>CAUYUJ010021083.1:112397-145037 GCA_963575745.1 Prorocentrum cordatum | reverse complement strand
CTTCTCCTCCTCCTCCTCCTCCTCCTCCTCCTCCTTCCCACTCCTCCCCCTCCTCCGCCGAAGAAGGTGCAGGGCGATTCCCCGCCGCAGAAACCGCTGTCAAAACTCAAGACCCAGTGCCCAGCACGTCCCACAGGGTCCGTCCCGGCCACTTCTCGGGGCCGCGCCCCTCTGGGGCTACGAGGGCGCCCTACGGGAGGGCCAAGGGAAGAGCACGCAAGACCTCCGGTAGCCGTCCTCGGTCCTCGACGCTCGATGCCCTGCCCCCTTGTGACTGTTCTTTTGTCCGTCGGGGGTAACACGTGTTACCCCGGGGGGGGGCGCGCGGTCGGAGGGGTAACGGTGACGGCGGCCGCGGTGTGCACCCGCCAGGGTGGGTCCACGCCACCAGCACATCATTCGCCTGTGTGCACCACAGGTCCCTGTGCACACGACAATGCCCAATGCCGGCGTGCAACACAGCACCGCCTATGTACACCACAGTGCCTCCGTACACTACAGCAGCCGCGTGCACCACAGCATCACAACGCCTGTGTACACTGCAGCAGCCGCGTGCGCAACAGCGCCTGTGTACACCACAGTGCCTGCGTGCACCAGAACTTGTGTGCACCACAACACCTGTATACACCACAACAACCGTGTGTACCACAGCGCCTGCGCACACCACAGTGCCTCCGTGCACCACAACGCCTGTGCACAACACAACGCTAAACATGCCAGCGGGCACACTAGAAACTTGCGAGCACCACGTTGCGCTTGTGAGCGCCACAGTGCGTAAGGGGCGACCGCAAGACGCGAAAGGAGGTGGGAGGGCTCGAGAGGACGCGGGAGGGGGAGGTGGGAGGATATGGGAGGAGGTGGGAGGATATGGGAGGAGGTGGGAGGAGGTGACATGACTTGGGAGGACGTGGGAGGAGGGAGGGCTCGGAAGGACGTCGGAAGAGGTGGGAAGGAGATGGAAGAGGCGGGGGGAGTTGGGGAGCAGGTGGGGGAGGAAGTAGGGGAGGCGGGAGATGGGGGAAGGTAGGAGGACGTGGGGCGTCGGCTGTACAGTAGGTCAGTGTCGCGACGCCTTGGACATTGGTTTCTGACACCGCGTGGATCCTTCAATCTTGAACGATCTGCACAACCAGATGCTCTCGGGCAGGCTCGTTTCTGAGAATCCAAGGGCCCGAAAGGCCCCCCCCAACTGGCGCGTCGCAACCTTGAACGCCCGCGCTGGGGTCGCCGCCGCGCCTTCTCTGTGCCAGCAAACTGTCTGGGGCCAAAGGCAGCAACAGGCAACAACGAGAGCCAGGCCACTAGGCTGTGAACATGCTGTCATCTTGCTCCCCCCCTCCGCCTCCTCCTCATCGTCCTGCCCATCCTCCTCTGCAGCGCCTGTGTACACCACAGCAGCCGTGTGCACCACAACGCCTGTGTACACCACAGTGCCTGCGCACATCACAACGCCTGTGAAAACCGCAATGCTTGTGCACACCACTGCAGCCATGTGTACCGCAACGCACGCGTACCCCACAGTGCCTCCGTGCACCACAGCGCCCGTTACACCACAACGCAATGGCCCTGCATGCACCACAGCGCCGGAGCGCCTGTGTGCTCCTTGTAATGTCCTTTGGAAGCTGCAGAGATTCACGCTTGTGGCCAATTCCCGAGCGTTACCGTGTTACGGGGGGGTCTGAGGGAATAACACGTGTTAACCCCGGTGGCCTTACAATAACAATCACCTTCGCAAACGTCCGCTGAATTGCGATGTGTCCAAACCGCGGGCCCCAAAAGGTCCCAACCCCTCAATGAATATCTGCCCGACAGGCCGGACAGGACACACCAGGCTACCGGGTGGGTTCGGACCCCTGTGGAAAGATATGGGGAGCCCAGGTCCCCAGGGGGGTCTGGACGCACGAGGCTGGCAGGTGAGTCGGCCCCACTCCGTCGGGTGACCACGGAAGTAGTTCGCCTGGCGGAAAACGAAGGAAAACGGAGGGCGCTGAAGTGAATGAGAAGCGGAGGGGGACCCCGAAGTGAAGGAGCAAACGACTGAGGCCTCTGTCTGAGGGCCGAGCCGAGCCCTCACATCCGCCGATCCGATGTTCAGTCCGCGGCCCCCGAAGTCCCGACCGCTGCTCCAGGGGCAGTTTTCCGCCAGCCGGATCAATTTTTGAGTATCGTTTAAGCGATCCCCATCCCCAGCAGCGTGGCCTGGGCCCCACTGGCCGATTTCCCCCCCTAGATGGGGATATAGGTCGTTCCCTTCGGGTTTCGAAGGGTGTATCCCCAACTGGGGTGGTAATTAGGTGGGGGTCTCGAAGGGGATGGGGATGGGGATGGGGGTCGGTTGAACGATACTGAACTGAGGCCTCTGTCTGAGGGCCGAGCCGAGCCCTGATGTCCGCCGATCCGATGTTCGGTCCGCGGCCCCAGGAGTCCCGACCGCTACGCCAGGGGCAGTTTTCTGCCAGCGGGATCCCTTTTTTAAAGGGGCCCTGGGACACACAAATAAATAGACACAAATAGCAGGATTCCCCATATGTTCCCATATTTCCTGGGTTGTTGTCTTCCTCCCCGCTTCCTATATTTTCCTATATTTTCTGGGGAGTCGACGGTTAATTGTCTGTGTGGGTTTTTGTCCCTCCTCATTGTTGAGGGCCCTGGGGCTCGACAGCGGCCCACGACGGCCGAAGCGGGACGTCCGCACTGAGCGAGCCACACCACCAGAGATCTGAGGAGGAAGACCCCGACAAGCCGTGCAGGTGGCGACCGAGCACTGCCCCCCCCCCACCCACCAGCGATTCTCCCGAACCGATGGGAGGCGGGGGAAGGGCTCGGAGGCCGCCACGCGCTCGACGGATTCCCGAACCCCACCCCCGCAACCCATCGAGTTGCCTGGATCGCTGATCGGCGGGAGGAGGGTTCGGGTTTCGCCGCGTGCCACGCGGCGCAGACGCCCTCCTCGCGAGGCGCACCCCCTGGCACTCCCAGGATTGGCTCGCCCTCGGGGACCCCCGGGTGGGCGGGGACTTCTTGGCGAAAGCCAGGGCTCTGGCCCTCCCTCAGTTCTGCTTCTATGTATGAGCCTTTGAGGCCTCGAGATGGCTTCATGATAGAGGCCTCGAGATAGAGGCCTTTGAGCCTCTGAGGCCTCGAGAAAGCCTCAAGAGGAACCCAGAAGGGACCCCAGACGGACCCAAGAGCGCGCAAGAGAGTGCCGCAATTCGAGGCATCTCGCTCCACTCACGCGCGTCGATGCTGCGTCGGACGCCCGACGATTTGAGCCGAACTTGAGTCGAGCTGGAGTCGAAGTAGAGTCAAGCCAGAGTCGAACCGATCCGCTGGGGGCTGCAGGAGGGCCTCCCAAACGATCACCCGAATACTTCGCTCTCTCCAGCGGAAGCGTATCATTTGTCAAACCCGTGGGAATATGGACCAGAGCCATTATCGCCACTGCCCCAGACCTCTCAAGGGGTGCGCTCGGACCAAATTTTCGAGGCGAGTCGAGCCGCCGCGGCGAAGGAAGGCCACATGCGAACCCTGCAGGCCCCGCAGGCCAGATTTCGGAACACAAACCAAATGAGCGCCGATCAAAAAACGGGTCTTCCGCTAGATGGCACAACGACCTTACGCCGCGGCTTACGCGGGCCGCCGTCGCGGCACGCCACATTGGAGACGAGGGCGCTTCCGCGCGACCTTGCGCGGGCAGCTTACGCGCGAACGTCGGCGAAGGCGACCCCGTTTTCACGCGTCGCTCAAGCGGGGCTCAGAGCTTGAAGGCTGTCTGCAGCCAGGTGGACCCCAGCGGGGGTGTCCGATGCTCCAGCGTCGAGCGGACCCGCAGGGGCAAGATTCGCAGTTGGCCGGAGGAGGCTCTGGTAGCTTGGAAACTTGGAAGTGGGCACCAACACGAACATGGGGGCCCGCCTCCATTTCCTCCTCCTCCTCCTACACCTCCTCCTCCTCCTCCTCCTCCTCCTCCTCCTCCTCCTCCTCCTATCCTCCTCATCCTCCTACGCTCTGAGAGCGTTCCGGAACGCTCTGAAACGGATTCATCCTAGTCCTAGCCCCAACTGATCCTCCCTCGGAAGAGGCATATCGCAAATATTGGTGTTGTTGTCAACCTCTAGGCACCGGTATCGGTATATACACCTCTTCCTGCATGGGTGTCGGATACCTCAGCGTCGAGTGACAGCGCAAAGGTAGGGTTCGCAATTTGCCGCAGAGGGCAGCAGTACTGGTATACTTATTCCAGCGGGGGCGTTCGATACCCCAGCGTCGAGTGGACCCGCAGGGATAGGGTTCGCAATTGATCGCAGAGGGCACAGGTACCAGTACACCTCTTCCAGCAAGGGTGTCCGATACCTCAGCGTCGAGTGGACCCGCAAGGGTAGGATTCGCAATTGGCCGCAGAGGGCAGCGGTACCAGTACCCGCTGGTACCTCTTCCTCTTCTTGCCATCGCTCGGACGTCTATCCTCTGCGCATTGCTTAACTGCGTGCGTCCCTGGTCTGGCAGGATGTTCCAAAATGCCCCCGAATAATTCACACTTTCGTGCGCCGGCCCCATCGATCAAAATGTTCACGTCCGAGCGATGACAACCCAGACATGCGACGTCCGACTTTTTCAATTCGCGGTCCCTGGGAATCCCGACCCTTTCCCTGGGACCGGTTTCTTATCCTGAGCCCTTTTTGAAGGTCCCCGGGCCCAGAGCGAGGGCCCCCACCAGAGGCCGAAAGCGGCGAACTGAACCCGGCCCTGATGTATTTCTCGGGCTGGGCGAAAGGGGGGGTAGCAAAGGGGGGGCTTGAGAATCAGCTCTCGTAGCTGATTTTCCCGGCGCCTCCCGGCGCCAGAGGCGGCCATGTATCGAGGAATGGGCCCCTCGGTGGGGCCGAAACCAGCTACATGCAGCAGATTTCGTAGCCCCCCGTTTCCCTATCCCCCCCCTTTCGCCCGGCCCGGACATTTTTTACGACGCAGCCATGTCTGGGAAGCCTTGCAGCGCCCCTGGCTTGCAACGCCCCCGCATCGCCCAGGCCCGCATCGCCCGCCATGGGCGCGCCCGCGCTGCCGCCCCCGCCGTGCAGGGGCGCGCCCGCGGGCGCAGGCGGGCGAGCAGCGCGCGCTGCGCTCTCGGCGAGAAGGACTCTCGGGGCCGGGCTGGCGATCGGGCCAGAGCGGCTCCTGCCTCCTCTTCCCTCCCTTCTCCTTCTCCTCCTCCTCCTCTCTCCTCCTCCTCCTCCTCCTCCTCCCTCCTCTCCTCCTCTCTCCTCCTCCCTCCCTCCCTCCCTCCCTCCCTCCCTCCCTCCCTCCCTCCCTCCTCCCTCCTCCTACCTCCCTCTCCCTCCTCCCTTCCTCCCTCTCCCTCTCCCTCCTAAAACTCCTCCTCCTCTTCCTCCCACCTCCCTCCCTCCTCCATCCTCCCTCTCCCTCCTCCCTCCCCCCTCGTTCTCCGTCAGAGTGAGGGGGCCGAACGGTCATTCATTGTCCCTGGGTGCGTGGCTGAAGTGGGGATCCGCGGTGGGGATTATGCGTGTTGCGTTGCTAGGTGTTATTGTTGTTGTTGCTGCTGCTGTTGTTGTGGTTGTGGTTGTGGTTGTTGTCGTTGTTGGTGTTATTGTTGTAATTGTTGTTGTTGTCGCTGCTGCTGCTGCGGATGCTGTTGTTGTGGTTGTGGATGTGGTTGTGAATGTGGTTGTGGTTGTTGTTGTTGGGGCTGTTGTTGTTGTAAGTGTTGTTGTTTTTGTTGTTGATGTTGTTCGTGTTGTTGTTGTTGGTGTTGTTAGTGTTGTTGATCTTGATATTGGTATTGATATTGTTACTGTTGTTGCTGTTGTTGTTATGAGTGTTGTTGTTGTCGTTGTCGTTGTTGTCATTGTTGTCATTGTTGTCGTTGTCGTTGTTGTTAGTGGTGGTGTTTGTTGTCGTCGTCCCACCCGCGATCCACCCCGCGACCCACCCCGCGACCCACCCCGCGACCTACCCCGCGACCCAACCTGCGACCCACCCCGCGACCGACTCGTGACCCACCCCGCCACCCACCCACGACCCACCCGCGACCTACCCCGCAACCCACCTGGCTATGTAACACACCGCAGATGCCGATAATAGTGAGGGGGCTGTGGGGACGTCGGCAGTTTGCGAGATTCTAGAGAAGCCCGCCGCAGCCGCTAAAGTTTCACAAATTATACAAGGAGCCCGCCGCAGGCGCCGTTTTTTTGTCAAACCAATGTGGGTAAGTCGCTGATGGGTCGCGGGTGGGTCGCGGGTGTGTCGCGGGTAAGTCACGAATGGGTCGCGGGTGGGTCGCGGGGGGGGGATCGCGGGGGGGGTCGCGGGTGGGTCTAGGGTGGGTCGCAAGTAGGTCGCGGCTGGGTCGCATTTGATTCGCTCTTTGCGTTTTGCACGGTATCGTATCCTCCTTCGTACAGTGCAGACGTGTTTGGGCATGGCGACGGTCGATCTTTGCCATTCCGTGGCATGTTTGGTGTGCGCCCATCCGAGTGCGGCACACGTCTTGGCGGCCGCGCTTGGCGCGGCCGTGGGAAGCGCCCCCCGCCAGGTCGCTGCGGCGATGGTGGCGGCTGCACTTCGTACCTCCGTCGTCGGCTCTCCCGCTGCCGTCCACGAGGAGGTCAAGGCCAGGGTGGCCATGGTGGAGCCAGCCCCCACTGAGCTGGTATGCGCAATGCGGGACATGGGCTGCGGCGCGGACGGCCTCCCGCAGAATGGCCAGGAGGCCAAGCGGAGGCAGCGCAGCGGCCGCAAGTCCAAGGAGAAGGCCGCCCTGAGGCTGACGGAGGGGAACTGCTGGTGCGAGGATGGGGCACTCCAGCGAGTCGAGCAATACCTCCGTGGCCAACCCACAGGGCATCCTGCAGCTGGCCGCCGAGGGCGCAGAGCACAAGCAGGTCAAGGACAAGGCAATCGAGGATGCCTGCCTGGAGCTCGAGGTCACCGGCGTCTCCGAGAAGACCTTGGTGCGGGAGGTGCCTTAGCAGGCCGACGCGCAGGCCCAGCATGGCAAGACCACGCAAGGGAACAAAGGTATGACCGAGGAGATCGCCTCGCTGCAGCTGGCGGTGGCTCCCGATTGCATAGTCGATGACAGGGCCGAGGAGATTGCCTCGTTATCGCAGCAGCTGATAGCGGCCCGCGCCCAGCTCAACGAGTTGGTGCTCCAGGCCGCTCGGCAGCCTGAGCACGCTCTCCTCGAGGCGGTCAGGAAGGAGTGCGCCGGCGGCTCCGGCATATCGTCGGTGCGCGAGTTCGTGCAGCTAGCGCGAGGGGCGCTGTGGCTGCGTGTGTTCGAACTCGGGGTGCGGAGGCTCGTGCTCCTCCTGCACCCCGCCTGCTGGCTGCTCGACGTCGCGGGGGCTCGTGTTCCTCCTGCGGCCGTGGCGCCAGGCGAATTCGCTCGGGATGCGGAGGCTCGTGTTCCTCCTGCGTCCCGCCTGCTGCTCGGTGGCGCGGAGGCTCGTGCTCCTCCTGCGACTCGAGCAGCGCCGCCCTGGTGGTGCGGAGGCTCGTGTTCCTCCAGCACCGCCAGGGCTCGCGTGGACGGGACAGGGTCCCGACTTCCCCCTCCCTCCTCCCTCGTCCTCTTCTCTCCTCCTCCTCCTCCTCCTCCTCCTCCTACTCTCCTCCTCCTCCTCCTCCTCCTCCTCTCCTCCTCCTCCCCTCCCTCCCTCCCTCCCTCCTCCCTCCCTCCCTCCCTCCCTCCCTCCCTCCCTCCCTCTCGCCGTCCTCCCTCCTCCCTCCCTCCCTTTCCTCCCTCCTCCCTCCCTCCGTCACGTCCCTCCCTACCTCCCTCCCTCCTCCTCCCAGGATCGGCGCAGAGACAGACATCCGCATGGAAGGACAAGCACCCTCGTGGTTCGGGGACGGGACTGACCGTGTCAGCGCTGATCTGGGCCGGCCAGGGCCATGTCGCGAATCCAGGCCGGCCACGAGAAGAGCTCCTGGGGAGGGCAGTTCGCTCCATACGGTGGGGGCATTGGATAAGGAAGCATCGGACAAGGAATCCAGGGTCTGCAAGCCAGTGGAACTCCAGTCGTAGATTGGCCATGGATATTACCGCCGCCCTCCAGGGTCGGGAGCCTCCTGGGCACGTCCCTTAACGAACGCCCCCACCGTAGCTCCAAACGCCGGGCCAGCCAGAGGGGAGCAGCTGGCATTGGCAGGCCCCCGCTGGCGCTGTGGGCTCCGGGTGGTGCCCGCACGGGGCCCTCCTGCACCACAGAGGTCTTGCGACGGCTGCCGAAATGCAGCTGCACCCCTGGCCAACAAGCATGGCAGACGCCACACCTCGAGGGAGAGGAAGAGGAAGAGGAAGCGAAGACGAGGAGGAGGAGGAGGAGGAGAAAGGGGCAGGATAAGAAGGAGGATGAGGAGGCCAGAGGGAGGGGTGACGAGGAGGAAAGGAAAGACAGGGAGGGGGAGGAAGACAGGGAGGGGGAGGAACGAGGCTGGAGGAGGAGGGGGAGGACAAGGAGCATGAGAGGAGCAAGACCGACAAAATCCAGAACACGCCCCCGAATGCATTTTGCACGCGTTCCTGCCAGCCGCCATGGGGTCCTTCCCCGTGGCGTGACCTGCAAGAGTTGGCGGCGCGCAGGGGGGGTAGGGGCAGGGGGGAAGGCTTCTTAGAAGGAGGCTGCTTCTTAGAAGGCGCCGGCCTTGCATATGAAGAGAAGGCCCACGCCTTCTGAGAAGCAGGGGTCCTTCTAAGAAGCCTTCCCCCCTCCCCCTACCCCCCTCTGCGCGCCACCAAGTCCAAGAGGGGGGCTCGCAGACCATGGCCCGGGGCCCGTGCGCGGACGAGGGGGGGGGGACCAGCGGACATGCTGAAATGAGAAGAGAGGGCCATGAAATCCGGGGAGATACCCTGGGGCCCTGGCCAAGATACTCCCCCCCCCCCTCCTCACACCCCTCATGGCCGCCCCCATAGGCTGGGCCACAAGCTCGGAACCCGGGATGCTTCGAACCGTCAGAACCCCACGGCCGGCCACACATCAAGAAACTGGGCCGGATCCGTATGACGGCGGGAGCCGTGTGAAGAACCTCCCAACAGAACCGGCCACCGAAATCGGCGGCTCACTCTCGCTAAATCTTTACGACCTCGGGCCGAATTCGACCTAGCACTTGGGGCCAGCTCCTTGAACTTTAGCGAGGGCCCCTTCACTGCCCACCCTCTTGCACCATCCTTCCCCCAAATGCCGCCTCCTTGGAGGGGCCAGGCGGAAGGAAGGAACAGGAGTTAGGAAGCAACTCCTGGGAGGTTGTCCTGGCAATGGCTGGGGGTCGATTAGCCAGATGAAGGGGCCATTGAGCCGGGTCGCGCAAGGTTCAACCCAAGATCAAGCAGGATGAAGCGAGACTGGGACAGAGTAGGACGGCTTTCGAACGCGGTAAAACCAGCGCCGATGTTGAATTTAACCTCCCTGAAGTTGCAACCGAAAAGGAGGACGATGAGAGGCGAAAATGTCTGGAGGTCCTGAAAGGTCCTCAATGGTCCCGGGAGGCCACCGGAAGGCGGAGGGGAGACAACTAGAAAACATCCGGAAACGTCCTGAACGATCGGGGGGGAGGGAAGGAGAGAAGAGCGGGAGCAAGAGGTGGACTTAGCAGAAGAAAAATATATACATAAGCATTAACTTTCGGAGGTCCGCGCGCATTTCTGCTGTCGGCGCTGGAGCCCCCTCCCTGGCGGCGCGTCTGGCGCTGCTCCTGGCGCGCTCCGCACGCCAGGGAGGGGGGTCCAGTGTCGACAGCAAAAAAGCTGCCGTACCTGTCGTATCAGAAAGTCTGTGTTTCTGCCGTTTGTTCCTCCCCTGCCGAGCCCGCCTCCTCTTGCTCCCCCCCTCCTCCCTCCCCCACCCCCCTTCTTCGCCGGGGGCTCAGGGCCGGCTGGGCCGCCGGGGGCTCAGGGCCGGGCCTCCCTTCGCTGGGGAGGGCGACGGCAGCTGCAAGCGTATCCCCCCCCCTGGTGGTTCTCGGGGTGATCGTCTTCAGCAGGATGGCGAGCAGGCCGCTGCAATGCTGAAACTTACCTCCCCCCCTTTCTTTTTGCCTCAGGCCAGACAGCTGCTCGCGACGGGCGCCCCGTGCCTGGGGGGAAAATGCTCAGGGCAGAAAACGCTCGCAGGAGTGGCGTGGTCTAGTAGCGCAAAAAAAAACATACCGCAGCGCCTGCTGCCCGAGGCGGAGGCGTGCCCGCGAGCAGTGACGAAGCCGGCGTTGCGCAGGCGGGGAGCATGGAGCATCGACGCTCGAGGGTCGAGGAGATGAGGGGCAACGATATAGGGGGATAGGCGTGGGGGGATGCATCGACCTCGAATGGTTGATACATCATCGATGCACCGTTGACATCAGGGCGACGTATCGACGATGTACAGACGACACATGGGGCGACGAGGGCATCGATGATCGAGGGCCGAGGAGATGAGGGCCAACGATGTGGGGAGATGGGCGCAAGGGGAGGGGGCATCCACCTCGAAAGGCCGACACATCGCCCATGCATCGTTTGTACATTGTCGATGCAGGCCGCCTCATGCATCGTCTATACTTCGTCCACGCATCGCCCTGATACAACCGATGCATTCGAGATCGGTGCATCCCCCCCGTGCCTCTCCCCCAAGGAGGTTTCACGAGCAACCGCATGGGAACCCTACCCCTGCAGGTCGGACTTGTGCAAAGCGGGCCAGGGGTTCGGAGGATGTCTGCGGCCAAGCGAACTCCAGCGGAGGTGTCGGACACCCCCGCGTCGATTGGACCCGCAGGGGCAGGCGGGGTTGGAAGCCGGCCGCAGAATTCAAGAGCCCACGTGCCGAGACGTCGCAGGCACGAAGGATTGCAAAAAAACCTAGGATTGCAAAAAAAACCTTGAACGAAGGATTGCAAAAAAACCCTGGTTTTTTTTTGTAATCCTTGGTTTTTTTGCAATCCTTGGTTTTTTTGCAATCCCTCGTCCCCCCCCCCGTCCTCGCTCGCTGCTGCAGGCGCACCTCCCGACGAATCCTGCTCCTGCACGCTCGCGCCGAGCATCGGCCCGCACCTCGTGGCCGCAGCCGCTCCCCGAGGAGGGGCGACGCGAGGCACCTCGGAAGGCGCCCCGAAGCCTCGAGCGCAGGGGCCCTCGTGGAAGGCTGGGGGGCGTCGAGGGTCGACGGCCCAGGGGCCGAGGAGGGGCCTCGCAGTGTCCGTGCTGGCTCTTCCTGGGCCTCCGGGGGGCGCCCTCGTGGCCACGGCGGGGTGCAGCTCGAGCGCTCCAGGAGAGGGCCCCGGGAGGGACCTTTGTCCGGCGTCGCGAGACGTTGCAAGAGGGGGGGCGGGCCGGGCTGAGGGGGGGGGGCCCTCTGGCGAGGATCCAAGGGCTCCCACGTTTTGAACAAGGGCCCAGGGAGACGAGCACAAATCGTCAAACACGAAAGAAGTACCAACATGGTCCATATATCCTGGACTTCCTTCTGACCCTTCAACTCCCATATGTGACAATGTCTACCTGACAAGCGACGCTTATGTGTGTGTTTGTACTCATGTTTGCGCTCCCCCCCCAGACTTTGGCATTATTAGAGCCTCCCTGCGGTTCCTGGCGGCTGGGATCGAGGTTCGAGGCGAAGAAGAACGACGCTCTCGGGGCCACGTCGGGGCCCAGCTCCGAGAACCGGCCAGGAGGGACCCCGCGACAGGGGTCTGGGAACCGGCTATGCGAGCGGACTTTTGCCGGGGCGCAGGGTGAGGGGGGGGGGAGAGCTCTTCTCAAGATCTCAAGATCTCGCCATCGCACGGACATACGTTCCCCGTGCGTGTTTCGGCTTCGTGCGTGTATGTGTTCGCACGATTGCCCCAAAAAGCTCCTCGATTGCCCTCGCTGGGGGAAAATGCACACGTCCGAGCGATGCCAGGGGATCGGATGGCCGAAGATCTCTACGCTCTTGCCCTCGCGAGGCCTCCTGCAGGGCCTCCGTGGCCACGACCGAACTTCAGATCTCACGCCACCCAGAAGACGCAGCATCGCAAAACCTCACCACCAGAGCGCCGGACCTCATCTTGCTGCGTCGTGCTCCGAGCCGGAGCGACCTGTGAGGGCCCGAGGGCCCGAGGTCGGAGAGAAACGCCCGTTGTGACAGAAACGCAGCGCCTGGATCCGAGGGACTCCGGGGCCTCCTGGATGGGGCCCCAGTAGACGCATCGGCGATACATCGGCGACGTCGGCGATGCCTCGGCGCGGAGAAGTCCTGGCTCCGCATCGAGCCACATCGCCGCTGCCTCGGCGATGCGGCGCGACTCCCCACCTGGGAGGCCCCGAGGAACGCAGGTCGGACTTCTGACGCATCGGGGAGGGACCCCCGGAGAGGCCCCGGGGGCCCCGTCGGGACGGCCGCCGGGGCCCTTTCGTTCCCCATGGAGAGGCCGCCCTGGCCAGCCCTCCGGGTGCGTTCTGCCGCCGCCCGCAGGGCGGCCCCCGGAGACCCTGAGCTGCGGGCCCCAGGAACACACACCACCATCACCACCACCGCCTCCATGCCCCCCCCCCCCCCCCCCCTCCGCCCTCTTCCCCTCGTCCTTCCTGGGAACGGGGGGGGGGGTGAGGGAGGTGATGGTCGTGACGCACATTGTTTGGCCCCGCATGAGCAGGAGCCGCAGGATTTTCAGCAAACATCTCCCTCGGTCCTCGACGCCATGCCCCTGGGTCCATCTGTAACTTTTCACCCCGGATCCCTCTCTGACGGCCCCAGGCCCAGAAACGGCCCCCGGAGGCCAAGGAAAGAGGAACACGCCTCCCCGCACCCAGAACCTCGAGCCTGCCCTCCCTCCCTGCTGGCTCTGGAGCCAGTGCTGGGCCACCTCAGACCCCCAGCGCCTCGACGCCCTGCCCCCCGTCCCGCGAGTCGCGTCGCGGGGGGGGCCACTCCCGAGAGACCGTTGGCCTGCCTCCTTCGGGCGGCCGCGGGCCTCGGCGTGGACTGGAAAAGCGGCGAGCTCGGAGAGAGAGAAAGAGAGAGAAAGAGAGAGAGAGAGAGGGCGGCCCCCGAGGCGGGGAGGCGCTCGTAGCAACTTCTCCTCGTCCTCCTCGCCTCGTCGTCCTGCTCCCCGCGCCTCCCCGCTCCCCGGCCGCGGGGAGGCGCTCACAGCGACTCCTCCTCGTCCTCCTCGCCTCGTTGTCCTCCCCGCGCCTCCACCACCATCGTCGATGTCAGTGGTCCTCCGCCTCCGCGTCGTCGACGTCATCATCGCCATCATTGTCGCCATCACCGTCGCCGTCGTCGTCACCATCGTCGTCGTCATCGCCATCATCACCAGCACCACCACCCCGCAGCCCGCGCGGGCCGTGCCGAGCCCGAAGGGCCGCGCACACTCCGCGGTGCCCTGCCGGCCGGCGGCCGACGCGCGCACCCGTGGGCGCGGGGGACGCGCTCATGAGGGGCACCGACAGGGGGGTACAGTTCGGGTTCGAGGGTCGAGGCTCGAGGTGTTCTGGCGTTTTCGCCGGTTCTCGCTCCAGCCCCGGGATGTCTTCCAGCGGCTGCCCCTCGCCGAGGGGCGTCTGCAGGGCCGCCTGGATCGTCCCTCACTGCCGCCGGAGACCCGCGCCGACCCGAAGACCACCGGGGGAAACGTCGACCTGGAACTGGCGAGACATCGCCGAGAGATCGGCGATAGGCCCCTGATGGCACATCCGCACGGACCTGGGCGGGCCTGAGCGATCACTGGGCGGTTGGGGGAGGAGGAGGAGGCGGAGGCGGAGGCGGAGGAGGAGGAGGAGGAGGAGGAGGAGGAGGAGGAGGAGGAGGAGGAGGAGCCTGTCTCCCCCTCACGCTGCCCCGGAGCTCAGTCGACGGACCCCGGCCGCGGGCTGGCGAGGCCCGGCCAGTCGTCGGACCCCGGCCGCGGGCTCATGAGCCCGGGGCTGGTCAAGGAGCCTCGGGTCTGCTCCTCGGGGCGGGGGCAAGCTTCGGCAAAGCCCCCGAGGGATCGGCAGTTCGAGGATGGGGTCCTAAGGGATGGGGGCCTAAGGATAGGAAGGGTTCCAGGGGTGGATTTTACGCTGTCTGAGGCACCTCGTCCGTAGGACCCCATCCCTCAGGACCCCATCTTTGAACCACCGAAGAGAGGGCCGGAAGGGGTGGGGGCAATGGCCAGAAGTAAGTGTTGCCCAGGACCGACAGCGGCCCTTGTCGGGCAGGCGGCGTTCGTCCCGAACGGACAACGTCTGCGGCGGCACCGGCAGCGAATCCTGCTCGAAGTGGGCCCGAGCTGCCGTTGGTCTTCGCCCATTCGCCCCCGCTGGTGACATCCCCATTCCCGCCCCCCTGACATGACGAACTTCCTGGCAGCCTCCCTTATGGGGCTAGGGTGTAGCTTGGGCCGCGAGATCGCACCGCATCGCCGATGCATCAGCCACTCCTGCTTGGAAAATGTTAGGCTCCAGAGTGTGCCGCACTTGGCTGCCCCGACACGCAACACGCAACACGTAGCGTCTGGATACGGAGCTCAACATGTAGACTGAAAACATAGGTAAGACGCGACACGGGCGCCAAAACGTAGACCAATATACGCTGAACCATCACGCAACGAATTGACACGGACGCTTTTAGCACGGTAAGTGTTGCGGTTCGACGCGGGCGTATTGAGGAAACTACGGTGCCGCATCGACGACGCATCGGCGATGCGGTGCGATCCACCGACCCTGGCTACTACTCCGACCCCATCTGGGAGGCCTGGGCCCACCGCCCCCCTCCCTCAGATCTGGGCGTCGTGGAAACAACGGTGCCGCCCCGCTTCGGTGGAGGCCCTGGGGACCCTCATGGATCGACGTGGCTCGAGAGATGCCGCAGAAGGCAAGGTCTAGGGCACCAAGTGTGCTCCTCGTCACGGCGCTGTTCTGTTCTCGATGCCCGATCTGGTGGCTCGTCTGTGACGATCCCTCGCCGCTCCCCGCTATGGGCAGGTTAAGATGCCCGGAAGGGGTTTCCAGAAGGTGACGGGGCTGGTCTGCAGAAGGAGATGGTCTGCAGAGACATACTGGCGGACGAAGTCGCGCCTCAAGAGCGCCACTGGCTTCATGTTCGGCTTCTGCACTAAAATGGTTTCGCGAGAGTTTTTTTACACAACACGTGAGATTGGCCCGCGCCGTTTGCTTCAAACCAGGGGCTGGGAGGATGAGCGACGAGAAAGAAGGGTCCCGGACATCTGGCGCCGTGCTCCTTACATACACCGCTCCTGGAACTCCCCACCCCTTCTCCGAAGCCGTGCTCCTAAACTACCCCTGATCGCTCGTCGACAGCTCCGCGACCGGGGAAGAGGTCCCCAGGAAGCCACAAGAGGCCGAACAGCGCCGCCTGGATGTCTGTTCCGCACCCAGCGGCGCGCGCCAAAGGGGTGAGGCGAGGGGGCGGCCTGCCGAGACGGCGGGGTGGCCGCCGAGACGACAGGCGGCTCGCTAAGAGGAGCGCTCCCAACGTTCGAGACGCCTTCTGACGAGCGCACGGGCGCCTCGCAGGAGGCACCCGGCCTGCCCTCTGAGAGGCCCCGCCTTCTCACAAGGCTCGCGCCTCCCCCGTGTGCGCGCCGCCAGGGGACGTTGGAGCTCTGGGGGTGGGAGAGGGGGGGAGAGAGAGAGAGAGAGGGAGACGTAGAGGGGAGGCCAGGACTTAAGACCATGCCCAGCTCCTCCGCAGTGGACTGCTTCTCGGCCCGCAGCTTCCGCTGGCGCTCCTGGCGCTCTTTCTTCATGCGGCGCCGCTGCTCCTTCTCCTCCTTCTCCTTCCTCTCCTTCTCCGCCTTCTCCTCGTTGAGGATCTGGTGGAACGCGTGCGGGTAGACGGCGCGGAGGAACTCCATCTGGTCGATGGTGCCCCCGTTGTCCCGGTCGAACAGCTGGAAAAGGTTCACCATCCTGTCCCCATTGAGGTTGATCGTCAGCGCGCTCATCATGTTCAGAAACTCGTCGAAGTTCAGCTCCCCGTCGTTGTCGGCGTCGAAGAGGAGGAAGAACTTGGGGAGGTCTGTCGGCTGGTACCCCCACCCCGAGATCTGCTGGCGCGTCTGCTCGATCAGCATGATGAGGTCGCGGTCCGACCAAGCGAACGCAAACGCGTTGCCAAGGACGCCCACCGGGATCGCCATGAAGAGGATGCTGCTCATGATAAGGACGGAGATGACCACGTGGCCCTCGTCGGTCACGGGGCTCACGTCTCCGTAGCCAACGGTGCTCATGGTAACGATGACAAAATAGAGCGCCCGCCAGTAGGTGTCGACGTTGTCTCGGGGCTCCGTCACAAAGACCAAAAACGCGAAGGTCAGAACTATAATACCGCCGACGAGGGCCAAGAATTGCATCGTCTCCATGGTCGAACTGAAGACTCTCTCAAACAGTTTGATCTGGACAAAGTCCCTCCGCAGCACCTTCGCCAGGCGCAGCACAGGCACGACGCATATCAGCACGACCTCTGGCACTTCGTCGGCATCCAGGCGCTCCGGAAGGACGAAGCCGAGCAGTGCTCGGAGCACAATGGGCAGCACTGACAGCAAATCAATGACGTTGAACGGGTTCCTTATGAAGCCCCTCTTGCCCTGGCTGGCTACGAGGCGTACCGTGAGCTCGATCGCAAACACCGCCTCGATCGCAGTCTCCACCGCCGCGGCCACCACCGGTGGCAGCGGCCGCGGCTCCAGAGTCCCCGCCAGAGGGAAGAGCACCGAGCACACTACGAAGAGCGCCCACACGGTGCCCCACCACTGGAAGATCCTTGGAGGTGGCACGTTAGATGCTCGTTCTGGGGGCCGTCCTGGAGACAGTCGCTCCACTTCTGCGTCGATGCTGCGTCGAACATCCCTCGACCTGAGTCGAACTTGAGTCGAACTTGAGTCGAACCAGAGTCGAAACAGAGTCACACTAGAATCGGACACATCCGCTAGGTGGGCCCACAGGGAAGTCCCCGAAACGAGGATAAAAAACGTGCCATTCGCCATTTGCTGGATTGGCTCCTGTGCTACGCCTCGCCCACAGAAAGCGCACCTCGGGGCCTCAGCTGCACCACTTTGAGGCTGATTGTCGAGTTCCAGCCGCTGAAAGATGTCCCGAGACGGCCCCCGGGGACAACGGAAACGGCAAGATGGTGATGGAAACGGAGGGACTCCACCGACCCCGAAGACGACGAAAAAACTTCGAGACCCCCCTCTCGGCTACGCGCAGGAGTGACCCCAGGCAAGAGTGACCTTTGGTGCACGACTTTCGGGGGCGCGTGGGGGAGACAAACCCGAGAACAGGAACTGCTGCTGTCGCATCGCGTTCAGTCATCTGGGTGCCCCGGTGTGCCCGCACCAGATGCACTCCGGCGACGGGTCACTCTTAGGTGTAGCCGACCTCGTCCCTCCAGGACCCCATTGCAGGCCGAGCTGCACGAGATCCTCGGCCTCCAGCTGCCGGTGCCATCTTCCGTGTCCCCGTAGCCGGCGACCGTCGCGCGCAGGAAGTCCGGGGAGTGCATCGGGCGCGCGCGCCGGGTAACCTCCTTCAGGTCCGACGACCGCCTGCAGGAGGGTTGGCGGAGGGGGATGGCCTTGTTGAGCATCTTTAAACCGATCCCAATCCCCTCTGGCGTGGCCTGGGCCCCACAGGCCGATTTACCCCCCTAGATGAGGATACAGGCTGTTTTCTTCGGGTTTCGAAGGGTACATCCCTAACCTGGGTGCTGAGATGGTGGGGGTCTGGATTGGGATGGGGATCAGGATAGGGGTCGGTAAAACGGTACTGACTTGTGAGCAGCCAAGGAGGTTCTGCAAAGCGCTCTGCATTCCAAGGAGCCCTCTTGCCTAGAAGCCTCCGAGCTTCTAAGAAGCACACCCTGATGTATTAGAGCACTCAAGCCCGCTTGCCCCGCCCCTTGAGGATAACTGAAAGCGGGCACCACCAGTAGACCATCGCGAGGAGCCAGCGGGATTCCTCCTGGTGGTGTGGTCCCCCTGTTTTACGGCGTCCCGCTCGAGAACTCTCTAATCTCAAGCTCGGAGACGCATCGTTTGAAGAACCACAAGCGGCATCAGCACAAACCCTCTGAGATCCGCGCGGATCTCCTAGGTCGGCGATGCACCCTGTTCCCAGGCGCGCGAATCGCACCACCAGGGGGTGCCGGAGGCGCCGCCAGGGGGACCAGTACCGACCCCAGAGTAGGGAGCCCACAAAGCATGCACGCGCCCAAACTACGTACATGAACACGACCCCCAGTCCGCGAGAACAGTCGCGTGATGCGAACGCCCGCGCAATGCGTACTCTCGAAACCAACGTGTAATTACTTATGAACGTATACGTACTTCTTTTGCTCCTGAAGGAAATCTGCGCGGCCGAGAGGTTTTGCTTGCACGACTTTCTCTTACTTCTGATCATCCCTGGACAGTGGCCTGCATGGAAGAGGTGGTGGGGCACGCCATCAAGCGCAGGGGGCGTCCGGGAGGGGGCCGTCTAAATGGCATGGCTCCAGACATGTGCGCGGACGGGTGTGTTGCCAAGAAATATGTTAGAGATCCTGTCCCGACGATGAGATCTCCCCCCTGGTCATTACCCCACTTTGGGTCGCCCCAGAAGGGAGGATGATGAGAAGTACAATTAGAAATCATCCAAAAGCGCCGCGCTGCGCCCGCTTGCTGGATCCCGGAGGAGGAGGAGGAGGAGGAGGAGGAGGAGGAGGAGGAGAAGGAGGAGGAGGAGAAGGAGGAGGAGGAGGAGAAGAGAAGGAGAGCCAGAAGGAGGAGGAGGAGGAGGAGGAGGAGGAGGAGGAGAGAGGGCGGATGAGGAGGAGGAGGAGGAAGAGGAGGAGGAGGAGGAAGAGGAGGAGGAGAAAGAGGAGGAGAAGAAGGACGAGAGCAAGAAGGAGGAGGAGATGGGGGAGGAGGAGGAGGATGAGGAGGAGGAGAAGGAGGAGGAGGAGGAGGACAAGGAGAAGAAGAAGGATGAACAGGAAGAGCCCGCTTGCTGGAGCAGGCTGAGTCCGAGCCCGACAGGTCGCCCCCGGGGCTGGGGGACAGGCCGAAGCCCACAGACATGATGGCGTGCTGGCTCTCCTTCACGGGATCCTGCGCGTGGAAGACGGCCCACTCGCGCCCCTCCTCCTCCTCCTCCTCCTCCTCCTCCTCCTCCTCCTCCTCCCCCTCCTCCTCCTCCTCCTCTCCTCGCTCTCCTCCTCCTCCTCCTCCTCCTCCTCCTCCTGCCCGAATCATTCACAGGTGCCTCCAGACTTAGCCGTCGCCTGGCGCCGAGGGCCTCCGCTTGGCCGGCACTGGCCCCAGGGGTCCCCTGTCTCAGGCTCGGCTTCCTGGGACTGTGCTTGGATGGCCTCGAGCGCAGAGTTGGCCCTGCTTTAGAGCAAGCCTCTGAAGGTCTGCCAGGGTCATCCCCTCTTCTGCCAGGGCGGCTGCGGCTGCCGCGGTTGCCATGGCCTTCCGAATCGCGTGCTTGCGGGCGCGTAGGTTGGCGCCATGAGGCCAGCGCGTCGAAGCCGGGTCGGCGCCCTTTTCGCCCTCGGCACCAGCCACCTCGGCGGCAACCATTGGGCTGTCTGCTGCGCCAGCAGCGTCCTCATCGGCGTCGTAGGCCTCCTTGTCCCTGGGCCCGGTGCGGACCCACAGAGGCAGAGCATCAACGAAGCGCCTCCCGCCGTGATGTCTGTTCACAACGCGAGGGGGCCTGGGACTGCCGCATCAAGACCGGAGCGGCCCAGCCCCTGCCAACAACTGATGCGGATCTTCCTCGGCTGCGCGCAAGAGTGACCCCAGGCAAGAACGACCTTTGGTGCCCGGCCTGAGGGGGGGCCCTTTGTGTGGAGGCTTCCGCTGGTTTCGCCGACGGCTGGTTTCACCCGGCTGGTTTCGCCCGGCTGGTTTCGCCCGGCTGGTTTCGCCGCCTGGCGAAACCCGCTGCCGTCGGCGAAACCAGCCTCTGTCGGCGACACCAGCTGCCGTCGGCGAAACCAGCTGCCGCCGGCGAAACTGCCCGATCCGACCCGCCCGCCAGGGCCCGCCCGCCCGACCCGACCCGCCCGGTAGGGTTCGAATGTCTCGCCCGCCCGACCCGACCCGCCCGCTTGGGTCGGCACGCCCGACCCGACCCGCCCGCTCGGGTCCGAAGCCCGACGCCCGACGACGACGACGACGACGACGACGACGACGACGACGACGACGACGACGACGACGACCACGACCACGACGACGTCGACGACGACCACGACCACGACGACGACGACGACGGGGACGGCGACGGCGACGGCGACGGCGACGGCGGCAGCGAAACCAGCGCCAGCCAAAACAGCGCCGGCGAAACCAGCGCCGGCGAAACCAGCCGCCGGCGAAACCAACCGCCAGCGAAACCAGCGGGACGAAACCAGCGGCGGCGAAACCAGCTCATGCCTGTGGACACCGCCCAGCGCGCAGGCCACTGCCGTCGCACCGCATTCAGCGATCGGGGGGCCCATATTGGGCGGGTGGCAATGGGGGGTGACCCAAATGGGGGGTGAAGAAAAAGGCCGTAAAGTGGCCCTTTAGGGCCCCTTTTGGGCACCAACTGGCTCCAAAAGGGGCCCTAACGGGCCCCTTTGGGGCCTCTTTCCTCACCCCCCATTTCGGCCAACCCCCATTGCCACCCGCCCGACCCATCTTGGGCCCGCACCCAGGGTCACTCTGGCGAAAGGCCACTCTTACGTGCAATCGACTTCCGGACTTAGCTGCCCCGATACGCAACACGCAACACGCAACGCATTGACACGGAGCTCAACACGTAGAATGAACACGTACGTTTTGAACAGGGACGCTTTGAACACGGCACGTGTTACGTTTCAAAACGTGCGTATCCCCAGAGATACGATGTCGTGATTTTTTCCATACGCGGTCCCCAAAAGTGTCGACCCGATCCCCAGAACCGGTTTTTCATCCTGAGTCGTTTTCTGACGGTCCCGAGGCCCAGCGAGTGCCCCTATAGGGCCGAAATTGGCGAAAAACCTCCGTCTTTCTTTTTTTTCAACACGTTGGATCTCTGCAGCTAAGCTTCCGGAGCCTTCCCTCGGCCCGGAGCCGTGGCCGAGGGCCGGGTGCGCCTGGCGCGGCGGCACGCGGGCCGCGGCGCCGACGCCTGCCCGGGCGCCGAGCTGGCCGGCGGACGCGGCACCGGACCGACGCGCCGAGGAGGTCCCCGACGTGTCGACCTCTCTCAGGCCGGGCCAGAGGGGGGGATAGCAAAGGGGGGGGGGCGAGAATCAGCATTTTCCCGGCGCCTCCCGGCGCCTGAGGCGGCCGTGTATCGAGGCATGGGCCCGGCGGCGGGGTCGAAACCAGCTGCATGCAGCAGATTTCGTACCCCCCCCCATTCCCTATCCCACCCTTTCGTTCGGCCCGACTCTCGGTGGAGGTCTGCCACGAGCAAGCGCAAGACAGGGGCAGCTAGCAAGAGGGCGGGGGACCAAGGGGGGGGCAAAATCCTCGCGCGTCGCCGACCCATTTTCATCCTATGCACTTCTCGCCTTGTGCACGTCATCCTTGCGCAGGGGCCATGCTGATCTCCTCTGTCTAGTCCCAATGTTAACGGACCGTCTGCGAAGGGAATTCCTCAAGGGGAGGGCACGCCCTGACTCCTCCCTGGCTCCTGGAGGCGCCCCAGCCTCCTCTGCGGCGCGCGGCAGCGGTGCCGAACTTGACGGGGGCCAGCCCCTTCTGGGAGAGTCCGCGGGTCCAGCACCGCGGCACCTGGCCGAGGCGTCGCGGAGGGCCGGGGCCCGCGGGCTCGTGGCGGTGTCCTGTGGCTGGCGCCTGGTCCTGCAGCAGCGGGCCTGCTGGCCTCGGGGGGCCCAAGCCCGCGAGGGCGCCCTGGGCCCCCCCTCTGCGGAAGTGCCCGCAGTGGATCGGCTGACGCCCATTTGGGCTTCTGCCGACGGGCAGTGATCGCTCTGGAGGGCGATGTTGTTGAAAGCATCCTGGAATCCTGGGTTTCGTTTCTGACGGCGTCGGAGATGACCGAGATGGTCTCGGCGTCCGCTGGAGGAGGGCCGCCGTGGCTGCTGGGGACAGAAGCATCCGGGCCCTTCCGCAGACCGTTGGCCGTCACGCCAGAGGGGGTCTCGAGGGGTGCGCTCCCCTACCCTCCGGTCAGATCCCGAGAGCTGGTCTCCAGCGGCTGGCGCAGGTGTGACAGACCCAGCCTGCGTTGCGCAGCGCGGGCGGGTCTTGGCACGCGCCCGTACTGGGGCCTGGCGATGGTGGGTCTCGGGGCTACAGGCGGATTTTGGACGAAAAATAGAAAAACTCGAAACATACCGAAACGTAGTCAAACATACTAAAAAATCGTCCCCTGACTTTCTGCCAATCTTTGAAGATTCCTCCTGTAGAGGGACATGCCCGACTTGACCGTAGCCGAGTATGCTTAACGTGTGCTGGCTCTTTGTCGCGCGCGACTTGGCCGCAGTGGCGAGGCGCCGCACCTAGGCGCCGCCGCCGCCCGCCTTTGGTGCGGCGGAGGGCGGACCTTGCCGATCGCGCCTA
This sequence comes from Prorocentrum cordatum, assembly GCA_963575745.1. Classification (NCBI taxonomy): domain Eukaryota; class Dinophyceae; order Prorocentrales; family Prorocentraceae; genus Prorocentrum; species Prorocentrum cordatum. The sequence goes on along the minus strand of CAUYUJ010021083.1, from coordinate 122,519 downwards.
CTCCTCCTCCCCCTCCCCCTCCTCCTCCTCCTCCTCCTCCTCCTCCTCCTTTGGTGCGTCTTGGGCTTGCACTGGTCCTCCTCCTCCTCCTCTTCCTCCTCCTCCTCCTCCGCCTCCTCCTCATCACCATCAGGAGCATCAGCATCAGCATCAGCATCAGCTGCAGCATCATCAGCATCAGCATCAGCATCAGCATCAGCATCAGCATCAGCATCAGCATCAGCATTAGCCTCATCATCAGCATCATCAGTTTCAGCAGCACCATCATCACCATCATCATCATCATCATCAGCATCATCATCATCATCATCATCAACATCATCACCATCATCATCATCACCATCATCATCATCACCATCATCATCACCACCATCATCAGCATCGTCATCATCATCATCACCATCATCATCATCATCACCATCATCATCATCATCATCATAATCATCATTACCATCATCAGTATCATCATCATCATCATCATCATCATCATCATCACCACTACCATCATCAACATCATCATCCTCAGCATGATCCTCATCTTCATCCTCATCACCACCACCAAAATCATCATAAGCATCATCATCATCATAATCAGCATCAACATTATCATCAGCAGCATCACGATCAGCAACAGCAGCATCCTCGTCAGCATCATCACCAGCATCATCATAATAATCATCATGATCATCAGCATCATCATAATCAACAATAACAGCCACACCATCATCAGCATCGTCAGCATCATCACCATCTTCATCAGCATCATCAACACCATCATATTCATCACAATCATCATCAGCACAACCATCATCATCATCATCGTCATCATCATCATCATCAACATCATCGTCATCATCATCATCATCATCATCACCATCATTATCACTAGCAGTCTCGTCATCATAATCTGCAGTATCATCACCGTCATCAGCATCAGCATGTTCATCATCACCATCATCGTCATCATCAGCATCATCAGCATCATACTCATCAACAGCAGCATGATCATCATCACCACCATCAGTATCATCATCATCATCAGCATGATCATCATCACCAGCATCATCGTCATCATCATATTCATCATCATATTCATCATCATCATCATCAGCATCATCATCATCATCACCATCATCATCAACAACAACATCATTATCATCCTCGTCCTCCTCCTCCTCCTCATCATCATCCTCCTCATCTTCATCCTCCTCCTCATCCTCCTCCATCTCCAGCGGACCTGAGGGGGGCCTCTGGGCATCGGGAGGCGAGGCAGGAAGGGATCCAGCCTCCCTGCCCTTTTCCCGCGTATTCTTCCTGAGGGGGGGAAACGAGGAAGATCACATAAACGCATAGTCATAAACTTTCGGAGGTCTGCGCGGACCTCCGAGAGTCTATGCTGATGCTACTATTTGACCCTTCGATAGGGTCGGGCGCGCAAACTGGTCAGCACAGGCCAGGTAGCAAGCTCAATGGAAAGGCACTGATGATTAGGAGTAAGCTTCGTGACTGATTTGTGTTGACTGGTCAGTGTGCATGTGAGACCGTATCAGATCGAGGACATCCCCTCTATGAGATCGCGCAAACCAGTCGGCAACAGACTGGGGAACTGATTTCTGGAGAGCCCAGAAGTCTTCCGGTCTTGCTTGTGCTGACTAGTCAGCGCGTCCCTGAGAGGGGGAGGGAGAGTTGCACTGGCGGCCGTGGCGCGGGTACCGGTCCTCGCCAGCAGTCGCTCCCGGGAGGACAGGGAGGCTGGTCTTCGTGCCCGAGAAGATCAGCAGCGGGCAGGGCGAGCGCGGTGGCGTGCGCCGGGCACCTGGACGGCAGCTGTGCACTCCTCCTCCTCCTCCTCCTCATCCTCCTCCTCCTCCTCGTCCTCCTCCTCCTCCTCCTCCTCCTCCACCCCTTCTCCTCCTCCTCCTCCTCGTCCTCCTCCTCCTCCTCCTCCTCCTCCTCCTCCTCCTACTACTCCCAACTCCGGGCCTGGCCGGGCCCGCCCGATCGGTACAGACGCCCTCCAGGCCAGGCCGCGGGGGGGCACGGGCACCGATGCGGGGCCAAAGATGGGCCTGCCCAGGACGTCGTCGTGGCCAAGACGGCCCTGCCCAGGACTGGGGGGGGGCTCTGATGGAGAGGCACGGAGCTGCAAGCGAATAACAATTTCGGGAGGTTCTCGGGAGTTTTGCGCCTTGCGCGCCAGGATCGGCGCTGCGCGCGCCAGGGTTTTCGTGTCAGGGTCGGCGCCGTGGGCGCAGCCAGGGGGCGGCCCAGCGCTGGCCCCCAACGAAAATCCGCGCGGACATGGTCAGAATAAGTGCGCAGAAACATGTAGGAAGGCGTTGAAACCAGATTGGGCTTTCGCCCGCCCCCTGAAGACGAGAGAAGAAGGACAAGCGCTCGACTCTTGAAATAGGAAGGCGCCGAAAGCAGATTAGGCTCTGGGCATCCAAGAATACCAAGTTATCGACGGCGAACCCGGGGGGGGAATGGAGATGGGGCGGGCCTTCTCAGAAGGCTCGGAAGCTCCTCGGCCTTCCGAGAAGTTTCCTAAGGCCTTCCCCGAAGACGCAGAAAAGTTCCCAGAAGGCGCGAGGGCTCCTGAGGAGTCCCGCCGCCAGAAGCGGGAGAAACGCAGGTCCGAATCGGTGACAGGGGAGGGGGAAGAGACTGAGCATTTTCTTAGGGTGGAGGGCTCAGGGTGAAATCCGTATGGGCATTTGCACCTCAAAAACCAATCCGTATTGTGATTCACCTTTTGCAGATTCAAGCCTCGAAAATCCATCGAAACGGCATTTCAGATTTAACCCTTTGCCCTCCACCCAAAGAAAAAGCTCGGAGAGAGGAGGAGCAGGAGGAGCAGGAGGAGGGGGACGAGGAGGGAGGGAGAGGGTCGAGGAGGGGGCTCGAAGCTGTTGGGCATTGGCGTCCCCTGCCTTCCTCTGGGTCCCCTGAGGCTTCCGCGCAAACTCCAGGTGCCCCCCTCTGGGTGCCCCTCTCTGCTTCCTGCTGTCGCCTCTGCTGGCCGAATTCCGGCCACGCTCGCCGGACAGCTTCTGACTCACTAGGAGACCGACTAGATATGTAGATACGCGGTGAACGTGATTCTTTGTTGTGCCCGGAGGGCCGTGTCCACGGATGAGCTGGTGTGCGGAATGCGGATGCATACGCAAGGAAGCGGTCTCAAGACGAAGCCATGGCGAGGACAAAATCGGATGAGGATACATCGGGAAGCTGTGAGAACCAGCGGCTCTGGAGGATGTCACGCGAGCGCCGCGGCCTTCTGAGAGTTCCAGAACGCTCTGAGAGAGTTCGGAACGCTCTGGAACGGATTGATCCTATTCCTAGCCACTTCCGAGACCTGCAGGCAGTGTAGGCGAAAGAACAGTCACAGCACCCTTGGGCGCACAAAGATCTGCTTCGGCGACCGCAGATCGCCAGCGACTCCAGGCGAAGAACAGCGCGACAGCGAAACGACGATGACGGACGCCGACGGCCGATGGCCGATGGCCGACGGCCGATGGCCGACGGCCGATGGCCGATGGCCGATGGCCGATGGCCGATAGCCGATCCGATGGCCGATGGCCGACGACGACGACGAAAACGACATCGACGACGACAACGACATTCGACGACGACCGACGACCGACAATCCCCGGGTGGAAGAGTAGTACAACGGGGGGGGGATACTACTCCGGGGCTCAATTTACAGCCATCGTGCTACCACAAGGAACGCTCGAGTACGGCAGGTTCGCGTCGTGTCGACCCCGGCGCTGGTTTCTGACAACGCGGGGATCGCTAGAACTTGAACGATCGGCCGCTCAGTGAACGCCAGATCGTTCGAGGATGGGCCAATTCTGGGTCACTGGCGGCGTTTAACCTCTGAGCATTCTCTTAGGGTGGAGGGCTCAGGGTAAATACATATGGGCTTCTGCACCTCGAAAACCAATCCGTCCTGTGACTCGCCTTTTGCAGACTCAGGCCGAAACGGCATTTCAGATTTCGCCCTTTGCTTTCCACCCAGAGAAAATGCTAGAAGTGCCCCTGGCTCGAGCTGCCCCCAGCTTTTCGTTCCAGTTTGGAGCCCCGGAGGCCCTCTGGGCCTCGTGAGGGGTGCCCCGGAGGCCGTGTGGGCCACCCCGAGAATCCTGGGGGCACCCTGGGCCGGGGGTACTTCTAGCAACGCCCGATTAAACGCCCGCGCTGGGGCCTCCGCCGGCCGACGCGACGCGGACCCGCCGAAAGGGAGCGAAGGGGCCGTGCCACGGCGAGCAGCGGCCCCGCACGGGCCCCACGCGGTCCTCGTGCCATCACAGGGAAAGCAGAGCTTCAGGAACGAAGGAGCTCGCCTGGCCGGGGCGCGCCTCGGCCACGAAGAGGTCCCGACCTGGATCTGAGGCACGACGCGAAAAACCATAGCCCCTCCTGTGCCCGAAGTGGTCCTGATGCCATCGGGGGCGCGCAAACATGGACTAGCGATCCGTGGATCTGGCGCGCGGTCGCCAGATCCATGGATCAGGGGAGGTGCCCTCCCCAAGATGCGGCTGGTGCCGCCTCGCTTGGCGGCGGGAGCCCGCGACTTCCCACGGGAACGGGGCCCGTCGCTGATCCACGCCCCCATTGATCCATGTGTTGCGATCGCCTGACCAAGTGGTCCGCGCTTTTGCGTCCTGACCTCGGCCGCACGCAGGAGCGGCTCCGGGGCAGGAGTGGCCTTTTGGTGCGCGGCCCCTCTGAGGCCAGGAGGGTCTAAATCCAGGCGCGCAAGCAAGTGTTGGAGAGACCCCTGTGGGCCTGCACCAAAGTTCACTCCCCCGAAGGGTCGCTCTCGCGCGTACTCGACTTCTGCGGCAACTCATGAGACCCTCCCACCTCCCATACCATCTTGCGAGCTCTTACGAATAGACGCTAATCGACGCAAGTCTACACTAATCGACGGCAATTGACGCTGAATCGGCGTGATCTCATTGATTACCAAATGCTCATCGACGCTGGCGCACTCTAAAGACGGAATTCCCAGACCTCTGACGTCATGATTTGTTCGCGACACGACCACCAGGAGTCTGGACCCCTTCCCCGGGACCGGCTGTCCACCCTGAGTAATTTCTTGACGGCCCCGAAGCCCTGTAAGGGCTCCGGGAGGCCGAAAACACAGAAAAACCTCGCGTCGTGATCTCCTCGTGATCCGAGGAGGTCTGGATTACGAGGGTACACGATGCTCCCATGATCTGCTGCCGCGGCCAAGGACTGGGCCAGATCTTCGCCCCGAACTGGTTTCTGAACGCTCCCGAAGCGCGGCAAAGGGCACCCAGGAGGCCGAAAACGGCCAAAAACCCACCCCGCTCCAATTCTGCTGGAGCCGCGGATCTCTGGGCACGAGGGCACGAGGCAAGGGCGGAAGGGGTCCTAGCGGAAGTGGAAGAACTTGGCGAAAGTTTCCCGCCGATTTTGGTAGCAGGCCGGGTTCCCGGGTTCGTGGTTTTGGGCGCGGCGGGGCTGGTTATAAGTACTTATGCTGGTTATAAGTACGTATGCTGGTTACGGCCTGCTTCTAAGTAGTTATAACTAGCATAACTGGGTTGTGAATAGATCATAGCAGGGTGGTAAGTAGTTGTAAATCGGGTTTTTAAGTAGTTGTAAATCTGTAAACCGCGCAACTAGATTCCTCATCTCATCGATTTCAGTGTTATGTGTCTGCTCGTTGTGAACCTATGTTGTGTAAACCCATACATGCGCATGCTTGGTTTTTCTTAATTTCACAATTCGATGTTGCCGAAGGCGATGGCAAAGATGCGCGCGCGCAAATCCAACATAGGGGGGGCTGCAACATTCGCGAATTGTTCGGTTTGGATTTGGAATTCTGGAACACCCACATTCGCCTGTTTTGTTCTTTGGATTTCACATATATATGTATATATATATATATATATATATATATATATATATATATGTATGTGTGTACGTGTGTGTATATATATATCTAGATTGAACCCTGATTCGCACGATCTCGTCTTTTTTGGATTTCACACATTGGAATCCTGTTTGATGGGGCATATGGAATCCCACCAGCCCTGTAGGGCTATAGGTGGTCCAAACAATTGTTTCCCTCTGGACAGCGCGCGCACAGCCCAAGATGACATCCAAGGGTGGTAAGAGCTCCAGGTTCATGTTTGCATCAAGCCGCCTTCGCTGCATCTACGGCTCGGGGGCGAGGATGAAGTAGAAGCGGTACGGCAGCTCCCTCGCGCGCTTGTGCCACAATGATTTGTTCTGGCCATCGCTCTGCCAGATCAAGCGGACACCGCGGGGCAAATTCGGCTTGACCTCCACGGGGTGCCGCGGCACCCACCCAGCGTCGATGATCCGCGCTGGGGGCCACGGTCCCCGCCCAGGGGGGCAAAGCCGCCTGGCGGGGCCAGGGGCGCGGACCACTGCGATGAGATCAGGCGCCCAACTGGGCGCAGGAAAAGCTCCGCGCCGCGCCGTCCTGATCCACCGTCGATCGGGCACCCAGCGGCCAAATATCCTGGCCCTCGGAAGACCTGGGCTGATATCATGGGCACCCATCGGCCGCCGTGGGCCGCGGCGGTCGGTCGGGCGACGAACGTTGGGCTCAGGCCCTCGGGGCGGGACCTCTAAGACCAGGCTCAGACAGCGCAAGTCCTCGTGGCCTGGAGGGGCCCCAAGGCCTGGGGGAGAAAGCTCCATGAGCCAAATAGCTGACGGAAAAAATGGGAGAGAAAAGGGTCGAGAGAGGTAAACGTCGGTGCAGCCAAGGAAAGAGGAACGAGTCGTGGAGGTCGCGTTGCCCTTCCCTCCAATTGCTCGGTTCGGCTGCCCCCCTCGCTGCCCCCGCGCTCCCCTGCCGTATCTACTCGCCTGGGCGTCGTGTCTGGCTTGACTGGTGGGGGTGCGCGAAGTGTCAATACTCGCAGATGCGATGGTCTTTCCCCCGTGCGAATGCATCGGTCTACAAACCGCGCGCATGCATATAGCGCAGAAGCCATATCACTGTAGCAGACCGGTCGGCGCCTGCTCGCCAAATTCCATGGGCCGGCAACTCGCTAGGCAGGACTAGGGTCGGCACCTCAGCCCGCTCATATTTAGCTTATCGGCCGTCTGCTCTTGGGAAGGCCCACGTGGACAGGCACGTTCAGTAAATGCCGCCAACGCAGAAATGATACTACACTTCTCCGCATCCTCGGCTCCTCGCGCCACCCAACAGGACACCGCCGATATTGTTGAACACTGCGCCCGCTTCTGCAATGAACCTGCTAGATATGTCGATTCGGCGTGCACTTGGGAACAGTTCACTCACAGACTGGCGCAGCTGCTCTGGCACCGCATGCCAATTGCTACGAGCGCGCGCGCATAACTCCTTCAGGTCAGCAAAGTGTTGGCAGCGCAACTCCTCCATGAGCCCCCTGGTGTAATAGATGCCTCTCGACTGGCGGTTCATTGCGAACTTCTTCGGGTCCTTTTGCCTTCGTTCGGTGACGAACGCGTCGAGCAGACAACCGAAAGTTCGGTGCTGCGGGCCGAAATGGGCAGCCTGGTGGCGCTTAAACTGCCAGCGTTCTCGCCCATGGACCCCCCGAAACTCATGCAAGCGCTTCATGATGCAATCGCGCAGCTAGGCTGGTGAAACCTGTTTGCGCGACGCGCGCTGCAGCATCTCTGATTTCACAGCAGAGCGATGCACATTCAGCTGCATCCTTGAGAGGGGCCAAGCTCTCCTCCGCAGAAACTACGCGGGAGAAGTACCCCTGAACGACAGGTGTCGCTGACAGCTGCTCGACGACGTGGCGGCCAGATCGTTGGTCTCGAAAATATCTTACGTATGTTTGAATGCCCGAGGCCATGTCCACTGCTGCGCGTACGCGAGCAGGTCGGTGTATTCCACCGCCGCCTTCTTGTTCCCCCCGTCGCCGCCTTGGCCTTTGTCATGGATGCCTCGGGGTCGTATTCGATAATGCTCGCGATGAAATATATGTGGGGCCAGTCGTGCATGGTGGTGCTGATGGGCTTGAAGGCGGCATCAGCAGTGATGTAGTTCGGCCCGTAGTGAAACCCTTTTCGGGTCTCCAACCCGCCCTGCGAAGTCTTGCATAGGACGGCTTTTGCAGCAAACAACTCGTCCAACAAGGCTCGCACAGAAGCGTCCGAGTGCGGCTGCCAACGACCACGCTGCAAGTTGTCCAACGCCAGGAGACCGCATCTACCTTGCCTGGCGATGTTTCGGCACAAAGGGCAAGGCTCTCTGCCTCTGTGGCCTATGCAGCCAAAAACTTCATCGATGGCTTTGAAGTCAGCCAGCGCCCCGTAATGATACGCAAACAGCCTTATGAAATCAGGGGTGCCGTTCTCGTGCTCACGCACATCCAAGCGAATGCCAGTCTTCGTCAGGTGATGCGACCCGTCATTGACAAAATGCACTTCAGAACATGCTTGACTACTAGCGACATGCCAATGCCCATGGCCTCAACAATGAGCGACGGGGCACAGGCTACAATTAACCACATATCCTCCCGATGCACGGGTTCTCCAAACTCTGCAAATGCCCCATGGAAGCTCTGCACTTTGCGTTCGTCCTTCTTGGATGAAAGTGGACTCGTGGGGCTGACGTCGTCGAAATATAGGATGAGCCTCCGCGGCGTAAGTGGGGAGCTAGGGCACTCCGCCAACTTGAACTTCGCGTCTGAGGGGATCACACCCCCGAGGTGATTGAATCATCCTGGCGAAGGACCCAACCGTATGCAAGTGTGAAGAACGCTTTGTGGGTGCCGCTTTCGGTGGGGCTCCTTATGGGGCCACGAAAGGCGTGCCACGAAACGCTGACCTGGGCGCACGGGCGCATGAGGACGGTAGCACTGGGGCCTTCGATGGAGCTCCCTATGGGGCCACGAAGCGTGTGAGGGGTGTGCCGACATGAGTGCGGCGCCGCCATGCGAACGCAGCCGCTGGGGCCTTCGGTGGAACTCCCTATGGGGCCACGAAGCGTGTAAGGGGTGTGCCGAAATGGGCGCGGCGCCGCCATGCGAACGCAGCCACTGGGGCCTTCGGTGGAGCTCCCTATGGGGCCACGAAACGTCTGAGGGGTGTGCCGAAATGGGCGCGGCGCCGCCATGCGAACGCCGCCGCTGGGGCCTTCGGTGGAGCTCCCCATGGGGCCACGAAGCGTGTGAAGGGTGTGCCAAATTGGGTGCGGCGCCGCCATGCGGACTCAGCCCCTGGGGCCTTCGGTAGAGCTCCCTATGGGGCCACGAAACGTGTGAGGGGTGTGCCGAAATGGGTGCGGCGCCGCCATGCGGACGCAGCCACTGGGGCCTTCGGTGGAGCTCCCTATGGGGCCACGAAACGGTGAGGGGTGTGCCGAAATGGGTGCGGCGCCGCCATGCGGACGCGCAGCCGCTGGCCTCGGTGGAGCTCCCTATGGGGCCACGAAACGTGTGAGGGTGTGCCGTATTGGGCGCGGCGCCGCCCATGCGGGCGCAGCCACTGGGGCCCTTCGGTGGAGCTCCCTATGGGGCCAACGAAACGCGTGAAGGGTGTGCCAAATTGGGTGCGGCGCCGCCATGCGGACGCAGCCACTGGGGCCTTCGGTGGAGCTCCCCATGGGGCCACGAAGCGTGTGAAGGGTGTGCCAAATTGGGCGCGGCGCCGCCATGCGGACTCAGCCACTGGGGCCTTCGGTGGAGCTCCCTATGGGGCCACGAAGCGCGCGAGGGGTGTACCGAAATGGGCGCGGCGCCGCCATGCGGACGCAGCCGCTGGGGCCTTCGGTGGAGCCCCCTATGGGGCCACGAAACGCGTGAGGGGCGTGGCGCGATAGTGTGTGTGTGTGGGGGGGGGGGGGGAGGAGGGAAGGGCCAACGCCACGGGATGGTTGGGAAAAAACATTCCCCACATACCCGTCACTGCGAGTAACCCCCAGGGGCTGCGCAACTGGGCCGCATGGCGGTGGCTCATTACAGAAAGCATGGAGGGCTCGACCCTGCGAGCGCGATCTGGTCGCGCTAGGGGCACCGTCCCTCCTCGCTCTTTCCAGAACCGCCTCGGGCCCCCGCTGCGAAACATAAGAGTCGCGACGCAGCTAGTCAAGGTCAGCGCCCTTGCGCTTCATGC
>CAUYUJ010021083.1:89897-109897 GCA_963575745.1 Prorocentrum cordatum | reverse complement strand
ACCGATAGGGAGCCCGCGGATGAATTCGACCCCATGGGGGAGCTTCAACAGCCAGGGGCAGGGGCCACCGATGCATCGGACGAAGTCACTGTAATACGTGCATTGCCAGAGGGCCAATGAAGGAGCGGGGTCGAATCGAATTTGAAACGGCGCGACCCCCCGGCGAATAAAAATTGCCCCCCCGCCCCCGCCCCACCAGTCCTCGCAGGGGCGGCAGGGGATGGCGGGGGGCAACGGCCCGAGAGGGCCATTGTGCGCTACATCACATGTGGTATTGCGAGTTCTTTCTGAATTCTTCCACACCCCCCCCCCGCCCGTGGGGGGGGCCCTTTGTCCCCCTCAATGAGATCCCCCTTCTGGGGGGGGGGGGGGGGCGCGCGGCCAGGGCGCCTGAGATGGCCCGCGGCGGTTTCGAGGGCGCCCTGGAAAGCCCAAGGTGGCCTCAAAGATGGTTCACGTTCGAGCGAGATCCCTCGGGGCGGCTTCCAATGTGCTCAGAGGCGCCCCACGACTGCTCCAGGACACGGCTCCAAAGGCGGCCGGGCGACCCCCAGGGCGCCCCAAGAGGTCGAAACTATTCGACCATTCCAAAACATCAATGGCGTGCGCCTTCTCGCTTTCGTTTCCGATTGGTTTTTTGGGGGCCCAAGAACGCCCCGAGGTGGCCACTGAGAGCCTCACGGGGGGCCCGACATGTCCCCGAGGCAGCTCCATGATCGCCCCAAGAGCGCCCCAGCAAGGCCCCAAGAGGTAATCTTGACTGGCCTTGGGGGGCAGCTTCTGCCCCCCCCACCCCCCCGTTGACCAATGGCCTTCAAGATGCCCCCGAGAGGCCCTCCAGGGCTACCAAAAAAGCTTCAAGGGGGTCCGAAAGTATCCCGAGGCGCCCCCAAACGGCCCCAAGAGGACCCCAGAATTCACCCGAAGAGCCCAGAGGGCTCCAAGACACGTTCACGGCCCCCGGGCTCGGAGGGCGAGGACCGCACTCATTTGATCGATGCTCTCCAGCGCGGCCCTCCAGGGGCCCCGAGAGCCCCCCCCCCCCAGGCGGCCGCAAAAACTCAGGACACCGCCCAAAAAAAACAAAGAGGACCCGGCAGCACTAGCGCCAGCAGCACCACCAGCAGCACCAGCAGCAGCAGCACCGGCACCCTCAGAAGAACCAGCGCACGCGGCATCAGCGGCTGCACCGCCGCCTCAGCATTCGCAGCAACGTCAACACCAGCAGCACCAACGCCAGCAACGGCGACGCCATCAGCAGCATCACCGGCAACCTTCGCTACCAGAGATCTCCCAGTTCACCCTAGTTACCCGCGGCGCTACACTACGCGCGTCGCTCCCGCTCTTCTCCCGCCAGCCCTCATCGCGGGCATCGGTTCTGGGTCGGCTGCTGGGGATGCGCGGGGCGTCGTAAATTCCAGGGGCGCTTGCGTCTGCGACGGGGCGCGTCGGCGGGGGGGGGCGCCGACGGACTGGGGCGACGGAGCGGGCCCCGCCGCTCCAATTTCCCCTTTTCCCTCTTCCCTGTCCTGGCCCCATCCCTCCCTTAGGCCCTAGCCCCCCCCCCCCCCTTCCTCGATCCCCCCCCTCCCGCCCCCCGCCCCCCCCTCCCCAAGCAGGGCCCCAGGGGCCCCCGCATGGGGCTCTGGGGCAATCAGGCCCCAGATGTTGGCGACGTCGACATCGACATCGACGGCGACGACCACCGGGGCGACGGCATCGGTAGCGGCAGCGGCGACGACGACGACAACGACGACGGCAGCGGCGACGACGACGAGGGCCACGACGTCGACGACGACGTCGAAGACGACAGCGGCGGCGACAACGACCATAACGTCGACGATAACATCGACGACGCCGACGACGACGACGGCGGCGGCGGCGGCGGCGACGAAGACGACCACGACGACGACGACGACGACGACGACGACGACGGCGACGACGACGACGACGACGACGACGACGACGACGACGGCAGTGGGGCGACAACAACGACGACGACGACGGCGGCGTCGGACGATGCAGCCTTCTTTAATACCGGGTTGTTTGTCCTCAGCTCGCACCAGTCCCCCCAACCAAGCTGGGGCCACGCCGCCGCCGACATGGTGCGATTCTCGCACCGCGCACCCTTGGGCACATAGGTCAGCTCCCCACGCACGAGCGCCATGTCGCCGTCGGCCCACGCCACCGCCTGAAGGCGGGCAACGCAAACATGGCGCAGTGCACTTGAGCCCCAGGATCGCCAAGCCCATTGGAGCGGGGCGCGAGACAGAAAAAAAAACCCAGATGCCTCGGGAAGTTTTTCCGAAGCCCCAGGACGGATTCTGAGAAGCACCCTGCCTTGCAAGAAGCCCCATCACCCCTCTCCTGCACCCTCGCGGCGGTCGGGCACTCGATTCTAACGCGGGCCGATGCTGACCTCATCCCCTCCCCCCTTTGTTCCATATCCCCCTCATCTTCATCCTCCTCTTCCTCCTCTTCCCCCCCCCCCCCCACCCCACCTGCTCCGCCTCCTCCTCCCCCGTCGCCCGACCTCTGCCCCGCGCGCGCCGCTTTCGGCGCGCCCCTCGCGCTCTTCGTAGCCCAAGTCGGGAAGGCGTCGCTCGCCCCCCCGCCGATGTCGGCAAGCTTCTCGCACGCTCCTTGATCTGCAGGGAGCTCCGCCAGCGGCGCGGGGGGGAAGCCCGCGCGCGCCTAAATCGATTTCGGCGCAATCTTCGCCCATGAAGCTCCGGCCAGGGCCCGAAAGGGGCGGTCCGCAGGAGCCGCCTCGCCAATTTCGGCGTGCCCCCGCGCGTTCCCTGGCCCCGCGGGGAACTCCACCCGCGGCCGCAATGAGAACGCCCGCGCGCGCTCTACCCTGGAACGCCCCTCACCCGTTTTGCGCACCCATGGCCCCCGCCGAAATGAGTGGCGCGGTACACAGCGCGAACGAAAACGATTGATCTGAGTAAGTAGGGGGACTGAGCGCGGGTGAATCTGAGCACGAGTGCGTCTGACTGTGAATGAATCTGCGTGCGAGCGAGTCTACGCGCATGAATGCGAGCATGGCAAAGCATGGTGCAAGTGTGTATGAATGTCAATAGTTTGAGAACGACTGCCTCTGAGTACTCGCGACGCTGGGCGCGGCCGCCTCAAGGGGCCCCCCCGCGGCCCCCCGACGGCGTCGCCCGCGCGCCGCGACGCCACCGCGAGGATCGCGCCCGCTTCCTTCCCTGCTTTTACTCCCTCTTTGCCCGCGCGCTCAAAAGTCCAAGGCTGCGGGCGCAGCGCAGCGCGGAGTCCCAGCGACGCGCGCAGGTCGCCCTGGAGGGGTCCCAGCGACGCGCGCGGGTCGTCCGCTGCGCGCAGCAAAGAGAGCTAGATGGCTGGCTGATAGCCGGCAAGCCTCTTGCCGCTGGGCAGAGCGACGACGGGCGAGGGAGGCGCGGAACCCCGACGGCCTCCGACGGAGGTGTACTGGGTGGGGGAGACGCATGCGGATTGCGCCACGGGGGGCTCCCTGCGGGGCTCCCTGCGGGGCTACGAAGCGCGCGAGGGGTGTGCCGAAATGGGTGTACGGGGCGAATGCGGGCACACCCACTCGGACCTTCGGTGGAGCTCCGCATGGGGCCACGAAACGTGCGAGGGGTGTGCCGAAATGGGTGCGCGGGGCACAAGCGGGCACACCCGCCGGCACCTTCGGAGGAGCTCCCCACGGGGCCACGAAACGCGCGAAGGGCGTGCCGAAATGGGTGTGCGGGACGCATGCGGGCACACCCGCTGGGACCTTCGGTGAAGCTCCCTATGGGGCCACGAAGCGTGCGAGGGGTGCGCCGACATGGGCGTGCGGGACGCGTGCGGGCACGCCCGCTGGGACCTTCGGTGGAGCTCCCGACGGGGCCACGAAACGTGCGAGGGGTGTGCCGAAATGGGCGCGAGGGGCGCATGCGGGCACACCCACTGGGACCTTCGGTGGAGCTCCCCATGGGGCCACCAAACGTGTGAGGGGTGCGCCGACATGGGTGTGCGGGACGCATGCGGGCCCACCTACTCGGACCTTCGGCGGAGCTCCCTATGGGGCCACGAAGCGTGCAAGGATGCGCCAGAATGGATGTGCGGGACGCATGCGGGCACGCCCACTCGGACCTTCGGTGGAGCCCCCCATGGAGCCACGAAACGTGTGAGGAGTGTGCCGAAATGTGCGTGCGGGACGCATGCGAACGCAGCCGCTGGGGCCTTCGGTGGAGCCCCCAATGGGGCCACGAAACGTGCGAGGGGTGTGCTGAAATGGGTGTGCGGGACGCATGCGGGCGCGCCCGCTAGGACCTTCGGTGGAGCTCCCCATAGGGGCCACGAAGCGTGCGAGGGGTGCGCCGACATGGGCGTGCGGGGCGCATGCGGGCACGCCCACTGGGACCTTCGGTGGAGCTCCCGACGGGGCCACGAAGCGTGCGAGGGGTGTGCCGAAATGGGCGTGCGGGACGCATGCGGGCGCGCGCGCTGAGGCATTCGGTGGAGCTCCCTATAGGGCCACGAAACGTGCGAGGGGTGTGCCGAAATGGGCGTGCGGGACGCATGCGGGCAAACCCACTGCGACCTTCGGTGAAGCTCCCTATGGGGCCACTCAACGTGCGAGGGGTGTGCCGAAATTCGTGCGAGGGGCGCATGCGGGCACGCCCGCTGGGACCTTCGGTGGAGCTCTATGGGGCCACGAAGCGTGCGAGGGGCGCGCCGACATGGGCGTGCGGGACGCACGCGGGCATGCCCACAGGGGCCTTCGGCGGAGCTCCATATGGGGCCGCGAAACACACGAGGGGTGCGCCGACATGGGTGTGCGGGACGCATGCGGGCCCACCTACTCGGACCTTCGGTGGGGCTCCGTATGGGGCCGCGAAACGTGCGAGGGGTGTGCCGACATGGGCGTGCGAGACGCATGCGGGCACACCCGCTCGGACCTTCGGTGGAGCCCCCCATGGAGCCACGAAGCGTGCGAGGGGTGTGCCGAAATGGGTGTGCGGGGCGCATGCGGGCACACCCGCTGGGACCTTCGGTGAAGCTCCCTACGGGGCCACGATACGTGCGAGGGGTGTGCCGAAATGGGTGTGCGGGGCGCATGCGGGCACACCTACTGGGACCTTCGGTGGGGCCCCCATTGGAGCCACGAAGTGCGCGAGGGGTGTGCCGAAATGGGTGTGCGGGACGCGCGCGGGCACACCCTCTGGGGCTTTCAGTGGAGCTCTCTATGGGGCCACGAAGCGCGTGAGGGGTGTGCCGAAGTGGGCGATGGCGATGATGACGACGATGATGGTGACGGTGATTCTGATGATGATGATGATGATGATGAGGGTGATGAAGCTGATGATGATGGCGATGCTGGTGATGATGATGGTGATGATGACGATGACGATGATGATGATGGGAGGAGGAGGGGGGGAGGCAGCGGGGGGAAGGAGGAAGGAGGAGGGGCGCGGGGCGCTGTCTCTTCAAAACGAGGACCCAACACCACAGGATGGTTGGGAAACAAACTAATGCCCTTGGAGGGCCCCTAAAGCACCCATGAATGAATTGCCCAACAGCGCCCCAACAACGTCATGATATGTAGCTTTTCTGGCTCAAGGGGGGCGACCTTGAACTCCCGCCCGCTTGCTCGGTTGTCCTCCACGAGGGTGGCGAGAGGGCTCGCCAATCCACCCTCCGAGGCATCGAGTGCTCCAACATGGGCCCCAAAAGACCCCCAAGGGGCTCTCAGAGCGAAAGGCCGCGCCGCAGAAGTTCTTTGCGCTATGCCCCCCATCCTTCTCCCCCGCGCCCCCCCCCCCCCGCCCGCGGCGGAAGCGCATGTGGGTCGCTCCTGGCTCGGGCCCAGGCAGCTGATCCATAACTTCAGCGCGGCGGCTTCTCTTCCTCTATTCTGCCGCGCGTTCCCACAACTCTCCGGTCGAGGCAAGTCGCCCGGGCCTCGCCTCAGGATGGCGCGGTGGGGGCATGCGAAGCGTGCAGAATTTCGGGCGGTGCTGGGTGGTGGGTTGATGATAAAGTTGGGTAGGCTTGCTCAGTTCGCCTATCAATGTGGGGCCGCCGAGGGCTGTTGGCCGCGCCCGTCACCCTGGAGGGCGCCCACTGCCACGATCGCGGCGCGCTCCCCGCTGGCACCCTCCGGCGGCTCGGCCGCGCGGCCGCCCCCCTTGCCGGCGCCCACTTCGCCGCTCATCTTGCCGGCTCCCCCCGACATGGCCAGGGCAGACTTCGCCGACCCAGCGGGCCACAGGCGTGTCAGACCTGGCCACCGCGGAAGAGAAAACACCCCCTCTGGAGACGCGGGAAAGCTGGGAGCCCTCCCCTGGAAAATGTCTCGGGCCCCCTTGCACCCTGTTGGGTGCACTCTTGGGCTCCCCGCAGGGCGCTCCGGGAACCTCTCGGGGCAACCTCGGCGTGCCTTCGATCTGTTTAATGAATCTATTACGGAAGGTATTGTAGCCCCTCGGGCAATCAATGGGGCCGTTTCGCAGCGGTCTGGGGAGGCCACGGCGTCGCTCCAGCGCCGTTTTGGAGGCCGCCACGCGTTCTTTCAGGGACGCGTGGGGCCGACGTCGCTCTGGGCAACATCTAGCCAGCCTAAGCGCAAGCAGAAAGGTAGGCGGGGCCAGCGGCGTGCGCGAAACGCTCGGATAGGCGGCTTTCCTGTGAGGCGTCGCCGCTCGCTGTCGGACAATCGCTTGACAAATTGCTCGAGCCTCACGAGGTCTGCGACAGGATTACGGGCGAGGCAACAATCGAACCCTGCGACCCCACAGCGCAGGCCCCATGAGCTCCAATCCATGGCAATAATATCATGATGGTGCGTTTGTCCTCATGCTGTCATCACGCACTGCGCTGTGCCATCATGCCGTGCGCTGCCGCTTCGGCGCGGCGTCGGGGCGCGCGGACAGCCATTATCCGAAAGGGTTCATATAGAAAGCGACGAGAATGGAAGCCAGGGAGGGCAGAAAGATCGCCTCCCCCGCGAGCTCCCTCTTCTTACGCTCAGAGAGGTCACGTGCTATGTCCGACGGGAGGCCAGCGAGCAACAAATGCTCCGTGCCACTCAAGACTTTGTCCCGCTGAAAATCATAGACGTAGCTAGACGTCATCAGGGTTGTTAAGGCCCCCCAAAGCTTCCTGCACACGGACTGCGAAACGTTGCACTAGAAACCCTTGCGGTCTTCGAGAGACCGCGATGGGCGACTCCCCCACGCGATATCTAAAAGATCACGGACCCTGGGCGTGCTCGGCACCCCGCGGGCGCGCAGCCCGGCGGCGCGAAGCAGCTGGGCCCCCGGCGGCATTTTTAACTTGTTGCGGGTTTCCAAGGACATGGCCTTCCACCGGCGGTGCCAGCGGTGCCGCCCGTTGACCGTTTCCTCCGCCAAGATGCCCTCCGGCGAAAGGGGGAGCGGCGAGGAAGACGGGGATGTCGGGGGCGAAGGAGACGGGCGTAAAAGGGGCACGGGGAACTGGAACATATGAGGAACAAATGCGATGATTCAAAAAAAAACCTCTCTTGGTTGGGTTGTCGTTTTGACTAGGGCGCGGTAATCCCCAAGCATACGCGTTCATCTCCCCCCCCCTTTTCCCCTGAGACCCAGCGTGACGGAACAAAAATGAAACGGCGTGAAACTCGCGGCCAGAGCCTCGGACCACATCTTCCAGCGCCAATTTCCGAGCCGGATCGACATTAGAAGAAGGAGCAACTGCATCAACGTAAATTGTTGGCGCTCCGCGCGGATTTCTTGGAACTGTAGTGGTGGTACTAGTGTTTGAAGAAGCGTTAGTGTAGTGGTTTAGTGGTTGTAGTGGTACTAGTGCTGTAGTGGTACTAGTGTTTGAAGAAGCCCTGGGAGCTCAATTTTGAAAAGTACCCGCGCTCCTGTGGACCCCCTGTGAGGCCTCTGAGAGACTCCTCCTCGTTGCCTTGTTGGACCCCACTTTGGGCTCCCAGCCGTCAATGCGCCCGGATCCCACCTTGGGCTCCCAGCTTGCTCACACTTAACACGCCTGGGTTGTAGTAGTAGAGAAGGATATGGCCGTACCTCGGTTGCGAACCTGATAACTACGGGCCTTGCAGGACGAGGCATCCTGGGATCCTAGGCGAGGCCGAGGAGAAGAAGAAAAAGGAGAAGAGGAGCGTGTTGCATCCTTACTTTTACGAGGTCTCAGAGAACACGTGCACCCTTGCATCCTGGAGAATACTGCTCCTCCCCCCCCTGCCCGTCCTTCTCCTCCTCCTCTCTCTCCCTCCTCCTCCCTCTCCCTCTCCCTTCCCCTCCCCCTCCCCTCTCTCTGCCCTTCCCTCTCCTTCTTCAAAAGGCCATATTTGGCCCAAGACGGTTCAGGGAAGATGACTCGTTGCCACCAGTGCCGTGTTAGGGAATACCACCCATAAGGAATTCTAGTCCTGCGGAATACTAGCCGTGGGGAGTGCTAGCCCTAGGGAATACCTAGGGCGTACTAGTCGTAGGGAGTACTAGTGCTAGGGAATACTCGTGCTACGGAATACCAGCCCTAGGGATTACGAGTGATACGCAGTGCTAGTCCGAGGGACGGTTTGTCCTAGAATGCTAGCCCTAGGGAGTACCAGTCCTAGGGATTATTACCCCTAGGGAGTACTAGTCCCGGGGATGTTGGTCGAAGTGGCAAGGGGGCACTAGTCCTTGGGCGTATTACTCCTAAGGAGCACTTGTCCTAGGGAGTACATGTCCTGGGGGATACTAGGCCTAGGGATTACCGATGCCAGGGATTGCTAGACCTGGGGAGTATTCGTCCTAAGAACTTCCAGGCATAAGGATTTGTAGTCCTACGGATTACTTTGCCCAGGGGTTACTACGGGTTCCAAGGGCGCGCTGGGCAAACCAACACAAAACAGCAACGAACAAACAACAACAACAACAACAACAACAACAACAACAACAACAACAACAACAACAACAACAACACCAACAACAACAACAACAACAACAACAACAACAACAACAACAACAACAACAACAACAACAACAACAACAACAACAATACCAACAGCAACAGCAACAGCAACAACAACAACACTCAGTTTAAGACTGTTCGCCCTTATCTGATCGAGTGTCCAATAACGCGTATTTCCAATCCCCCCGATACCCGCCCTCTTCGTATTCGATCGAACCCCTTTTGGGGGGTATACCTTTCTTCCCTGCAGGCCGGGCCACGGCAAGCGGCGGGGCGGCTCGGCCTGGCCAGCTGCAGTGCTGATCGGCGGGGCGGCCGCGGACCGTCGACCCGACCCCAAGAGGGACGGACAGAGGACCGACCACGACGACGACGACGACGACGACGACGACGGCGACGACGACGACGACGACGACGACGAACGAAAGCGAGCAAGAACGACAGCAGGGCCACGACGGACACGAAGTAGGCCACGAAGGCCGACAGCGGGGACACGAAGGGAATGCGTATGGGGCCACGAAGAGCGCGAACGAGCCGGGGCCACGAAGGGCCGATAATGCGGGGCCACAGAAGGCAACGATGGGGCCACTGAGGGTAGCAACTGGGCCACGTAGGACAGTGATGGGGGCCACAAACGGCGACAGCGGGGCGACGAAGGGCATGCACATGGGGCCACAACGGGCGAGAACGAGCGGGGGCCACGAAAGAAATACGAATGTTGGGCCTCGGAGGGCAAGGACGGGGCCACTGAGGGCAGCAACGGGGCCACGAAGGGCATGCATATGGGCCCACCAAGGGCGCGAACGAGCGGGGGCCACGAAGGGCATACGTATATGGGGCCACAACGGGCAGCGAGGGGGCCACGAATGGCTGCAACGGGGCCACGAAGGGGAGCGTGGGGGGCATGAAGGGCTGCAGCGGGGCCACGAAGGGCTGCAACGGGGCCACGAAGGGCAGCGAGGGGGCCACGAAGGGCTGCAACGGGGCCACGAAACAAAGCGAGGGGTCCACGAAGGGCTGCAACGAGGCCACGAAGGGCTGCAGCGGGGCCACGAAGGGCAGCGAGGGGGTCACAAAACAAAGTCAGGGGGCCACGAAGCGCTGCAACGGGGCCACAAAACAAAGCGAGGGGGCCACGAAGATAATCTGTGAGGGGGTCCTAAGCGTGAGCGCGACTCCTGGGCCTGGGAGCCTTTGTTGCTGTAGCCCGGGGGCCAGGGGCCCAGTTTGAGCAGGAAGGCTTTCCCTGTCAAAAAAACAGGGTGCGAGCGTCGAGGGGCACACTTTGATTGAGAAAAACAATATGCACCGGTGGGGTGGGGTCAACAATAACAATAATTATTTTTCAGAAGTGAGAGCTCAATCAGTTCATGACTGTTCGCTCGTACCTGTTCGTTCGTCATTCAACGCGCAGATCCCGAACCCTGGATGCCCGCCCTCTTCGTCTTCAATCGTGCCCCTTTTAGTTGGGGGGTACATTCATTCCCTGCCACGCGCGGTTGGCGAAACCCTTGAAAACGAAGGGCAACCGGTAACGGATGATCGTGTAATGCCCCAGATACTTGCAAGCTGAGGCCCAGGTTAACGATTCCGGAAATATGGTTCGACGCGACGTTGGATTGGTGGCTCTGGGCAGCGCAGACCTCGTGAAGGCCGCAGTCCAAGTGTAGGCAACGAGCCCCAGGGTTCTCATGTCTGAAATCCTTCTCGTACTTCTTGTTCGACGAGGCGCGGTCCGAGCATGAAATGTGGCGCGTCGCCTCGAAATGCTTGGCATCGTCTAACACAGGCGCGGCGTCTTTCATGACTGCCTTGATGACCTCCGACGCGCCGTGGCCCATCGCCACGGGAATGGTCGGGATGGGCCCCCGCAACAAGGTGGGCCGAATATGTCCGTGGAACTGGACCAACGTGCCGAAACGCACCTCCGACTGCGTGGCCTTGGCGGTCTGCTTGTTCTGAACCTCGGTCGTTCTCTCCTGCTCGGCCGAGTCGCGAACGGCAATCTTCGCGGGTGTCTCGTCGCACCGGGTGCGCTAGAAAAAAGCAACCAATCGCATGCATGCCCGGTTGCGCACCAAACTCCCGAGCAGACTGTTCCAGCCGACGACGCTAAAGATGCGCAGCGACGCGGCGATGTCCCTGCCCGTGCCCATGAGCCTCTTGAGGGGGGAGATCAAGGGATTCAGCGCGGGCGGCCTTGCATGCGGCGCGGGAGCCTTGGCCGCCATCCCGAATCAATTTTAGAAGATCTTCTCGCCTGCCCCGCGCCCAATCAAGATTATGAAACTGCGGCGCTGAATTCAGGCGCGCGGCCAGTAGGCCAGCGTGGACTGGAAGCCGCGGGCGCGAGAGCCAAGGGTGCCGCGGTGGAGCGCCCTGGGCAACAGCTCCACGCTGAGCCGGGCGAAGCCGGGCAGGGTGGATGGGCAATTGCAGGGTGGATGCCGAGGTCATTTCGAGGCTCACTTCGTCAACGGACGTGCGCAAATGCGGCCGCCGACTTCCGCCGACGGGGTGCCCCCGCCACTTGCTTCCGCCGGCTGCGAGCGACATCCGTTTGCAACGCGCTCGGCCTCCAAATTGCGTTTTGTTGTCACTGGCGGCCCCGGCCCACTGCCAGTGAACATTTCGCGCCCCTCGCCGAAGCAATCGAAAGGCGACGATGGGGCCACGGCATTGAATGGTAGCGAACGTGGGCCAGCACGGACGAACGCGAGGCCGAGGGCCTCGGGTCGCCGACGAGGGGGGCAAAGAAACCCCGAGAGAAGCCCGAACCTGGTTTTCCGGGGTTGCCAGGCGCTGGCGGTCCAAATTGGCCGTCGGCGGCCAACCGAAGACGCGAGAGAAACGAAGCTCATGTAGATGTGCCCAGGACCAGGGCCCGTCAGGAGCCCCAACGGGCGCCCATGAATCCAACCGGAAAGCCAGATCAAGGAAAGGGAACATAATAATTTGAATGGATGCTGCCTGGGACGCGCCAACCTCGCCAAGGCAGGCGGCCCCGCCTCGGCGAAGGCCCGCCGTCGAATCCAGGTTGACCTAGGCATCCGTCGCCATCGCTCGCCTGGCTCGGCGTTGGGGCGCCGGGCCCGACTAGGTCCAGGCCCGGGCCCTCGCCGCTGCAATTGCTGGCCGCGGACATCCTCGCGGCGAGCGGGCCAGAGCCAAAAGGGGGGAAGGGCGATGAGGGGGGGGGGAATGGCAAATGGCGGGGGGGCGGAGGAAGAAAGGATATGGAGGGGGATGAGGCGGAGGAGGAGCCAGCGGCCTGCGTGCCAGGCCCCGGAGGAGCGGCCCCTTAAAGGGTGGGGGGAAGAGGCGGACCTTTTCCCCCCCCCCCCCCCCGCCCCCCCCCATACGCACCCCCCCCCCCCCTCCCCCCGCGCACCCCGCCCCCCCCCCCCCCGCGCCCCCCCCCCACCCCACCCCACCCCCATCCTACCATTATGGGGGCAACCCGCCCTTCTGGCCGCGCCAGGTGGAGGGGCGGGCGCGCGCGCGCGAAATCCGGGCACTAACCCGAGGGCCGCTCAAGCAGGGCCCCCCCTGGGGCATTTTCCCCTGGACCCCGCCGACGGCGGGCGATGCAATTAAAAGACTAAGGGCCCCCCGTCGTCGGCCGGCCAGACCAGCGGGAGGGGAGAGGGAAGGGGGAGGGGGCGAAGAAGGAAAGGGGAGGACAGAGGGCGCGAATGAATGAACGTCACTAGCAGCAATAGCGCCGCCGCGCCCCCAGGCGGGAGTCGAGGCACATGCAGGGCCGCCGTCGATCTGCCCCCCGAAACCGCAACAAAAACACTGGCCCGCACCGCGGTGCGGGGAGCGGCGGCGGGCGGTGATGGCAAGCTTTTTTTCATCCAACCATCCTGTGGTGTTGGGTCCTTGTTTTGAAGAGACAACGCCCTGCGTTCCTTCCTCCTCCCGCTTCTCCCCCCCCCCCCTCCTTGCCTCTGCTCTCGGCGCGCCTCTCGCGCGCTTCGTGGCCTCATAGGGAGCTCCACCGAAGGCCCCAGCGGGGGTGCCCGCATGCGGTTCCCCCACCCAGGCCAGCGCTTCGTAGCCCCATAGGGAGCTCCACCGAAGGCCCCAGTAGGGGTGCCGGCGCGCGGTTCCCCCACCCAGGGCAGCGCTTCGTGGCCCCATAGGGAGCTCCACCGAAGGCCCTGGCAGGGGTGCCCGCATGCGGTTCTCCCACCCTGGGCAGCGCTTCGTAGCCCCATAAGGGGGCCCCGCCGAAGGCCCCAGCGGGGGCGTTCGCATGCGTCTCCCCTACCCAGAGGTAGCGCCACCGAAAACGATATTCATATATGCGGTATTCACAACTGCATATGGTTGAGTCCTTCGCCAAGCGAATTACGAAGACTACCGCGAACCGCGGCGCTAATATGTGCAGAGCCTAGAATAAACGAACTACCAACGCTAAAATGCGCGTAGAAGTGGCGCTGCGAAATCTATTGCGCGGGCCCGGGCAATCATATAACCATCGGCAGAAACCATTGTGCGGGCCCCGACAATCACAATCGTAATGCATTAAAAACAATCTTCAAATATTCGACCCTGGTCTGATATGCCCTATGTTCACCTGTTCTCACGTCCTGCACAATTCAGATACATCCTAATCCGTATCATCGGGTTTGACACGGATTCTTTCTGCGGGGTCCTTTTGTGGAGGACAACAATAGGACTCCAGTTGTGGAGGCGTGCATGACTCTTCTTTTTGTGGCAGGTTACAATCGGATTCCTTCAGCGGCGGGTTTCAATAGGACGTCTTTTGCGTCTGGTTTCAATGGGATTCCTTGCGCGGAGGATTACACTATGATTCCGTTTATGGACGATGGCAGTCGGATTCTTTCTGTGGGGGACTACAGTATGATTCCTTGCGCGGCGGATTTCAACAGGATTTCCTTCGTGGAAGATTACAAAGGGATTCTTCTATGTTGGGTGAAAATAAAATTCATTATGTGGGGGAGTGCGCTGATATTCCTGTTGCGAAGGGTTACAATCGGATTCCCGTTGTGGGGGATTACATTCGATTTCCTTATGTGACGGATTTCAACAGGAGTCCGTTTGTGGAGGCTGACATTAGGATTCCTTGTGTAGACGATCTTAATAGGATCCCCTGTGGATGTTACAACAAGATTCCTCCTTGGACGATTACAATGGGGCTCCGTTTATAGAAGATTACAATCGGATTCCGTTTGTGGGGGGTTACACCAGGATTCCATATGTAAAAGATTAAAATTGGATTCCTTGTGTGGAAGATTACAATGGGATTGCGTTCGTGGACGTTCTCGCGCGGGCGGAATGTCCCGGGGATTTCGCCGGAGATTTCTACCCGAAGGGGGCTTCCCGGAGATTTCGTCGGAGATTTGGCCGGGATTCCTAACCTCGGGAGGGTTGTCTGGAGATTTTGTCGGACATTTCGCCGGAAATTTCCGCTGCCGGAGATCCGAGGGGCCCCCGCCAGTGCTGCCGGAGACTCTGGAGGGGAATTCTGGGAGAATTATGGGAAGTTCCTGGGGGAGCGAGAGGTCTTCACACACCCGATCTAACACCAGAACTGCTGGGGTCGCGCGCAACGGGTCGGAGGCAGCGGGCGGCCAGGGCAACCGGCAACCAGGGAAAGCTGCAGACGGGAATTAGTTGCAAGGGCGCAAGCCCCCGGACTACTGCGAAAATGCCAGGGTGGCCGCAGGCAAGTAAAGTAAACCGACGGTCGGAAGTCGAATTGGAAGCCCAGACTGGGCAAGTACATTGGCAAGCTGCGAAGTACCACTGGTGGGGATGCGCGAAGCGTCAATGATTATGTCATATCCTTGCCTGTTCCGTGGGTGTACGGCAACAAAAAAGGAATTCATCTTCTCGCGCATCAACAAACCCTCTCTCCGCAGCACGGCCACCGCCTGGTCACGCAACGAGAGGAACGGGGGGCAGTGGCTCAGCGCGATCGGCGATGGACGCCATGGCGGGGGCGGCTGCGCTGAACGCAAGACGAGGGGGCGGCTACGCTCGCGCAAGCTTGGGCACGAGGGGGCGGCTGCGCTCGCGCAAGCTTGGGCACTGGCAGCGGCAGCAACGATTGCTTTCACCCTGCCACCACAGCCCCCGCCCAATATTACACAGATCGGCAGGCCTGGGGCCCCAGGGCCTTCGGTTGGATTCCTAAGGTCTTCGATGTTCATGCTCGGAGTTCTGGGTTTTGATATGTCGCAACTAGGGATGATTGTATATATATGTTTTCTTTTCGCAACCATAATTCATGTTATGGGTTTCCCTACACTCACACTTTTTGCTCAGCGCGCGTTACGTTTGTGATACTTACAGATGCGGGCCCATAGCTGGCGTAAGTGTCGTAACTGCAGTTACGCCAGTTACATAACTAAAACGTAAGTGGCCTAAATTGGTATGATAATAATAATAGGGTATGCTTATAAGTAGCTTGTAACTGGCATAGCTAACTTATGAATATTACGAGCTACTTACGCTACTTCTAAGCAGCTCCTGATACTGACGAGCTACTTTTGAGCTACATATGAGCTACTTACGTTACTTAGAACTGGGCGAACCCATGGGCGATCTACTTATAACCAGCCCCGCCGCGCGCAGTTCCGGGTGCCCGAATTCCCGGTTATGCGAATTTCGGTGGGGTTCTGGGTTCCCGGGCCCCCGGGTTCCCGGTCGATTTCCTCAGCGAAAACCATCCACTGATTGGGACTTTCTGCTGGCGGCGCGCACAAGGGGGTCGGGGGAGGGGGGGAGGCTTCTTAGACGGACGCTGCTTCTCAGAAGGCGCCCGCCTTACGTCTACAGACACGGCCCGCGCCTTCTGGGAAGCAGGGGTGCGCTTCTGCGGAGCCTTCCCCCCTTCCCCCCTTCCCCCCCTGTGCGCGTGGCCGAGCCTGGCCGGCGCCTTCCGAGCCGTCCTCGCAGGGCGCGGCGCCGGCGCTGCCGCCCTCGCTCGCCGCCCTGGAGGCCCGGAGCAGCCCGCTGGCGGGCGCGCCAAGGTCCTCCGCCCAGGCGGGCCCTCGCCCGGCCGCGGGCGAGTCCGCGCGGGCCTCGCGCGCGAGCGCGGGCCCCGCTGCGCTGGGCTCCTGCGACGAGGCCGACGACGACGACGACGACAACGACGACGAGACGACGACGACGACGACGACGACGACGACGACGACGACGACGACGACGACGACGACGACGACGACGACGATCGACGACGACGACGACGACGACGACGACGACGATCGACGACGACGACGACGACGACGACGACGACGACGACGACGACGACGACGACGATCGACGATCGTCGACCTGTCCGGGGGCGCGCTCTGGCCGGACTTCCGACTGGTGCTGCCAGCCGCGGCTGCGCGGAGCCTCCCTGGGCGTCCACCGCTCCATCTTGGCGCCTCGATCCTTTTCGAGCCGTGCGCCTTCGCCCGGCTTCGGGCTCCCGGACCCTCAGGGATCGGTCCGGCTCGAAGAATGGCGCGAGGTCCAAGGCTCTAGAGGAGGAGGGGGAGCAGGAGGAGGAGGAGGAGGAGGAGGAGGGGGAGGAGGAGGGGGAGGAGGAGGAGGAGGAGGAGGAGGAGGAGGAGGACGAGCAGGAGAAGGGGGAGGAGGAGGAGGAGGAGGAGGAGGAGGAGGAGGAGGACAAGTTAGGTGCGCTCGCGTCAACATCTGTCATCCTACCCCTCCCCCCATCCCTTACCATGGCGCTGATTTTCTCTATCCGCGGACGCGTGTCGTAGCGGACCTGTGGCTCCGCGCGCGTGTGCGTAGTGGGTGGTGGTGCGCGTGCGTGCGTGCGTGTTGCGTGGTTGTGGTTGTTGTGGTGGTGGTGTGTATGTGTGTATGCGTGTGTGCGCGTGTGCTGTGGTGTGACGTGGTGTGGCGTCCTGGTGGTTTGGTGGTGGGCCAGTTGCGTACGTGCGTGATGGCGGTGGTGGTGGTGGTGGCGGTGGTGGTGTGTGTGTGTGTCTGTGTGTGTGCGTCTGTGTGTGCGTGTGTATGTGTGTATGTGTGTGTGTGTTTGTGTGTGTGTGTGCGTGCGTGTGCGTGCGTGCGTGCGTGCGTGCGTGCGTGCGTGCGTGCGTGCGTGCGTGCGTGCGTGCGTGCGTGCGTGCGTGTGTGTCTGTGTGTGCGCGCGTGTGATGTGGTGTGACGCGGTGTAGCGTGGTGGTGGTGGGTGGGGTAGTGCGGTGGTGGTGGCGGTGCGCGGTGGTGGTGCGCGTGCGTGCGTGCGTGCGTTGGTGGGTGGAAGTGGCGGTGGGTGTGCGTGCGGCGGGGCGGGGCGTGGTGCGGCGCGGTGGTGGCGGGCGGATGGGCGCGCGAGAAAGAGGCCCGCGCTGGGGCGAGAACGCCATCCTGAACGACGGAGGCAAAACACCGATCCGAAAATGAGGCCCACGCTGCAGCGGGAGCACGATTCGGAACGATTCGGGAGCAGAAATGAGGCTGGAGCCTCAGCGAAAGCAGCATTTTGAAAAAAAAACGCAGGCGAAAACCCAACTCCCGGGAATCCTGTGTGTAAAAAACAGTACGCGGGGGGGGTCGAATATTCCCAGGCCGCCATCAGGGGAAGAGGGAGAGTAGTATTCATATTGAGTAAATGTAGAGGAGGAGGTTGTTAAGCTTGATGGGAGTCTGATTTCTTCAACCAATAGAGCAGTCGTGCGATGCCCTCGCTTTGGCAAGTCCTCGCTTACCTCTACTCAAACTGAGGAAAATTGGAAGTAGACCCCCGAAGTGGCGACACGCCGGCGTCCACCCGGCTAGCGTGGACATTAGAAGTATACAAATAGCCAAAATAACTGTACAACCACATCGGGTAACAAAGATGCGCGATAAAGAACTCTCGTGGTGAAACGCGGTGGCAGCTGAACCAAGACCTTAGGCTCAGCAGGTCAAAAGGAGGAGGAGGAGGAGGAGGAGGAGGAGGAGGAGGAGGAGGAGGAGGAGGAGGAGGGAGGAGGAGGGGGAGGGGGAAGGCGGAGGAGGAGGGGGAGGAGGAGGAGGAGGGGAGGAGGGAGAGGCGGAGGAGGAGGAGGAGGAGGAGGAGGAGGAGGAGGGGAGAAGGAGGAGGAGGAGGAGGAGGAGGAGGAGGAGGAGGAGGAGGAGGAAGAGGAGGAGGATCAGGAGGAGAAGAGAGGGGGATGAGGAGGAAAAGGAGGAGGAGAAGGAGGAGGAGGAGGAGGAGGAGCAACAGGAGGAGGAGGGGGAGGAGGATGGGGAGGAGGAGAGGGAGGAGGAGGAGGAGGAGGAGGAGGAGGAGGAGGAGGAGTGTAAACCCAAGAGTCATCAACGATGTTGGAGTAAACCCTCCCTCGAAGCTCCGTTGTGATATGCCCCTACAACGGTTCATTTCCATTGATGGAACTGCCTCGTTGGAAGACGCCCGTTTGAGGACCCTGACGCATGCCAAAACATGGTTCTCGGGATTCCAACGCCACGGATCAAATCGACTTGATGCGTCTTGACGATCCCGAGTCATGCCAGAACGCCATGCCTAGGAATTCAACATAGAACGTTGACTGAGATGCACCCACCAAATCCTGAATCCTTCCAAAACACCATTTCTGGTACGTGGAATCCATGAAGCTCGTGAACATGTTGAAACCTTATGTGCGCGGCGCTCATGCGAGAACCACATTTTGACAACGACCCACCCTCAATCCGTGAAGCTCATGCAAATGTTGAAAACGAATGCGCGAGGCGCTCAAACGAGAGCCACACTTTGAAAACCACCCGCCCTCAATATGTGAAACTCTTGATATGTTTAAGGCGAATGTGCGCGGCGCTAAGGCGAGAACCACATTTTGAAAACCACCCGCCCTCAATCCGTGAAGCTCTTGCGAATGTGTAAAACGAGTGTGCGCGGCGCTAAGGCGAGAGCCACATTTTGAAAACCACCCGCCCTCAATCCGTGAAACTCTTGCGAGTGTTTAAAACGAATGTACACGGCGCTAAGGCGAGAACCACATTTTGAAAACCACCCGCCCTCAATCCGTGAAGCTATTGCACATGTTGATTGTGCTCGGCGCTAAGACGAGAGCCACATTTTGAAAACGACCCGCCCTTCATCTGTGAAACGGTTGTCAACTTTAAACTTTGAACTTCCGAGTCATAAACGGTGAAGAAGTCTCAGGCGAAACGCCCAGCCCGCCAAAAAAAACTGGCTTCGGGGTGCGACAGGAAGATGTCATTTATAAGGAATAGGAATGGAGGAGAAGGAGGAGGGGGAGGAGGAGGAGGAGGTGGAGGAGGAGTATGAGGAGTATGAGGAGGAGGAGGAGGAGGAGGAGGAGGAGGAGGAGCAGGAAGAGACTTGATTGTTGACGGTGCTTCAATTTTTGAGCGACGTCGGATCTCAGGGAGCCCGGGCCTCCTCTGCACGTCGCGAGCGCCTCCGCCTTGCGCGCGGGCGCTCCGAGAGTGCTTCGACCAGCCCAGGTCGTCGCTTCGCCAGACCCCCCTCGCGTCGTGAAAAAAACACGGCGGCCTGTTTGTCGTCATTGTCTGCCCCCGGGGGCCAACGCCGGGATTCGGGGCGGCAAGAAACGACTCGGGATGAAGAGCTGATCCCTGGGGGAGGGGTCCAGACATCTTGTCGGCGGCGAGCCCGGGGGGAAGTGAGAAGGAGAAGTCCTTCTTAGAAGGCTCGGCAGTCCCCCAATCTTCTGAAAAGTTCGCTGAACCTTCCCCGACGACACAGAAAACCTCTCAGAAGGCTCGAGGGTTTCTGAGAAGCCCCGCCGCCTTCGGAGAAGGCCTCCTCCTTCTCATCTCCCCCCCTCGCTCGCCGCCGACCCTTGAGCTCACGTCATGAAAGTGTCATGGCGTCGGGGGTCTGGGTTCCATGCGATGCCACGGGGTGTCGCAACCGAAGGGGTCGCGGCTCCCTCGAGGGAGCGCCGTGTCTCCCCGAGGAGACAGGGCCCCCGGAGCACTCCACAGCCCCGCCCAAACCGCCTCTCACGTCCAAAGACCTCCTCGGCCTCCGATCCTCGACCTCTGAACCTCCTCGACCTCTGATCTCTGATCCAAAAGCCCCGTAGTGG
>CAUYUJ010021083.1:27397-84897 GCA_963575745.1 Prorocentrum cordatum | reverse complement strand
TCCACTCCTTTGGAGGCGGCCCCTAGAAGGAACCATCTCAACACGTCGTCCGAGCTCAGCCTCACACTGGGCCAAGCGCGGGTGGCACAACTGCCACTTCCGCCACCGCGCTGGCCCCCACAGACAAGGGCGCCGCGGGCGGGACAGCTCCCGCAGGCAAAACTGGCGCATCAAGGACGAGCAAGCCCTGCGCGCGATAAGTCCCCTCGGGGTCGCCCACCTCGGCGGAGACGAAGAGGAGGCCCTCCACCCAACCCAACTCCCGAGGCCAAGACGGGGAAGGATCGAGGGAGAAGGGATCCCGAGGAAGGGTCCTTGCCCTTGCGCACTGCTCTCAACGAGCGGCGGCCCCAGTCCGTGGGCGGGACGCACTGCCTGCCGATCTCGAGTGCCTGCTGAGCGCCGTGGGCCCCGCGCCTGGAGCACCGCGCGACGCCCTCGACTGGCCCACCCGCCCACCAAAGCCGATGGGGCGGATGAGCTCGAGAAGATATGTAGGGAACCCCAGGGCACGGCCGAGCGACGACCTTACATCGAGAGCCCCCCGACCTACCGCGGGCGACACATCCCCAACGGCCCCCAACCAGCTTGACCTGGTGGACCCTGGGATCCGAGACCAGGTCCAGCGGATGAAAACGGATCCGCGCCCTCCTGGGGAGAAGCACGTCTGGGAAATCGGCCCGCACCAAATTATGCAACACTCTACCCGTGAAATACGCTACATGGCGGCTGGCCCACCATTCGAGCGTCCGTCTTTCGATCCAGTCAGTCTTCGTCCCGAGGATGCCTCCTGGCCCCTAATTTGGCGAACTTGTCCGCCAACCTGTTGGCACGGAAATGGAGCCGAGAGATCCCGCGCCTCTGAGCCTCCCCAGCGGACCGCAACAGTCGGCCCCAAGATCCCCCATCTGAAACCAAATCTTTTCCCACGCTTCGGAATGAACCGGATTGGGGCGAAGACGCTTCTCTCCCCGCGGCCGGCCCATCGACGATCGCTCGGCAGTCGGCCACGACCGCGAGAGGCGCCGCGGCGGCGAGGGGGCACTGAAAGAAGGCCCACAGCTCTGCAAGACCGATCTCCTGCAGCGCCGTGGGTAGCGGGCCGAACCGAGCCCCTTGTGAATCGCCGCGCTGATCCACCGACGCCACCGCCCACCCCCCTCTCGAGCAAAGAGGGAGATCGGGATCGAGGTGGCTACTATCTATCGCAACCGTGCCAGCGAACACTTCTCCAGCCTCCGGCCCGTCAAAAAGAACCTGGCCCGACATATCTGGCGCCGGCTGGAGTCGAAGCTTCGAATCGACGGGGCAACGGAACGAAAGTGCATCGTCCTCGACGCGAAAAATCACATCGAAACAAACGGCGCGGGGTGTCGCCCGCCTCCTGCTGGCATGCCCGACAGGCAGGGGGGTCAACCGCCCTGGCGTGGAACAGCCTGCGCTGAGTCCACAATCCTCCAGCGACGTGAACTGCGAGGCAAGACGTCCCCTCCTTAAAACCTTCTCTCACAAGCTGGGCCTGCGCATGCTTAGTGGGCTCTAGCAAAGGCGGGCTCTGCAAGCTCTCGAGCCCCGAAGAACCTGCAAGGCCTTCGAACAAAACTCTCTCAGTGCCTAAGTCGACCAGCTTTCCGGGCGAGCCAGGCCAGACTTGCTGAAGATCGATCACGGCCCCCGCCCCCGTCCCGTGCCGATCCCACTCCACGGCCTGCCAGCCTAAGCGCGAGAGCGTGGCCCAAACGGCCGAACAGGGCCCCGCGACCTCGTCGTCGAAAGTTTTGCGGACCTCGTCAACAGCCTGGAAAATGGGCGACGCCCGCTGCTCCGAAATCGCACGCCCCCAGAAATGGGGCGTCACCCGTCTGGCCGAGCGCGCGGGATCGGATTTCGGTGCCGCCGACGACGCGAACTGCAACGTGCGAGACCTGCCGGCCGCGGTGCCGAAAACCGAGGCCGCCGTGGCCCTGAAGCTTTCCAGGGCGCGAGTCGACACACCTGTGACTCTGGCTCCGTAAAAAGCGGCAGCCGCCCCGCCTGCGCGGGAAATGCGCCCCAGCGCCTTGCAAGCGGAATGGAGGAGGCGAAAATGGCGAACCCCACGTTTGACCGATACCAGCATACGCGCCTGCATGGCCCGAGAGGGCCTGCTCGCCGAGAAGTCGACCCCGAGGTGGGTGACTCCGATCGTTCCCTGGAAGTTCCATCGACTTCAATGCGCCATCAACTTTCTGGGAACCCGCGTCGACGGCGAAGTTAGCTGGCAATTCTTACGGGGCACCTTCAATCCCGCGAGCTCGAGCTGCGCGCGCAGATCATCCGCCCCTGCCGCCAGAATCCGAGCCGCCTGGCCCTCGCGCCCTGCACAGGACAGCGCGCAGTCATCCACCGCCAGGTACGCCGTCAGCGCTCCGCACCGCAGGACCTGGCCCACAACGGGAATCAAGAACATGCGAAGCAGCGACGTCGCGAACGCGCGCCCAGCGATGATCCCCTGACAGATGCGGAACGGCGCCCACGAAATGCACACGCCTACCTGGGGCACCCTGGGCGCCGGGCACATGGGGGCCAGCGGCGCTAGACGCCCGAGGTTGAACTGGAGCTCGCGGCCCCTGTCGAGAAGGGGGACGTGGGGGGCCATCTCGTAGGCCTTTTGAGAATCCACGAGTGTGCTCGCAGAGGTCTGCCCGCTGGCTTTGGCCCGCCCCCCAACTAGGGCTTGGCGCAGGACAGCTTGCTCGCGAGACTTCCCACGAACGCCGATGGCCCAGCCTCTAGGGGCAGCGAACTCCCGCTGCGCGGCCTCGTTCCTGCGGAGGGCGCCCAGGATGCGGCGACGCGCGGCGAGGATCCCGATGTCCACGGCCCCCTTCGGGCTTCTGCAGAGCTGAAGCGGGGGGGCCATGACCTCTTCGATCGAGCGGGGCAGCTGCCCAACGCACCCCAGCCCGGCGCCAGGAAGCTGAAGGGGGCCTCGAGGGTGCTACCCGTCTGCCCCCACAGCCGCCCAGCGTTCGAACCCTCGAAGGACCGTTCGGGGCCAGTCGGGGATGGGGGGGCCAGACGTCGGAGGCTCTAGCCCGCGAGTGTGACCGAAGACAGACAGAATCCCAGACGCCCCCTTCTCCGCCGACCTCCAGCCCCGAATGGGCCCCCACTCGGACCCCAGATCCCGCGGCGGAACGTCCGCCCCCGTGGGCGATCCGCCCTGGCAGCTGGGCACCTCGCCCGGGATTCACTCGGTAGGCTGGCGCGTAACGCGGCGAGCGAGGCCCCCGCCATTGCGCGCTGCTCGAGCAGCGGTCTTTCTCCTTCGCCCTCTGAAAAGCAAACCTGTCCTCGACCCTCCTCGCAACTGCCGCCGACCGCTCTGCAGCTCCGGAAAAACCAAGGTCGGGATGTTTGCTTCGAGAACCACTCCTGGAAGGCGACCCACCCAGCGTCAGTGCGCAAGAGCCCCGCCCAAGACGACAGTTTCCGATGCAGATGGCGAGCGTCGGTAGAGTCCCAGAGCCCACGCTTGACCAATAACTGAAGCTCCTGAATGCGATGAAGAATCTCCCATCCAAACTCTGGCCTCGGCTGAGGCCTCGGGGGAAGCCCCTCCCGACTTCCGTAAGACAGAGCGGCGAACGACGCGAGCGCCTCGACCTCTGCCTGCGAACGCCTGCGCCTCGGCCTCCGAGTGGCCGTGGAGGCGCGACAGCTCCGCCTCCGCCAGATCGCAGAAGGCCAGGCACCCGTGGGACAAGCCCCCCTCCGACGCGATCGACTCGAGGTGATCTCGGACCCTGCCCAAGTCAAGGCTGCCCAGCCGCGGCCCTATCGGGGGGCCCAAGGGGAACTGCTCGGCTCGGGCAACCGAAACGACGGGAGCTGAATCGATGACGGGGCTCCGGACAGCTCCAGCTGCACGGCCCAGCGCGGGCTAGTCGAAACATCCTTCTGACGCCCGCCGCCCAAGACCCCCTGCAAGAACCAAACCGAGACCACGAAGTTGCCCAGAGTGTGCCATCTGCTCCCAGAGCCCCTGCAAGTATACGTCCCTGGCGAGACAATGGCAGCCCCCAGCAAGCCGCCCATCCGAACTCAAAGACCTCCGCGGGCTCGACCTTCCAATCGCATCCCAAGATGAAGGGCTGGCCCAGGGCCTTCAAGGCCTCGCCCAGTTGCTTTAGTACCCCAAAGGAAACGTCGCCCAGCCCGCCTCCAGTGACCAGATATATCGAGCGCGCCAGGACACCTCCTCTGACCAGACCGTGGAGCCACTTCAAGCTTGCCCGCTCAGAAGGCCAGGGGCGCTTCGGGATGGGGGCCTCCGCGATCCCGAAGTGCGGCCGAACGGCGACCGCCACTCCGCTCGATAGCCCCCCCCCCGTGTCTCGGCTACGCCGCGATCCACGGCCGACACCGCGATCTCCTGCAACAGCACGATATCTCTCTCAGCCTGCAAAAAAAAAGCTGGCAGCTGCGCCATCTCGTGGTGTTGCAGGTCGTGAGCGTCCAGCGCCCCGCCGCACGCGAGGCCACCTTCGCGGCCACCTGGGGCCGCTCCGCGTCGGCGACGAGGGGGTCAACCCCGCTGCCGCACCTGCCTGGCGCCGCCTCTGGCGTCGCGCCCCGCTGTCGCAGGCGCTGAGGCGGTCTCGCGCTGGTCCGCCCGCGAGCGGCTGCGGCGCCGCATGCCGCTGGCTGGGCCTTCCAGAGCCGCGCCAGCGGCTGCCTGGGCCCGCGGCGTGAGCTCGAGCCTGCTGACAGCCGCTGCTCCGCGCCGGGCCTCCAGGGCGAGATGGGGGTTGCCTGGCAGCTCGCCAAAGACGGGATGCACGATGCCTGGATCAGCGCCGACGATCTCCACGTCCTCATCGCCTCCAGGCTCGTCCCACGACGTACCCGCTGGATGCCCATGGTGTGTCTGGCGCCACGCTGCCAACTGGGGGTCCAGCGGCTGCGGCGCCACCAGCGCCAAGGTGCCCGCGGCCGCGCCGCCAGCGTGGGGCGCCGCGCCAGCGCCAGCAGGAACAGCCTGTTGCTGAGGCGCAGCCGCCGCGGGAGGAACACCCGCGCCTGCAGCAGCGCCCGCGGCAGGAAGCAGCGTGGCGAGCACCTGCTGCACGGCCCTGAGCGCGTGAGCGAGCTGCGCCGCCTGGCCTCCCTGCGCCGCCAACGCTCCGACCACACCGTCCAGCGCCGAGTGCGCGGCCTGGAGCTGCGCGGGAGGGCAAGGGGCCTGGGTCCCCGCGAACATCCCCGCGGCTCGAGCCCGAGCCTCGCACTCGGTCTGCAGCGCCTGCATCTCGTCCTCGACCACCACCACGTGAGCGATGGCCTCCTGGGCGGCAACATGGGCCGGGCCTTGTCCAGCCGAGCGCGCGCCGCGAGGAGCTGGGAGGACAAGGCACCAACGTCCTGCGACGCCTGCGCGGCCACCATGACGGGCTCAGCCAGCCCTGCTGCGGCCGTGGCGCAGCGGTGCAGGAGCTTGTCCCGCGGCGACTGGGACAGGGAAGGCATGAGAACACGGAAGGTGTCCTCGTCCAGCTGGAGCTGGGACGCGACCTCCTCGTCGGAGAGCACACGCTTGCCCCAAGCACCATCAGGAGGCCGAGGACGAACCACAGCAGGCGCCTTTGGCCTTGCCGTGCCACAGACGTAGCACTCACGCCGCCACTCGAGCATGTCTCGCGTCTGACACCTCTTGCTGGGACAGCCCCAACAGTCGTTCCGCCAGCCGCCATCACCGTTGCCCTTCTTTGGCTTGCCCATAAACCTGCGAAGGAGGCGAAATGGCGTCGGGCGCCCCCTCGATGGTTGTCGCACAGCGGCGGGAAACCTCCAAGCTCGAGTCCCCGCGACACGGGGTTCGAACTTGAGCCAAAATGGCTACGGAACCTCCTCCTCCTCCTCCTCCTCCTCCTCCTCCTCCTCCCTTCCCTCGCTGCTGCCCCTTGGGGGCCTCCTTGGGGGGGGGTTCTCGTCGCCACCACTGGATTCGCCCCGACATTGCTTTCAGAAGGCCCCTGTGGCCCGTGACGTAGCAGTATACGAGCAGCTTTTCGTCTCCCCGGGCCTGGCCTGGAGGGCGCCGGCAACGATCTGGGGCCCAGCATGGGCCTGCCCAGGGTCGATCGATCGATCGACGCTCTGGCCGAAAGTCTCCAGGGGATCCTTGGCGGCTCCGAAGGGTGTGGTTTGCCAAGGGCGTGGTCTGCAACCAGCACCCTGTTCTGGGGGGCACCCCGGGGGGCGGGTTCGACAGAGTTCTCCGCCACGCCCCGAGGAGGCCCGACGAGGACAGTGTCGTGCCCCGCAAACCATACCCCAGCGTAGCCAGACCCTTCATAGTCGCCGAGAACTGGCCGGGGCGACAGGAGAAGCCTCCCAGAGGCCCGAGAGCAGCCAACACACATCACAACAGCGCCGACTCCGAATGCAGGGTAACGATAGGGGTGGGGGACCGGCTCGAGAGGGCGCATCGCCGATGGATCGGTGGTAGGCCCCCAGTAGCGAAACCGCACTCTGCCTGGGCGGGAGATGAGGGCTAAGGCCCCGATCGGCGATGTTCCCGCCCCTCGTCCAGTGCCCCCATGGGCCATTGCCCCTGGCTGGACCCAACTCCTCGAACCCCGGGTCCGTGCGGCCTCCTCTGGAGGGAAGAAACCGGGGACAGTGACCAGGACATTACGCGGAAACAGGAAATGTCCGTGTCGACCTTGGTCATCGTCCACCTGGGTCACCGACAATTCCTGATCATCCTCGCAAATCGGCGACGGCTGGCATGGGCCATGACTCGACGAAATCCTTCGCAATTGTAACATGTAGTCAAGCATTTCGCGGGATAGATCTCAGAAGCTCGTCCCCGCCTCAGGCGTTGTGCGTTCAGAGCAAGGGCGAAGCAAAGCCACAAAAAAGCGTGGCTTTGAGAGCGTAGCTCCACACACGTGTCAATTGCCCTAGCGAGCCAGAGCAAAGCCAAGGGACGGAGGAGACACAGACAGAAAGCCCCAGGACTGTGGAGGCATTGACAAGGCAGCCAAGTATCCACACAGTGGCTGGGGAGCCCCCGCGACATGTCGACGAGCGCTGCTTCTTCTCTCGACTTTCTTCCCAGACCCCGACGTCATGACTTCTTCATCAACGTCGACCCCCAGAGGTCTCGACCCTTTCCCTGGAACAGGTTTCTCATCCTGAACCGTTTCTGTGACGGTCCCCAGGCCCAGTAAGGTCCGCTCGAGGCCGAAAACAGCAAAAATGCATTCTGTCGTGAATCTTCTTCGGTGGCGACTCATGGGAGCCTTCCATACCATCTTGTCGGCTCTTGCGAATCGACGCTACTCGACGCTAAATCGAGCTAATGGGCGCTAAATCGATGCTAACTGACGCTCGCCGACGCTAACTCGGCGCTATCTCATCGACGCCCAGACGCCAGTCGACGCTAAAGACAGACCTAAGAGGGTATACCAGGCTCCCTGGATTTGCTGCCGGACCCTCCCATGAGTCGAGGAGGCCCGAGTTCCCCGATCCTCCTCGCGGCCACTGCGGGCCAGCCCGTGAGCAGGTCGCTGGGGCGCGGGGACGGCCGCGGCCGCACCCGCAAGACCGGGGAGCTGCTGGTGCCAGTGGGCATGGCCGCGCCGCGCGGCGCCCTCGGGGCGGCGCGGCGACAAGCGCTCTGCCGGTCACGCCGGGGCGGGCCCAGGAGCAGAATGGAGCAGAGGAGCAGGAGGAGGAGGAGGAGGAGGAGGAGGAGGAGGAGGAGGACCAGTGTAAACCCAAGAGTCATCAACGATGTTGGAGTAAACCCTCCCTCCAAGCTCCCTCTTCCTAGGCCCCCGCACCGGTTCATGTCCACTGAGGGAATTGCTTCGTAAGAAGACACACGCTTGAAGATCCTGAGGCATGCCAAAACATTGTTTTCGGGACTCCAGCGCCACGGATCAACCTGACCGTTGCGTCTTGACGATCCTGAATCGTGCCAGAACGCCGTTCCTAGGACTTCAACACCGCGAACCAAAGTAACTGCTGCACTTTTGTAAGCCTGAGTCCTTCAAAAACACAAGTTCTCGTGCGCTGACCCTGGGAATGCGTGAAACTCTTGCACATTCAAAAAACGAGTGTGCGCGGCGCTAAGGCGAAAATCACATTTTGAAAACGGGCCGCCCTCAATCCGCAACATTCTTGCAAATGTTCGAAGCGAACTAGAACCACAAGCGCGCCTCGCGCGCTTAGCTTCTAGCTAGCCCCAGGCCGCGACCAAATTCACAGACACTCTGAATGAGTACCCACACGGTTTGAACACGAAGTGCAACAAAGCGTCAAACAACGCGGGCCGAACAGAGATGTATTACCGACAATGGCACACCCGTGCAATGCAACGCAAACCAATGCAAAGCAGTGAAGAGAATCGAGTGCCCACACTACCACTGCAATGCAACGCAGTGCCATGGAAACCAGATGCGAACGCCATGCAGCGAGGAACATTGCAAGCAAAAGCTCGCAAAGCAAATGAAAGGCAGAGCAACGTGATGCAGTACAAATAATGCCAATCAGAGCAATGCTCACCAGCGCAATGGATTGCGGAGCCATGTCAGTGCATATCCGTCGGAAATCAACCAAGTGAAATACAATGCAATACAATGCACAAGCATGCAAAAACCCGTGCGAGCC
The DNA here is from genome assembly GCA_963575745.1 of Prorocentrum cordatum. Taxonomy (NCBI): domain Eukaryota; class Dinophyceae; order Prorocentrales; family Prorocentraceae; genus Prorocentrum; species Prorocentrum cordatum. The sequence goes on along the minus strand of CAUYUJ010021083.1, from coordinate 76,233 downwards.
CGAAGGCTTCGAAACTCAAAGATCCAGGGGATAGGGTGTGCTAAGTGACGGGTAGATGCCCCTATCAATCTGGAGGCCACGTCAGGCCTAAATCCCTTGAATCCTACAGCATTCTCCGGGGGATCTGCATGTCCACAGCTGGCTTTTCCGCATCTCACTTAAGGGGATTATGTTGCAGCTCTTCCACTGCTCTCTCCCAGCCCAGGGCCTAATCCCTGGGCGGCTCCTCTCGACCGCGTCTCGCTGCCAGGGGGGCGCCTACGGACACCACGGCTTCAACCTTGAGCGCCCCCTGGGCACGTCCCCCTGACCGCGTCTCGCGGCTGGGGGGGCGCATCGGGACCGGCTTCAACCTCGGGCCGCCCCCCCTTGACCGCGTCTCGCGGCCTGGGGGGCGCCTCTCATCACCTCGGCGTCAACCTGAATGGGCCCCCAGGCCCCCCCCCCCCTTGACCGCGTCTCGCGGCAAGGGGGTCGCATTGGTACACCCTGGGAAGAGGCGAGGTAGGGCGGGCGACGGGCCACGAAAATGCGCCCCCGCTGAACCGACGCTGGTTCCTAGCCCCTCCGGGCTAGCACGCCTCCTCCTCCGTTCCTTCTCCTTGTAAATAACTTCTCCCTGTCGCGCCCCGAGGCCAATTTTTAGGGCGGGCTGGGCGTTCCGCCTGAGACTTCCTCACTGCGTTGACGTCCTAAGAATGGCGTTCTGGAGAACGATTCAGGATCGTCAAGACGCAACAGTCAGGTTGATCCGTGGCGTTGGAATCCCGAATCAGTCGTTGATCAGGGTGATGTTTTGGCATGCTTCAGGGTCTTCAAACGGGTGTCTTCCAACGAAGCAATTCCCTCAATGGAAATGAACCGTTGTGGGGGCCTAGGACGAGGGAGCTTGGAGGGAGGGTTTACTCCAACATCGTTGATGATTCTCGGGTTTACACTGGTCCTCCTCCTCCTCCTCCCCCTCCTCCTCCTCCTCCTCCTCCTCCTCCTCCTCCTTTCCTTTTCCTTCTAATTAACTTCTCCCTGTCGCACCCCGAAGCCAGTTTTCAGGGCGGGCCTGGCGTTTCGCTTGGGACGCCCTCACCACTTACGACTCTGAGGGCTAAACATTGGCAACAGTTTCACAAGTGGAGGGCGGATCGTTTTCAAAATGTGGCTGTCGCCTTAGCGGGGCGCACATACGTGTACGAAATTCGAGAGTTTTACTGATTGAGGGCGGGTCGTTTTCAAAATGCGGCTTTAGCCTTAGCGCGGCGCACATTCGTTCCAAAAAATCCAAGAGCTGCGCGGATGGAGAACGAGTGGTTTTCAAAATGTGGCTCTCGCCTTAGCGCGGCGCACATTCGTTCTAAACATGTGAGAGAGCGTGATCCACCGCCGCTTTACTGTGGAAAATGTCCCGCCCTCTTCCTCTGGAACCCGGGGGTCCCCCCTCCCTCTCCGAAAAATCCCCCCCCCCTGCTGGACCCCCCCCCTCCCCTCCCCCGGCGACCCCCCCCCCCTCCCCTAACCCCCCCCCTTCCCCCTCCTCTCCCCCTCGAAAGCCGGGGGGGGTCACTACCGGTTCGAACCCCCCCCCCCCCTCGAAAACCGGAGGGGCGTGACTACCAGTTCGAACCCCTCCCCCCCCCCCCTCACCGCCAGCAAACGACTCCCGGTCCCTACCACCGTCCGCACCACATCCCCCACTGTTGTTCTCAGCACCACTGTCCTCACCACCACTGTCCCCACTGGTTCCACCACCTTCCCTACTGTCCCCACCACTACCCCCACAACTGTCGCATTGTCCCCACTGTCCCCACCACTGTTCCCACCACGGTTCCACTCTCCCCACTTTCTCCACGGCCCCATCCGCTGCCCGACTATCCCCACTGACCCCACTGTCCCACTGACTCCTCCGCTGTCCCACTGAGCTGTCCCACTGTTCGCACCACTGTCCCCACTGTCCCCACCACTGTCCCCCATGTACCTCTGTCCCATTGTCCCATCGCTGTCCTCGCCACCGCCTTCACCACTGTCCCCACCTCCACTGTACCCTCCACTGTCCCACTGTTTCCACCACATTCCCACTGTCCCCACACCACTGTCCCCACCACCACCGTCCCCACCACTGTCCCACTGTCCCCACTGTTCCCACCATTGTCCTCACCACTGTTCCCACCACTACCGTCCCCACCACTGTCCCACTGTCCCCACCACTGTCCCGCTGTCCCCTCACCACTGTCCCCACCACCACCGTCCCCACCACTGTCCGCACCCCCCCCGGTTTTCGAGGGGGGGGGGGTTCGAACCGGTAGTGACCCCCCCCCCCGGTTTTCGTGGGTGGGGGGGGGGTTCGAACCGGTAGTGACCCCCCTCCCTTTTTATGATGGACTGGGGGGGGGGGAAGGGGCTCGAACCCGTAGTGACCCCCCCCGGTTTTCTGGAGCGGGGGTGGGGGGGGAGGGGGGGTTCGAACCGTCAATGACTCCCCCGGTTTTCCGCCAGCAGCGGTAGAAGACGCTCTTTCAAACATTTGCAAAAGCTTCACGGTTTGAGGGCAAGTAGTTTTCAAAATATGGCTCTCGCTTGAGCGCGGCGCACACGGATTGAGGGCGATTCCTTTTCAAAATGTGGCTCTCGCCTGAGCGCCGCGCATATTCGTTTACAACATGTTCAACAGTTACACGGTTTCCAATCATCAACCTATCAGAAAAGGTAGTTTGGAGGGGTTTACGATTATGCGTGTGCAACAGTTACATTGGTTCTCTGTGTTGAAGTCATAGGGATGGCGTTCTGGTATGATTTAGGTTCGTCGAGACGCAACAGTCAGGTTGATCTGTGGCGTTGGAACCCCGAGAACAATGTTTTGGCATGCTTCAGGGTCTTCGAACGGGTGTCTCCAAACGAGGCAATTCCATCAATGGAAACGAACCGTTGTAGGGGACTATGAATAGGGAGCTTGGAGGGAGGGTTTACGCCAAGATCGTTGATGCCTCTTGGGTTTACACTGGTCCTCCTCCTCCTCCTCCTCCTCGTCCTCCTCCTCCTCCTCCTTTACTTTTCCTTATAAATAACTCCTCCTTGTCGCACCCCGAAGCCGGTCGAAAGGGCGGGCTGGGCGTTGCGCCTGAGACTTCTGACCATTTAGGAGCTTGAAGCGTACAAGCTGGCAACAGCTCCACTGATGGAAGGCGGTTGGTTTTCAAAATGCTGCTCTCGCCCGGGCGCCGCGCACAGCCGTCCTAACATATTGCAAGATATTCACGGGGTGAGGGCGGCTGGTTTTCAAAATGTGGCTCGCGCCTTAGCGTCGCGCACACTCGTCTTAACAATGTGCAGGAGTTTCAAAATGTAGCTCTGATCTCTGGTAAAAAGAATGTAAGAATTTCACGGATGGAGGGCGGGCCGTTTTCAAACTGTGGCTCTCGGCTTAGCGCCGCGCGCATTCGTTCTCGCAAGTTGCAAGAGCTTCACGGATTGAGGACAGCTTGTTTCAACATGTGGTCGCCTTAGCGCCGCGCGCTTTGGCTCTCACAAGCTGCACCAGTTAACTGATTATCATAGGTCACGTAGCGGACATGGAGTGTGGGAACGATTCAGGAATTACAGTGGCGCAACAGGCGCCAAACGTGGTGTTCTGGCACGATCCAGGATCGCCAAGACGTGCCAGGAAGGTCACCTCGTGACGTTGGTCTCCTGAAAATGATGTTTGGGCACGCTTCAGGACTTTCACACGGTTGTCCCCTAATGGGCAATTCCCCCAGTGGAAATCCACCTTCGTAGGACCCCATGAAAGGGAGTTTGGAGGGAGGGTGTATTCCATCATCGTTGATGAGTCTTCGGTTTACGCTGGTCCTCCTGCTCCTGCTCCTGCTCCTGCTCCTGCTCCTGCTCCTGCTCCTGCTCCTCCACCTCCTCCTCCTCCTCCTCCTCCTCCTCCTCCGCCTCCTCCTCCTCCTCCTCCTCCTCCTCCTCCTCCTGCTCCTCTCTCCTCCATCCTGCCTCCTGCTGTTCGTCCTCCTGCTCCTCCTCCTGCTCCTCCTCCTGCTCCTCCTGTTCCTCCTCCTCCTCCTCCCTCCCTCCCTCCCCCCCATTCGTCCCTCCATCTGTTATTTGTCATCCGTCCTCCTCCTCCTCCTCCTCCTCCTCCTCCAGTTCGTATTGTGTTGGTGATCCTTTTCCTCCTCCTCCTCCTGCTCCTCCTCCTCCTCGTCCTCCTCCTCCCCCTGCGCCTCCTCCTCCTCCGTCTCCTCCTCGTTCTCAGGTGCTTTCTGGCCAAGATCGACGTAAACCCGACCGTGGCTGAAAGTGCCCTGCGAAACACAACCCGCGCACATAGACAACCAGAAGGATGTCTCGAGCGAGTTTCCAACCCTGCTCCTCCATCGACGACGGAAAAATCGGAGGGTGATGGAAAAGACACGCGCGGGCGCTTAGGACGGCCCTGGGAAGGCGTGCATGATGGCCACAAATGGGGTCTAGGGCAACCCAAATGAATCTGAAAAAACCTGAAGGACAGCCTGGCATAATCTTTCGAAAATGCTAAGAAGTGGTGAGGAAGTGGAGCCCGGAAGTGAGATGGAGAAGGTGCGAGGTAACAGACGAAAGCGGCAGGAGGTGGGAAGGCCAAGAGAAGGAGGGTGAGAAAGAGCGTGCTGGGGCTGCGACAGCGACAGGAAGTCACACATTCCCCAGCTTTTTCTGCAAGCGCCCAGGGAGTCCCCAGGAAGGCGCGCAAGGCAGCCAGGAGGAGGACCCAGGGCAGCTTAAAGGGGGATGCCCGAGAGGCGCTCTTTGAATGCCTTCCAGGATGGCTGTTGGAAGACTCTTTGAAAAGTTATGTAGTCTTTTGGAAAGCATCTGGGAGGCCTTTTGTCAGATTTGGTGGTTGGAGCCTCCATACGGACCTCTTGATGGTTTCGCGATCTGCGCCTTGCCCCGCGCCTGCTTCGTCACCCGCTGGATCCACTCGCGCCGCTGTTCCTCCGGCGCGCGCCTGAAGCCGCCAATCCGGCGCAGCTTCTTGTTCTGCGCGACTGCCAGCAAGCAGATATCCGCCGCGCGCGGCGCCCAGGAATTCGAACCGCGCAAGACGCATGCACCAACCGTTGCGTCGAAGAGTTTCAGTCCCGCGGCGGAAGTGGCCACGCCAATGCTGAGCTGCATTGTCTGCATTTCTGAACTTGCGCGGACCAATCGCTACTCCGCGTTCGATGGCAACTTCCATCGCGTTGCTGATTGAACGCATCGCGCCCGGAGCCTCCAGAGGCTCGCCCCCCCCCAAACAGCTCGACCGAGAAACCGCGCTCAAATTCGACGCCCCCCCTTTGCTTGACCTCTGGTCGATTTGTCTGCATTTTGCACTTTGTCGGGCGGTGCTGGAGACCCCTCCTAGGGAACGGCCCTCAAAATCAATATCACGCGCTCCAACGAGGACCACGTCCGTGAGATCAGGGTTGCATCATCTGCTATATGCAACGCGCGAGGCGCTGTCCATTCAGCGCCTGGCCGACCATAGTGCCAGGGCCGCGCCGCTGCCGGACGCAGCTCGCCTCGCCTCGTCTAGAATCTGCGCCATGACCAAATTGAACAAAACTGGCGGCAACGGGCCCCCTGCCGGACACCGCGCTGCACTTTGAAGCGCCTGCTCTCCGACCCCAGGGCAGCCCGGCGCAGGCCGACATGTCGCGATGGAGCGCCCGGAGTACTGTGGCAGCACTCGTGCCCACATCCGCTGCCATTAAGGCCGCGGAGCCGCGCGCGGTGCACTGCGTCGAATGCTTTCTCGACGCCCAGCGCAGCCGTGCACGCCCCCCCCACCCCCCCGCTCCGTTGATTTCTCCGCCACCGCGCGCAGCGCGTGCATGGCGTCGTCGCAGCTTCTGCCCCTTCGGAAACCACACTGGCCTTCACCATTTTTCTGCTCGACCCGGTCTCGGACGCGCCAGCGTAGCGCAGCGCTGAACAACTTTACCGCTGCAGGAATGATGGGAATCGACCTGCAATGTTTGAAATCACTTCGTAAACCGTTCTTGAAAATGACAGGCAAACGCGCAACTTCCCAGTCGCTCGGAGGCACCATGGCCCCGGCCAGCGCGTCTGTGAAGTAGGAAACCAAAGCGTCCATCAGCCCATCATGCCCCGCCCCCAACATCTCCATGACGAGCCCGTCGCCTGCTCCAATTCTGCGGGCCTTCATGCCGCGCGGCGCCCCCGCGACCTCTGACGCCATGATCGCGTTCCCTTTTTCTGTCGTGTCCCAGCACCCCCTCGCGCCGCCCCCCCCCCCCCCCCCTCCTGGCGCGAACTCTCGCAGAACTGCGCGAAACCCTCTGCGCTGCCAGCGCTGTCGGACACCAGATCCCCGTCTGTGTTCATGGCGGCGCCGGCCCTCTCGGCGGCCTCATGCATTCGCCGCGCTCGCTGGAGGCGATTCAAGCCTTGGCCCAACTCAGCCACCACCCGAATATCTCTATCCTGCCGCGCTCGTCTCCCCGCCCAGAGTGCACGCCAAACGCTCTTCGCGATTACTTCCTCGCCTCCGCCATCCCACTCTTGGCGTCTAGCAGCGAAGAAGAGCGTCTCGACTTCGATGCCATGCCACCGTCTAGGTGCATGAGTCGTCTCTCCACCATCACGGGCGGCCTCCACGACCAGGCTGCTCACTTCCGTGAGTTGATGGTGCCCTTCTTCGAGGCCGTTTGTCAACAGGGCGCGGTGCTGCGACGGCTGCCCCTCCTCGTCTAGCTTCGGTTTCCATCCCCTGGGGGCTCGGGCTTTTCTCGCCTGTGGCTGCGTTTCTGGAATTGCACGAATAGTGGCAAACGCCGCTTTGTGGCCTGACTTCCCTTCGAGGCCGCCACGCGCCGAAGCGGGTGTCACCGCGCTTGTCCTGGGCGACCCCGTGGGGGTGCAACCGATCCGCCGGCGGGGCCCACAACTATACAGCTCGCGGGTCCAAGAATCCTCCCACGGCGCGTCGGCGACCGCCGCCGCGGCAGTCCAGCGAGCCCCGTAGAGCCATGGGGCGGGCGCGAACCAGCTACACCTACGGGGGTAGCGCTGTGACGCCGCGTATCTGGCAACATTCGAACGGTCACCAAGCACAAGTTGCCAGGCGCGTGTTGGCCTTCAGTTGCCCATTCCAAGGCGCGGGCAATGATGGAGAGAAGAAATGGGACGTGCATGTGTATAGTGTGGGGCGTGGCACTTACTATGCTGATCGTGGGTCGCCCACATATCTTGTCCCAAAAGTTATTACCCCCGCCCCCATTGAGGCTGCGCCTGCCTGGCGCTATGCACACACGTGCAGCGAGGAGGAAGGGCATGATGGTGATGATGATGATGATGATGATGATGGTGGTGAAGAGGAGGAGGAAGAAGAGAACGCTTCCCTTACGCAAGAGCTTGGTGAATTCAAGTGGCCCGTCCGTTTGGTGACATCAAAAACAAAGTTAATAAATCCTCTGGTTTGCTACTGTTCACTGCCACCATATTTCCCTCCATATCCTAGTTCTGATCGGAACTCAAACAATGCAACGAAGGGAAGCAGGCCACCTACGCTGACCGCGTTACCCCGTTTGTTTGGCGCGACTCCAGTTGGGCTTCGCCCTGTTGGTTCCCTTGTCGAGAGTGAAGGAGGAAGAGCGACACGGACAAGGAGGGAGAGGAGGGATGACACAGGGGAGGGGAAGGGGGAACGACTGTTACGGAATTTCGCGCTCAATGGGGTGAGCAACAACACAGAGTCGTGAACATGGCATCGCGTTCCTGATCTGGAGAAGCGCGCGAATCCGAGATATCCCAAACGTTGGTATCAAAACCCTGGCCTTGAACCCCTCTTTGAATTGCAACTCATTCTTCGCATGCTCTTGTGCATGCGAAATACACGATAGAAAACGGATGGGATGTTTTCCACATCGTTGCTAGCACTCCCCGTGCGGAAACCCCGCGATCCAGTCGGCAAGCTCTGCAGCCATAGACTGGGCACATCAGAATGGCACTGAAAACTGCAGAATTGTCTACCCCACGTGAGTGTGCTCCACTCGCTTGCTGGAGTGGTGCCGTATGACCCCTACTGCCCCGACTGCTGACGTGCACTATCCTACTACACGACCACCCTGCACGCAATGTGACAAGCCGCACACATGCATATACAGCACACACACGCATACTCAAGCACACGCACGCACACGTACACACACATACGCCCACTGGTACGCCAAAGTGCACAGCGTGATAATATCACACACGGAAGCAACTGCTTCAACCGTCAAGCCAATATCTGAACGTTCACGCATGCATCTTCTAACCAACGTGAACGCGATTAGCATCGCATCCACCCGGAGCTCCATAGATCGACTTGGAACTGCATCAAGGCTTGACTCACGCGACTACTACCAACGTGCATTCGGTAACCTTAGCGTTGACACTCGACGGGAATGCGCGCGGCAATCTAAACGGTCGCCGGTAAGATTTGCACGATGGGGGTTCTATCAATGCTCTCGCCAGTAAGTTGGGAATGCGAGGAAGGGAATTAGCGGGGGGAGAGGGCGAGAACAATAGGAGAGGGATGGAGAGAAAAAGAGGAGGAAAGAGAAAGAGAGAGAGAGAGAGGGAGAGAACAAGACAATTACGGGAACTGGGAGAGATATATGTGTATATGAAAGGAAGAAGAGGGAGGGAGGAAGGGAGGGAGGGAGGAAGGGAGGGAGGGAGGAAGGTAAGTGCACGCAGTCTTACCTCACACACAATGCGCACCCCTCCGTGCCCGACCCTCCTAAGCCGAGGTCCGCCCTAGCTCGTGTAGCTGCACTCGCCCCGCCACCAGTGCCCCGGTCCTCCACCGTCGGTGCAGTCTCGAAGCCCTGAACGCTGCTCGGCCCTCCAATCACTGTTCCTGGACCGGCTTCGCAGCCTTTGGCTGCTCAGTCGCTTGGGTGAGCAACTTCAAGAGGCCATCGCTGGCTGACATCTTGCAGCACGTAGTCGACAGGCCGTCGACGACCTTCGGGCTCGCAGCGAAAGACGCCACGAGCCGAGCAGCCAGAGATGCCTTCGCATCCTCTGGCGAAAGGAAAAGGACCTGCAAGGACGAAGTGTCCAAGGCGACGCCCGACCGCGGCGCCGGTTTTCTGCTCAAGTGCAAGGGCCTGGGTTTTCTGCAAGCCAATGGCCTCGCACACGCGAGCGCCAGATCCTGCCGAGAAGCCCTCCAGCATGGGGGCCACCTCCGTGTCGATCGAATCGCACAGCCGTGCGAACAGAGCGCAATACTTCTTGACCTTGGAGATGCAGGAATGCAGAGAAACAACAGACCCATCTTGAAGAAACGCCTGCGCCTTCTTTTCCGTCATGCCAGCGGTCTCGGGGAGGGCGACCTTGTCGGCGAGCGCCGAGCACTCCAGGAATGCGCCCGAGAGGACGCCGAACTGCTGGGCCAGCGCGCCGGTGCAACTCTCTTGCAACGCCTTGGCGCGATGCTCGAGGTGCTGCTGGAACACGTCGGCGAAACCAAACTCGACGCCAGGCTTGATGGCGTTTGCAGTGACCTTGCACTCCGCCAACACCTTCTCGACAATATCTGCGTGGGTTGCGGCGGCCACGACGTGCCATGAAATGCAAGATTGGATCATCAGCGGGGTGGCGTAGTGAACGAGCTTATCCTTGCCGACGGCCACCTCCTTCAGCCGCATCAGGGAGCCCAGCCTGGCCAAGCTAGAAGGCGATTTATCGGCGTCGAACAACGCCGCCTGCAACTCCTCGGCTTTTGTCTGGGAGATTACCGGGGCCACCTCCGTCGCGATCTTCAGCTCGGCCCCTGCTGTCACGAGGGCCGTGCACTTGGGCACACGTAGCTCCAAGACGCGCTTCTCGATGGAACCGGCGACGGCAGCGACCGCTGGGAATTTCTGCGCCAGCGCCTGTCCGTCGGCATTGCCGCCGCTAGGCCACAAGACGCTGAGGAGCCCCATGCAGCCTGAGTAAATGGCCCCAGTGGCCACGCCGACATCGTCCGAAGCTAACGCTGCGTGGAGGGAGGGCAGCGCGTCCATGAGCTTATCAAAGACTGCTGACAGCCAGGCTCCAGTGGAGTGGCACGTCTTGATCGTGTCGTCAAAGAACATCTTGCCCATGGCAATGGTAGGTGGCACGAGTGCAACAGTGGCGCACCCCTCGCACAGGTCAACCATCGCCTGCCGGGGCTTCTCCTCGTGGACTTTGGTGGCAAACTCGACAAAGGTCTTCTCCAGATCACCCATCCTGAACTCTTTGGACGCCCTCTCGCATAGCCCCTCGACGGCCCTGGTGCAATAGGCCTCGAATTGGTCGCTGCATTTCTTGATCATCGCACCGTGCTTCGTCTGGAACGCAGTGGACGAGTTCCTCAAGAGACCCCTGTATAGCTCGAATGCCTTCTGCCACCTCGTCGCAAAATCCTTGTTCTGGGAGAGGGCTGCGACGATGAGGACCTTGCTCGGAAGGCGCATGTGAGCGAGAGCCGAGTCAACGCCTTCCAGGTCGATCAAGTACCCTTTATCGGCGTTCCAAGCCGATGTCGCCAAGAGGATGCGAGCGCGTAGGTAATTGCCCATCGTCTGCAATGCATTCCCTTTCTCCCTCGAGGGAGGCCGCGTGATCGACTTGGCGACGGAAGACTTCTTCTCGGCGGTCAGATCCTCCAATGCCGAAGTCCACTCGTCAACCTTCTCCTGGTTAACATCGTCCGGGTTGAAAAGGACGACGGAAGACACCCCGCCCTCGAACTTGGTCGCGCGTTCGCCGCCGGAGTCGGCGACTGACACCTTCTCTGCCCATGCCTTGACAAACGCAACCGCCGGGGCCAACAGAGGGGCGACGTCGTTGGCCTTCGCGTCGGCAGGCAACGTCATCTGCAAGAATCCGATCGCCCAGGCGACGAACACCTCGCCGAGGAGAGCGGCTGCAAGCCCGGAGGGTGCTCGACGCGCAAGAGATTCACGCCGCATGGCTTTTGGCGCGAAGCCGAAGCCCAACCTTCGGCATGGACCTCTCGCAAGTCGAGTCCCGAGCGGCTAGAACCGTGCCCCTCCATTCGCCTTCGCGCGAACGTCGTCGAGATGTTCGCCAATGCCACCGAAGGGTTCTGAGAAAGTCACCAACTTCGCCAAGCTCGGCTCGTGGCCGCTGTCCGCGGCCAGCCTACTGCAAGCCGAAGTGACGGCCACGTATGCATCGGTGGTCATGGTGAACTGGCAATGCAAGATGAAGCACAAGACGTCCCAGTGCTTCTCGAGCTTGTAGCCCTCGCGCACTTTCGCCAAAGCCTCGATCGCCGAGGACAGCAGGAATGACGATTTAGCATCCGGGCCCGGTGGAAACATCGAGTCTAGCAGCGCACACAGAATTCCCAATGAGTCGTTGGTCTTGCAAGCGCCCCGCCAGGTTGACGTCGACATGAGAGCCTCCTCTCCCTTGAGGCTTTCGATTTTGCTGTCGTACTTCAACTGCAAGATCCTGGCCTTCGCGCGAAACCTGGTTGCTTTCACGGGCCAGCCGCCGATGCAGTCCAGGAGTCGTCTCGAGTCATGGTGCACATCTCGTTGACGAAAGATTGAACATCAATTGCTAACTTCATCAACGCCGACTCGCCCTGCCCGCCAATCTTTGCCCTCTTGATCACGGGCTGCTGCTTCACTGGAGTCGGCCTCTCCAGGGAAACTTCGCCGTCGTCGTCCTCCTGCGCTGGTGTGTCCTTGAGGTCGGGCTTGCTGCCTGCATTCTTCTTGGGGAGCTTTGACGGGGTGTCCTCTGTGCCCCCGTCCTCCGCCTGGTCGCCGGCCTTCGGCGCGTTCTTGGCCCTGGAAAGCGACGACCCCCAAATGTCCAACAGCAGCGACTCCTCACCCTCGGGGTCCCCACCAAAATCCAACTTGCCGGATTTGACTTTGACTTCGCCCGTATCCTCGTCGTGGCGAGCCTTCGTCGCTAAAGCTGTCTGTCCTGCCTTGTATGCTTTCTTCACCTGCTCGTCGGTAGAGCCCTCCGCAGTGTTCGCGAGCTCGCCAGACGAAGTCACTCCCACTTTACGTTTTTTTGTAAATATTTCCCCCCCCCCTGGCACGGTCAAGTGGGTGCCGTGGGATGCGTCCAGGATCGCGCACTTCCGGCCGTCGATGGTCTGAACCTGGTGCTTATTCTGTTTCGGCTCGCACTTCTTCTCCCTCTTGTATACGGCAAGGGGCCGCAGGTAGCCGACCACCGACTCGAAGACACACTCGTCGGACTGGTAGGCGCTCACGGTCTTCTTGACCGAAGGGGTGTACTCTTTTTTGGACCTCTTGGACTCCCAGCTGTCAACGTCCTCCACATAGCCTGCAAGGAAGACGCCGTCCGACTCCAACCTGTTGGACAAGGTTTCGGCGTTGTTGTCGCACTGCCCCAGCCATTGCGGATGAGACCGCTGCACATTCGGACACGAGTTGCACTCGCGACCCTGAGGCCGGCGCCATTTGATTTCAGAGCCGCTCTTGGTCATGGAACCTCTCTCTCGCTGGCAATACTTGCACTTCGACAGCGCCGCTGGCAGTGCGGCAGGCTGAGACCCCAGGAAGTACGCTGCAACAGCGTTCGGGAGAAACTCGGGGCTTGCCAAAAAACTCCTAACCAGAAGCATGAACCAAAACAGCCATGGTTGGGGAGGGCGAGTGGTGAGAGGATGAGGGAGAGACGTAAAAATCAACATTCGGTAAAGGCCTGAGACAGACGCAGAGATTACCACCCAGGGCCGATTCAGGGGATGCCAGCCCATCCCCCAGAGAGCCCCCGATCCTCCGCACCGACTCCGTGACATGTCGTCGGTGGGGCAAGCTCCGTCCCGCAAGAATGTTTGCTGCCATGCCGAACTGTAATCCCACTTAGTGGGATAAATACTTCCCAAACAACACAAGACTACAATCAGCTCTGCGCAACCTTGGGGCGACGACGAAACGCAATGAAGCATGAGCCAGAGCAGGCTTCAAAATTACAAGGGGGTCAATATTTTCAAAAATATTGACGGCCGTCTTTCCCCTCTCTTTTGGGAGTGAGCGGGGAAGGCACGATTACAGGATAAACCAACCTCTTCCAAACCCCATTCGGTGGCCAAAATCAGACGTCAATATTTTCAAAAATATTGACGGCCGTTTTTCCCCTCTCTTTTGGGAGTGAGCTGGGAAGGCACGATTACAGGATAAACCAACCTCTTCCAAACCCGATTCGGTGGCCAAAACCAGGCGTCAATGTTTTCAAAAATATTGACGGCCGTTTTTTCCCCTCTCTTTTGGGAGTGAGCGGGGAAGGCACGATTACAGGATAAACCAACCTCTTCCGAACCCGATTCGGTGGCCAAAACCAGGCGTCAATATTCTCAAAAATATTGACGGCCGTTTTCCCCTCTCTTTCGGGAGTGAGCTGGGAAGGCGCGATTACAGGATAAACCAACCTCTTCCAAACCCGATTCGGTGGCCAAAACCAGGCGTCAAGATTTTCAAAAATATTGACGGCCGTTTTTCCCCTCTCTTTTGGGAGTGAGCTGGGAAGGCGCGATTACAGGATAAACCAACCTCTTCCAAACCCGATTCGGTGGCCAAAATCAGGCGTCAATATTTTCAAAAATATTGACGGCCGTTTTTCCCCTCTCTTTTGGGAGTGATCTGGGAAGGCGCGATTACAGGCGTCAATATTTTCGGAGGGGAGGGTGGGGCCCTTCCTGCGGGGTGCCATCGTTTCCGTGCCCGCATGGTGCCAGCGGGGCGGGGCTGGCAAAAATATTTCTGCCGGCCCCCCCCGCGTGGTGCCCAACGAGGCCCCCGATTTTTTGCCGGCCCCATTTTTTACAGGGTTGGCGAAAATCCACGGCGACCGCCAGCCGGGGCTGGCAAACATATTTTTGCCGGCCCGACACCCCTGGCACCAACGGAACGCCACAGGTACCGACACCGGCGACTCCAGTGCCGAAGTTGACGACGACGACGACGACGACGCCGACGTCGACGTCGACGTCGCCGACGCCGACGCCGACGCCGACGACGACGACGACGACGACGCCGACGTCGACGTCGACGTCGACGTCGCCGACGCCGACGCCGACGCCGACGCCGACGACGACGACGACCACCGACGACGACGACGACGACGACGACGACGTCGACGTCGACGTCGACGTCGCCGACGCCGACGCCGACGCCGACGCCGACGACGACGACGACGACGACGACGACGACCGACGACGACGACGACGACGTCGACGCATATTGAGTGGCTTGGGATGTAGTCCGGCGGGCACAGACCAGAGGATATATTAACTCAGTGTGGTTGCGAGAATCTGCGTTTTTAAGAAAAAACCCTCCCCCCTAGATTCCTCCCTTTCCCCTTTGCGTTTCCTCCCATCTCCCTATCCCTCGACTTGATATAATTTGCCTCCGATATAATTTGCCTCCGGGGCCAAGGCATCGTGCTCGCGAGCCCTCGGGCACATTTTTCCTGTGTCCCTTCATCGCAACAGTTTCTGGTAAGTCGCATCAGCCTTCCGCAAAAATCTACGCGCTGCTCGCGTATCCAAGCCTACTTCTTCACGCGCATCCCATATGAGGCCTTTAATTTTTGCGCCTCCCGCCAATGCCCATTCTCGTCGTCCCCCTCTCTATCAGGACGGGCCCTCGACAACCAACGGACCAGGTCATCCTTGACCGCCTCGTGGTTCGCATTGCGATACGTGATCCAGCAACTACAATTATGGTGACCCTGGTTGCAAGTCATTTTGATTCCTTGGTCGTTGATTTTGTGGAGGGAGCCGCACTTGACCCTGCAGGCAGCCGCAGAGCTCGGCGACGCAGACGCGGGTGCAGCCTGGGAGAAGTATTCTGCCAAAAGGCCACAAGTAAAGTTTGTTTCCCGCACCTCGAATCCATGCTGTGTTTTCTTGTGGAGGATGCGTTGGCTGAACAGGCTGGGCGGGATCTGCAACAGGTGTTTGGCCAGCGTCGCCACCCTCGTCACCGTCGCCCTCTGCCCCCCCTTGATCAAGCTCATTCGCTATGTGGTTCTCGTCCTCGGCTTCGTTCTCTTCGAGGTCTAGCATAACGTCGGAGATCTCGCGAATGGTGCTGACGCCAACCACCTCGCACAAGCCACTCACGATGTTGGGGCCAGCCCAGGGGTCCTCGGAGACTGGGTCCAACGCCAAGCCCAAACTCCTGGAAAAAACCTCCACGGCTTCCTGGTGGAGATCTGCAGGGGCCCTCGCATTGCCCGAAGCTGACTTCGAACATGCGGAGGCGGGGCGCTTGCTACTTGGTGGTCGGGCCCCGTCCTCCTCGTCCTCCAGGAAGCGAAGGAAATCGGCTGAGTTGCTCGTGGCTTTCGCAGGCGCCTTCGCTGGCTTCGGTGTTCGCACGGCAATCTCCGACATCCGCAATGGGGCGAATGCCGCATCCACATGCTTGACGTTCAAAATGCCATCAACGACTTCATCGAAAAGCAAGCTTTTCAAGACCACCTCCGATGCCAGCGAGCGACCGCCCAATTCCTCAGTAGACGCGCGGCCGCACGCGATCAACTCAACCACCACCACCTCGTCGAAAAAAAGTCGGCATCGGATGCTGGCTGTCGAATGGGCGAGGGCCGGGCGAGCTCATGATCACCAGAGGGCCCATGACCAGATTCACTTGCAAATCGCCGTAATCCCTGCCAATCGCAAGCCCGTCCAAGGCCTCGTACCGCCAAAACGTCTCGGTTGCGTTGTGGCGGCCACTCTGGAACGACGCAGCGACCAATCTCCAGAAGCTGCGCCTACGCATGGTCGACGATGACGCTTCGGCGACGATGGGGAGGTCAACATTTGGCACCGAACACGGGCTTTCGCAACGCTGTGCAAGTGCCTTCAATATCGCCCTGACCTGGAGAAACGTCTTGTGGGCCTTCAGATCCTGCGTGCATGGGCCTTCGCAGTGAGTGGGGTACTGGACGTCCGCTGGAAAATGTGCGGACCCTACGCCCCTGCCGACCTTCCGCGTCTCCCTCTGGAAGTTCTGCGCGGTTACTTCCACAGCTTGTTTTTTAATGGATGTGCCGAGTGTGTCCTGGCAAACCAAATTTCGAATGATCGCATGCTCATCGTTCTGCACATACGCGTCAGCCAAAATCATGGCGTTGCTCTGCGCCTCCCTGAAACGCCCCATGCACAACTCAGCATTCTGAACGGTAGCTTCAACCAATTCCCCAGATGCTTGTGGAAGAGTTTCAAGTTGCAACGTGTTCCCGATAAGCAGGCGCCCTGAAGACAATGAGCTGGCGGGCTGGGCGAACTCTGCAAGGGCACCGGCCGGGCCGGCGGCCTGCGGGTGGAAAACGCGCGCATGGGGCGCTGGGAACTGCGACGGCCATGCCTGGCGCGACCCCCGATACGATCGTAGGCCGATGACTTCCCACGCGCCCCATGCGTGAGACCATCGGAGATGCCAGGCACGGCCGTCGCAGCTCGTTGCATCCCACACGTCTGCTTGCCACCTGCACGTGCCGATCATGCAAAGCAGGCTGATCGGTAGCTGCGCGCTGCTCTGCTATGCGGGCAGGTTGCTCTGCTGCCTGGGCCTTAATGCGGCTGCGCAGCGCTTCCTGGTGATAAGCCTCTCGGCGCTCTGGTGGCAACGCATCAAAATCGGCTTGAAGCTGACGACTATATTCCTTTGTAATATTACCCTTAACTTTCAAATGATCGAGATTGTGGTTTCGGGCAAAACATTGCAAGGCCGTTTTGCCTCGCCTCCGGCGCTTGGGCATCTGTTCGGCGCCGAGGCTCGCGCCGCCGCCGGCCACCGCTGGCCGACGTTGCGCGGGAACTCCATCGCTGAGCGGCTGATGGCCTCCGCTGGGTACGAACGACAGGAATGAGCATCTCTTCAGCTCGCTGCATTCGACAATGATGCATTGAGAAACAATGTTCGAGAACTCCAGCATCCCAGCGGGCCCCGCTGACGTGTTGTTGCGAGCATGCCTGACTTCCACGTCGCCTACCGTCAGGCGTACCATCCAGCACATCCAAAAAAGAAGCTGCAATGTGTGAGGGCATTCGAGGTCCGCACCCGACAGCTTCAATGTACGAAAAACACCGTGCGGAATGCAACAGGCCCGCTTCTCCTCGAAACGAGCGCGAAGTGTAGCTTTCGTGCTCTCAGGGGTCCTCTTGTCTGCCAACAGGAAGAGATCGTACTTTGCCAACTCGTGCACGTGCTTCCTCCAAACGAAAGCCATTGTCGCTCGAATGGCAGAGCGCAACCGGCGCCAAGAGCCAGGGTCGCCTCACCGGTGGACGAACAAGCAGGGAAATCATGAGCAATGGGGATGCGTCTCGGGGATCCGCCACAAGGATTTTTGGAAACACCTGCATGAGACATGATACGCGTTGAACTGGTTTTCAAAAGCGTCCCTGGGACTCCTCGGAACGAAAACCCACGACCGATGCGGCAGGGAAATCCCGCTGCAACCGACCCCCCGCGACGCATCAACTCCATCGCTCGTGCCCGATTGTTCGTCCACCTACGACTGGAAACATGTTAAGTGTTCGCGTCGACCCGGAAAGCCGAGCCAACTCGTGAGCAACCACATTCTGGATTCGTTTGCATATTCTGCGAAGTACAAGAAGGACAAGTATTGCAACACCATTACTAACGTGCTCACACAGGCAAAAGCAGCGTCATCAAGAAAGGAGGCTCATCCACGGATCGAATGTCGCTAGAGCTATCGATGAATCGCTCTGTAAGGTACCTCGCAGGCTCCAAGCAAATAGCAAGAATTATGATGCCAATTTGGTTGTGGACGTCCTTGACGAACGCAGCTGTCCTCTTGAATCTTTTCCCGTTCAGGGCGTGGAAATCCAACTCGCCCTGCGCGTCGTCAATGTCGCCCTCGTTGGAGGTCGCCGTGGAACGGCTGCAAGAGAGAGCACCGTAAGCCATATCCCACAACGGCTCCCAGAACCGCATCACGACTCCGATGAGTATGACCTGCAGAGCTGGAGCCAGTTTGGTCCACTTGCTGGCGGCCGGGGGGCTCGGAACACGATGGAGCACCGATCTCAAACCCGCAAGCAATTTTTCCTTGAGGGTCTCTGCCCCACGAGGGCAGCGCAAGGGCCCCGGACAAGCGTGCACTTTTTTCGACGAGTCCAAATTGTTAAAGCCCTCCTGCACGAACTTTGTCAACACCTTGATGGTGTCACTGTGTTTCTCCGCTTGCCGAGCGGCCTTCTTAAGAGAGGGAGTGCCGACGCCATGCTTGAAACGCTGTCTACGTTGGGTGGCCCTCTGCGTTACCGCGGGCATGCCTGTGTCCCTGTAGTACGCTATTATGCTAGATGCAAGACGTCGGCTCGAAGCTGAAGGCCGGCCAAACACCACGCCGTCCACAATCAAGGCGTCAATCCATTTTGGAAGGGTCTTGCGAATACGAAACCAATTTGTACCACCTTGTAAGAAAGCACGCATGCTGTAAATCTTGCCGATCAATTTCGAATCAACCGCCGCCACAGACATCGTTTCGACATGCATGTTTTTGTGGGAGTGACAAGGTTTCCACATGATGAAGTGGTCGTGAGTGGCGGGGGCATTCATCAGAAAAAACTATTAATTTCTCATTGCTGTAGGCGGCATCTGTCTCCATGACGTAACCTTTGAATCTGCACCTGCTCCTGGGAATGTTGAGGCCCGTGTGGAATTTCATGAAAGACGGATGGTTCCTCAGCGAATAAAACATATTTGCAGCAGACGTTGTCGGTATCACCATCGGCGGCACAACGAACTAATAAAAAATGGGAGGGCGACCTTCTGCATCGGCCCAGACAATCACGATTGATATGCGCACGACCATGACCTCCCAACGGCTTCGACACTGCGATGCCGAAAGTTGCGGGTCGATCATGAAGCTGAACACGTGGCCCGTTTCGTCCCAGGCTTCTCGGCTGACAATGAGCAAGGGAGGGTGCATCGTGGCCATCATGACAAGAGCCCCAAGCAAGAACAGCTGGAAATCAATAATAATCTGCGCCACAATTTGGCGCATGCGCCTGATAGTCTTTCTGTCAACACCAAGCTGCAGACCTGCGTGCTCGGTGCTTGGCGGCGTAGCGAAAGCTGCATCTACGTAAAGTGCAGGCTCGGCTCGCTGCTCTCTCAACTCACTGCGACGAGAGACAACTTCAAACTTAGCTGGTTCCAATTGGCGTCGTTTCCTGTATGTGGTTCGGATCTTTTTCGAACGCTGGCGAGGCCGCAACTCCTTCACAACTCTTGCAAATGCCTTCGGGAAACCAAAAAACATTTCATTGTGTGATGAGCTACTTGAAAAACATCGTATATGCCGAGGGCGCCTCACAGGCAGGTGGATGCAGTATCCGCCTCCGTGCCTGCACGGCAGTGGCGTGTTCGAATGCCTGTGGGCTGTCTGACAGGGCTTCTGTAATCTTCTAAGGGCCCCCCCCCTCCCGGCTCGCACCCAGCCGCATGCATCGCCCCCTCTTCCCGAAGCTCTGTCGGGGCCCCACAGCCCCTTTCCCCGAGCACCCCGGCTCTGGGGCACGGCGGAATTGCCGAAGGCAGCTGGATTCTTGCAAGGTGTGGGGGGGGGGAATGGCGTTGGGTCGCACGTTTCCTACACGCATGTTTTTGAAACTCCATGCTGCCTCGTGCTGTTTCTTCAGCCTCTTTATCGTCTTGGCCAAGTTCATTTTGACACCATGTTTGGACCTGCGCTCTTTGACAATATCATCGACAACAGGCCTCGCAGGTCTTGCAGGTACGATGGGACGTGGCTGAACTGGCGCGCCTGGAGCTGGACGCTCATCACCAACGATCTCGGCCACCGCATCTCCCTCAGGGAGTTCGGCATCGAGGAACTCGAGGAAATTTTGCATACGACCAGTGCTCTGAGAAACGAGTTGGGCCAAATGGGAGAACCGAGAGCGAGCACGCGTGTTCTCACATGCCGTCGGTGTATTTGCAACCTATTTTTGTAATGCTTATATATATATATATATGTGTCTCTCTCCCTCACTCTCTCTCTCTCTCTCGCTCTCCACTGGTCTCTATCTGGCCTCCTCTCTCTCTCTATCTCTCATGATCTTGTTTGCCCTCTCTCTACATACATATATATATATATATATAGATATATGCATATCAGTATGTATGCATATGTATGCAGATGTGTGTACACACATGTTATAGGTCCCGGGACCCATCCCAGGGCCGACCCAGGCCACCCCTTTCAACCCGCATCCGTTTTTGATGGCCTTGGGGCCCGGAAACAGCTTCCGGAGGTTGGACATAACACAAATACTCCACGTCGTCGTCGTCGCCGCCGGCCGAAGAGGGGATGTGCTCTTTCCAGGAGCGCGCCTGCGCGGGATCGCATCGGAGTGATATGAGTTCATACAGGTCCGCCGCCCAGCCAGCGCGGCAGCGGCGTGCTAGAATGCCAAATGCTGTCTGGCAGGGTTCTTGTACTTTTCTAAGGGACCCCCTCCTCTCTTGACATCACCCCCCATCCCTCATCATGTTCCCTCTGGCCGCTTCACGCCTCTCACTCCTTCCTCCAATTGCTCCTCCCTCATCCTACTCCTCCTTTTTTCTGTTTTGAACTAACACAACTTCGAACCGGGCCTCTTCGCACCAGCCTGGCGATGTCACCGCGGTCCTCAATATGGTGATGATTTGGTGCCCATCCTGTGGCCCCTGCCATCAGATCTATAGCAAAAAGGTAGCGCCACTTTTAGCTGGTGTGCTCCCGACCCAAGTAGAGCCAGTGCACCAGCATATGACCCCTGCGATTACGATGACCATGCCCAATCGGCCCGACGACGTTCTCGTCGTCCGCGGGCAATCGCTTTCCGATCACCGCGTTGGCATCGACCCCAAGGACGCGTGTGCGTTTCTGCCTTCGGGCCTGGGCCAATGCAGTTTCGACGTCGTGGGGCGTCAAATCATAAGCATGGTCCGAATACCCACTGCGACACCAAAAGGTGTGCAGCAACGGAGGGAAGCAATCTCTCATTCAAAATAAAATCCCAAAACGCCATGGTAGCACTAGTGCTGCAATGATGCGTTCGCGCCCCCTGTTGGACCCGCCGACGGTGCAGCCCACGCCCATCTTTGTCGCGCCCTGGGAGCGCGAACGACGCCGCAAGCGGCCAGACTCCCAAACTCTCTGTACATCCGTCGGCAAACGGCCTCTTCAGATATTACAGAACACCCCACCGATCGAGAGCATCCAGGACATCAGATACGTCCTGAATTCGACCCTCCGCCATCCCATCGGCATGCCAACTGAAAACGGTCAATTTCTCTATGTCGTGGTCGTCGTTCGTGCCGCGCGGGCTCCGCTCTGGAGCCATGGGTTCAGCCACGGCGTCGATCGCAGGCTACAAAACTACAGCCATGCGGAATAACGAAACTGGCACATCACCATCCACTTCCCCATAGACTCCTCGTCCACCTACACCTCCACCCGTTTCCTCCTCCTCCTTCTCCTCCTCATCCTACTCCGTGGCGTACGGCATGTCGAACTACACCTTGTGCTGGATCCTCTCTCCCAGGAGGTGCATGGGTCCATCTTCCACTGACCCACCCTGCCGTCCTTCCACCGCACCGCAATCTTCTTGTAGGTCGTGTCGACGTCCTGTTTCACCATGGCCCCATCGCCGCCGCCGATTTCGATGATAATCCTGACCAGCTTCCTTCTTGGCCTCGTCCGAATGTGGGCCCGCGCTCTAGGAATCGATAGTGCCGTTGATCATTTGGGCCGCCGTAAATGTGCGCGTGCTTATGAGACCTTGCTTTCATATACTCCCACATCGCCTCTGACGTCTTGAACCTGACCGCCCCGCGCTCGGCGAACTCCTTGTTGCCTTACGCGAAAACCTTCTCCACCTCCTCCTTCGCCTCCTCCACCACCTCGTCCAAGAATGTTACGATGTCCCCGACGTTGGAAGTTTGAGGAAACAGCCCAAAACAAATCGTCCTGCCCCTCTTCTCCTCCGATCCCCTTACCTTCCTGGTCGCCCCCCCCCCCGGGCCCATCGAAATTGCAGGCCATGCCGGCCTCTGCAACTGCGCCTTGAGTTCATTGAACTCGGCCTCCAATACGTCCAGGCGCTCCATGGTCGGGCCCATGTTGTCTGTCACTGCGGTGGCCGCCACCTTGGCCTCCTGCGCCTCGTCCTTCACCTCCTGGGCCAGCGCCTTCGCCTGTTTCACGTCTCGTGCTGTGGTGTCGACCTTCCCCATCATCGTGATCATCATCTTCTGCACGTGCTGAGCCCAGCCGAGAGCGGACTCGTCCACCTCCAAGCCCTCCATCTCCTCATCCGTGTCGTTCGCACGTGCGCTCTTCCTCTCTGGCAGCTCAGGATTGCTCCCATTCTCCTTCAATTTCCTCGTCTCCTCGGGCATTGTCGCCGTGACGCTGCAAGGTCGAGAGACACTGGTGTGGCATTCGATGGCTACGACTTGAGCCAACCAGGAAGCCCGAGAAACACCCAAGAGGCCCCCAACAAGCCCCAATAGGCTCCCAAAAAATACCCGACGACCCCCAGAGGCCTCAAAACTGCCTCCAGGAGGCCCCCGAGAAACCTCGACAAGATCCCAACGAACATCCAAGAGGCCTCAGACCCACAACCCAGGCGCAGTGGCGGGATGGGCCGAAGGCCATTGTAGATGTAAATGCTCAAGTCCCACTGTGCCGGCGCACCCTGGCGCCGACTTAGAGACGTTGCTCTTGAGCTCTGTCGCTGCATGGCGCCTCCCATCCAGGAAACGCTGGGCCCAAGTTTGCTCACAGACTGCCCCAGTCCCTTCTCCCGACGGTCCTGCTTCTGCCTCTGCCCACCTGCCTTCCCCCGTCCGCACAGCACCGGGGGATCCACCCTGGTCAGTCACAGCGGCAACTCTTGGGGACGAGGTCCGTCGCGAACCAGCTTTTCTGCACAGCGCGCCACAATGCTCACCTGCGCTCGCATCGTCGCTGCGCTTCATGCACCTCGCAACCACGCTATGCAACCAAACAACAAAGCCTCCCTCCTCCATCAGGCGAGCGGCAACGGGCGGGGAGGTAATGGACGAGAGGGGGGGGGGGGGGGCAGAGCACCATTGTACACGGGATGGCAGCTTCGAACCTCTCTCGGGCCCACTGCGTCCTGCGTGTGCTCCGATCCCCGACAGGGCCGCTGCCCTGAGGCGCGCTGACCAGGGCCAGCAGAGCCGACCAGCCACGTCAGCCGGGGCCGTGTTCCGCGAGCCCTCTGCCGTCCGAACAGCTTGCCCAGACCGGGGTCGGCCGAGGGGAGGGGGTAAAGTGGTGGCGTCTCCGCATGGCTCCCAAACGGGGGCCGGCGGAGAGAGAGAGAGGAGAGGGGGCCAGCTGACCGCCGTGAGCGCAGACCCCACAGTACCAGAACCATCGCGCGGGCTTCGCGAACGCGGGCTCTCTTAAACATCTCTTGAAAATGCTGGTGGTGGTAGTTATGATGATGATACTGATGATGCTGATGATAGTGATGATGACGATGATAAAGACTGTGAGGATGACAAGGAGGAGGTAGTGGTGATGGCGGTGGTGATGATGATGATGGTGATGCTGATAATGTTGGTGATGATGATGATGGTGGTGATGATGCTGCTGATGTTGTTGTTGATGATGACGGTTATGATTATGATACTGGTGCTGATGATGATGATGGTGATGCTGATGGTGATGATGACGATGATGGAGATGGTGATGATGACAAGGAGGACGTGGTGGTGATGGCCGTGAAGATGATGATGCTGATGGTGATGCTGATAATGGTGTTGATGATGGTGGTGATGATGATGCTGCTGGTGTTGATGCTGATGGCGATGATGATGGTGATGCTGATGATGGTGATGCCGATGATGATGCCGGTGATGACGAGAAGCAGGAGGCGGTGGTGATGGCTGTGGTGATGATGATGATGATGCTAATGATGATGATGATGATGATGATGATGATGATGATGATGATGATGATGATGATGATGATGATGATGATGATGGTGATGCTGATAATGATGGTGATGATGATGATGGTGGTGATGCTGACGCTGCTGATGATGTTGTTAAGTATGATGATGGCGGCTATGATTATGATACTGGTGCTGGTAATGATGAGGGTGATGATGACGATTCTGAAAATGATGATGATGATGCCGATGATGAACATGATGATGAATATGATTATGATGACGATGATGATGATGCTGCTGATGATGATAATAATGATGAGTGTGAACCAGTCCAGTCGATCAGCTAGCATGGATGGCGCACTACTCCAGCGTGGGAGTGCTCAAGGCCGTGCTGATCACGCCGATCGTCACTGCCCTTCGAAGTGCAGGTGGCGCAAGAAACAGTGCGGGGTGTCTGCGAGAGTCGATCCACACCCTGCAGAGGAAGTCATGACTTTACGAACAAAGCGGACGCAAGGCAACCCCGCGGAAAGAGACTCAGCTCTTGGGCTTAGCTATTGCCGCAAGCGGGCCGTCCCGCATTCATTAAATCAAGCATTGGAGGTGAGGGTGTGAGATCGCAGTGGAACTGATAGCCCCCCACTGAGAAATCGGTTTGGTTTCGTGTTCGTGTCACTCGTAGGGGCGAGGCGAAGCTGCGTGGGCGCGCGATAGGGCTTCATTGTTTTATGATCACCCGCGGGTGAGGGCAACACTGGTTCGGGGCTCCGAGGGTACAGATCGAGATCACGCTCGACTCAGGACAACTCGTCGCGTCCGTTAGCACAAAGACAGAGCTTAGACGACAACTGTTGTAAAAGTTCGCCTTGGGGAAGCGGGCAGGATGGCCCCTTTGCCAACTCAGGCTGATGTGTGGCACCCGCTGCCCTGCAGAAGGAAGTGCAAAATCAGAGGAATCTGCGTGCCGCAGCGATGCCGAACTGAGCCGAGAGAGATGGGCAGGAGGTGGAGGTGGAGGCGGAGGAGGAGGAGGAGAAGAGTGAGGCCTGATGGCGCGCGGGCACGTCAGAGGCGGTGCGAACGGCATGCGTCGCCGAACGGCAGGCCAGTACATAAAGAGACGGGCTTGGTAATAGACCAGAGACAATGGCGCTGGATCACCCGCCACCCTCACCCTCCTCTTTCCCCCCCTCTCCCACCGATCCCGCGGACTGTCCACGGCTCAACGCTTGCTCTTCCGAACACGCGTGCGCACACCGCGGACTGCCATCTCGCTGACAGCCCGCGGCGACGTCTGCCGGGAGGCAAAAGCTGGATGCACGAAACGAAAAAGAAGTTGCCAGGACCGAGGCAAAATCGGCACCCCGCAGTGGGTACAGAAAACATGGGCGCGCGAGAAAAAATGGCGCGAGAAAAAGTGGGTACAAAAAACATGGGTACAGAAAACATGGGCCAGTGGCGCGGGGTGTCCCGGGCGGTGGCGCGTGGTGTCCCGCGCGGTGGCACATGGCGTCGATGAGATCGATAGTGTGATCGATAGTGAGACCTGTCGCGGGATCGATAGTGAAATCAGTCGTGAGAACGATGGTGGGAACGCTCGTGGTATTTATAGTGGGATCGACAGTGAGATCGCTAGTGAGATCCATTGTGAGGTCGATTTAGAGATCGATTGTGCGCCCGATAATGAGATCGATAGTGAGATCATTTTTCATATCGACAGTGAGGCAGATAGCAAATACTGTTGAAAGATATATAGTGAATCCGAATGTGAGATCGATAGTCAATTCGCTTGTCAGATCCATGGCGAGATCGATTGGGAGATTGGTAATGGATCTGGTGTGAGATCGATCGTGAGATCGGTTGTGAGATCGGTAGAGAGTTCCAGATCGATAGTGGGATCGATTGTGGTATCGATAGTGCGATCGGTTGTGAGATCGATAGCGAGATCCTTTCTGTGAGATCGGAAGTTCTGATCGATGTGAGATCGATTAAATGAGAAGTTGGTTTCCCCTCCCTCCCAAACCTTCATAGCACCTGGGAAGGGTTCGTATTGGTATGTGAAACAGGTTCCTTTGGGTCGTAGGGGGACTTTGGGTGTCTCTGTGGCCGTCTCCACTGCTCTGGCAAAGGAAAGAAAGGCTAGCATGCAAAGATCAGACAAGAACCTGCCTTTTGGGAACCCCTCGAAGATCCACTTCGAACCCCCTGGACCCATCTTGGGAGCCTCCTGGCTGCCGTTGTGGGCTGTCTTGGGGGCGTCCGAGCTGTGCTTGGGGCTCTTGTGGGGACCACCTGGGACTTTCTGGCGCCCTTGCAGGATAATCCAGGGTGTCTCGGGCAGCTGGGGGGGCTGACTTGAGCGGCGCGGGGGAGGCAAGGCCGCAATCGAGTCGAAAGGAAACCCCTTCCCTTTGATCCCTCCCCCCTCGTCGGGGGGAGCAGGGGGGAGGAGGGGAGGTAGGGGGGGTCCTGGGAGGGAAACAATCATTTCCACGGTAAGCTGGTCCATTCTCTGGTGAACTGGTCCATTCCCCGGGTGTGGGTCATGAAGATTAGAAAACTTTCGAAGCTTCACAACATGTTATCCAACGCTCCTTGGTTGTTTTACAGTGCTCCTTAGCAGCTTTGATAAACGCTCCTTCGCAACTTTTCACGCGCTACTTAGCAGCTTCCAACAGGCATTGCTTAGCAGTTTCTAAGGCGTTCTATGGCAGCTTTTAAGGTGCACATTAGCCGCTTGTTAAACGCTCCTTAGCAGCTTTTCAGGCCCTCCTTGGCGGATTGTACGGCGTTATTTGGCAGCTTTTAAGGCGCTGCTTAGCAGCTGCCGTCCTTTGCAGCTTCTAGAAAGCTCCTTGGCAATGTTTTAGCACTCCTGGGCACTTTCCAAAGCGCTCCAGAGCAGCTGTTAAGACGACTCTTGGCAACTGGTAAGACGCTCCTGAGCAGCTTTCAAAGCGCTCCATGGCAATTTGCCACTGCTCCAGCGCAATGTTTTGGGCGCTCCTGCGCAGCCTTTAAAGCGCTCCCGAACAGTTTTAACTGCGCGAAGCAGGTTTTAAGGCGCTCCATCGCAGCTGCTGAAGCGCTCCCCAGCAACTTGTCATGCGCTCTTTCGCAGCTTCACGGCGCTCCTTCACAGCTTGTAAGTAAGGCGTTCCCGGGCAGCTCTGCGCTCCTTGGCAGCTTTAGGGGCGCTCCCCGGCAGCTTTTAAAGCGCTCCCCACAGCTTTTGTGGCGCTCCTTGGCAACTTGCAAGGCTCTCTTTGGCAGTTGCCTAGGCGCTCCTCGCAGCTTTCAAGGCGCTCCTCGGCAGCTTTTAAAACGCCTCCTAGCAGCTTTTAGGGCGGCCATCACCAGCATTTAGAAGCGCTCCTCAGCGGCTTTTCGGCGTCCCTCGGCAGCTTCTGAGGCGCTCAGTGACAACTGTCAAAACGCTCCTTAACAGCTTTTAAGCTGGCCCTGGCATCTTTCCCTGGCCGCTGTCAGAGCGCTCTCTTGTTGTTATGAAGGAAAGCGCTCGTTCGCAGCTTTAGAATCTCCGGAGCAATGTAAGGCGCTCCTTAGCAGATTGCAAGGGGCTGCTTGGCAGCTCTTAAAACACTCCTTAGCAGCATGTAGGGCGCTCCTCAGCAGCTTTCCAAGTTCCCCATGGCAGCGTGTAAAAGGCCCCTTGGCAGCTTTTAAGGCGCTCCTGAACAATGTGCGCAAAGCCCCTAGCAACATGTCAGGCGCCCCCATGGCAGCTTGAAATGCAATATCCAGCAACTTGTATGGCGCATCTTAGCAGCTTCGAAAGCGCTCCTCGGCACCTCTTGAAGCGCTCCTTCGCAGTTTGTAGAGCGCCCCCCTGGCAGCTTTTCAAGTGCTCCTTGGCAGTGTTTAAGGCGCCCCCCCATTAGGTTTTAAAGCGTTCCGCGGCAGCTTTGGGGGCGCCCCTCCACAACTTCGAAGGCGCCCTCGGCAGGTTTACTGCGCACCTTGGCAGTTTTTTTTTCCAGGCGCTCCTTAGGAGCTTGAACGGCGCTCCTCAGCAGCGTTTGGGGCGCTCCTCGGCAGCTTCCAAGGCGCCCCTTCGATAGCTCGCGGGGCGCTCCCACGCGGCTTCTGCTGCGCACCTTGGCGGATGGTAGCGCTGATGCCGCGCTGCATTGGCGAGCGCCGCGCAAGTCGCCCGCGCCGGGCGAGCGCGGCAAAAAGGTCGGGGTCGGGGGGCCGACCCCCCTCGGGCGCCAGAGAAAGTAGCTCGCCCCCGCCAAAAGGATCGCGGGGCAGGCGCTGGCCCAAGGATTATGCAACAGAAAGGGCAGGGACGCGGAAAGAAGCGAAGCGCTACGGGGAGCACGCGCGCGCGGGTGCTCCACCCTCGCAGCGCCGGCCCCCGTCGCCATCCTGCTGAACGCAGCCGTGGCTCTGCAGGGGCCTGACCCTGCGGGCCTCAGGGCCCCCGACATGGAGGGGGCGAGGGGCGGGGATTCAACCGGAACCAATTCTGCCCTCGTCAGCAGGATAAAAGCCCGCAAGGAGCCGGCGGCGGTTGCGCGATTCTCTCTCTATCAAGCGACGGGTAGCCACCGGGGAGGGGCAATCAACGAGCAGGTGGCCTGCGGTGCCCGTGGTAAAGAAACCGCTAGACACGCGCAAACAAACGTGGCCCGATGCAACCAGGAGCCTGCGAACCCTGGCGGCTGCAGCAGGGGCAGGGCCCGCTGGCGGGAAGGCGCAGGCAGGGGCGGTCGCGGCCGCCAACGCAGGGCGAGCCCTGCGTGGGCCACCAACATTCCGTCGCTTGTTCGGTTGAAAAGCGGGCCCAAACCTATCAGGAATACGGAGGTCAGCGATAGCTTGGTCTCTCTCCGTCGAGGCAGCGTCTCTGATCGACAGTCGGCTCGAAGCTGACCCCCGGGCGAACCTGGCGCGCTGCCCCGTCGCTGGACGGGCTCCTGGACCTCCGAAGGCCAGGGGGGAAAGGCGCGACCAGTCCGTCGGGGTCGAAAGGCCCAAGGCGAGGTCTCACCGATCGACCGAAGTCGGGGGGCGAAGATGGTTGGTCACCGCAGGCGGCAAGGCCAGGACCACTTCCATCCACGCCGCCCCCCCCCCCCCCACACCGCCCTGGGCGCCCGCGGCGCCGCTGGGCAACGGCGCCGCGGAGGAGAGCGCGGCGCGGGGGGAGGCCCCGGCAACGCGAACGCAAGCAAGGCAGGCATGAATATTGAGGCGATCGCGGGCCCTCAAGCTTCGGGCCCTGCTTGCAGAATGCGCGACGCCACATCGCAAGGCCTGCCACGGGCCGAAAAAAACACGTCTGGGCTCACGCGTGCCCTCGGACGGTTGAACTTATTTGGCCCTGCGCGGTCTGGCACGGGGCTTTGCGCGCGGACGCGTCTGAAACCTCTGGCCCCCCCGAAAACTGGAAACAGCTTTGCGTTGCCAGCTGAGCAACGCGCGACGCTGATTGCAGGCCATGCGCATGGCACGCCTATCAAATATGGGCACTGAGTGGAGGCCCTCACCATGTCGAGCTGCGAGGTCTGCCCACATGTTACCACGCGCGTGGGTGCCGCTCCCCAAGTTGATGCCCCCTGACAAGCGCAACCCACATGCCGGCCTCTAACACCCCCAGGTCACGGATTACGCCCCAAATGGCGCCCCAGGCATCAACGTTGAGACGCCTGGGGGCGCAGCAATGTGGAGGCCGCCCACGAGGCCCTCTTAATCCGCGTGGGCCGCAATCGGAAGCAAACAAACCTGCAGGACCTAAAGGAGAGCGCAGAGGCTGGAAGGCGACTGTGCAGGGAAGCCATGAAAGCCAACATCTCTGAGGACATCAGCTCGTTCTGAGTCGAGGTGCGAAAACTTCCAAACCATGTATAGGTCACGCCCTTCCTGTTTCCTGTCTGCAGCGCGGACAGCAGGAGCCAGCAAGACGCCCGCATCGCGCAATCCGATCTGGCGCCCAATCCACCAGCGAGAAACGCGCGAAGGAAGCCCATCGCAAAATCTGGTCGCCAGTCGCAAGCTGGGCCGCTGCCTATGCCTCCAGACTCTGGTGCCAACGCGTTTGGTTATGGCTGCTGGTGCTGCTCATCTGGGCCCTGGTCGGAGCCCCCATCAAAATCTGGGGCGGGGGCCTTGATGAGAAGCCTCATGACGGGCCCCAGCCAATGGCCAATAACCCCTTTGGGACAGTGCAGTTCCCCCGCGAGCGAAGGCCGAATGGCTCATCTTTCCCAGGGCCTCCCAACCGCAGTCTCGCGTGCCAGCGTTCTGACGGTCGCAGGTGCGTCGCAGCAGTCCGCGCGCCACTGGCCGCCACTTGATGAGGTCCAATGGGGGCCACTCAGAGCGAGCAGGGCGGCCCCAGCGGGGCCTGCAACAGCATTCCAAGAGGGGGCGGCTCCGTGTGCCTCATGAATTTGCACGCGCCAAGCAGCGCGCAAGACTTCGCTGGGCACCCCAGAGATTCGCGGCGCGGTCCAGGCGCCCAGCTGCGGGCCAGCGTGCAACGGCCATTGCAAGCGCGAAGGTAGCCGGCAGGATGCACCCCCTCTGGGCGAAGACCAGGCGCCCCTCTGGCACGCGCGCATCTGATCGACGAGGCGGGGCCGAGCTCTGTGAACTCCCGGGCCATAGCTAATCGCTGGTGGGGCCGCCTGCTGGGCAAATCTAATGAGGAGGGCACCAGCCCTCTTCAAAGCTCGAAAGCGAGGGCGTCGCCGATTGGCACTGCGAACGAGCTGGCGTAAGCGAGAAAACGCCATGGCCCTGCCCGAGGCATCCTCGATCCCCAGGACTTCCACTGTCGACGCGTAAACATACCCAAGGGACCGTAGATTGTAACTGATGCATTCCCCCTTCTTTGGGACGCCACTGGCGACCTTCATTTTGCGACTGGCAGGCGGGGGCCCCGCAGCACGTGACACGCGTGCTAGCAGTCGACAGACGAAGGACCTTAAACGGACCGAGTACACATGTTTGCCATGCTACCCCTGGTAGACGCAATGGTGTCATGCGCATATAAGTCAAGCGACCGTGAAAGTAAGGAGGCGCGCTTCACTTGGGAGTCGAAGGCGTCGGGTGAGCATCGCACACTGCAAAGCGAGCGTAGCGAACGCGCAGCCTGGCGAGACACCCCTGCTCGCGAAGACTGGAGACGAGAGGCGACTGTCCCACGCCAAACTCCCCCCCCCCATGCGCATGCGAGCGGCGGGCAAAGAATCGGCCAAGGAAATTGTGCACTGCCTCCGCTCTCAGCACGGTAATCAACCGCGCTGCGTTGAAACGCTCGGCGATGTCAACAACGGCGTGAACGGATGCTTCTGGCTGGTCACGGCCTCCAACCTCAGCCTGGACAAGTGCTCGAGCTGCGTCAGCGGCGGCCCTGCCAGAGCCGGGGGCCAAGTCATCCCACCGGCCCTCTGGGCGTCGGTGGTTTAAGGCGTTTCCTCTTCTCCTATTCGGGGAGGGTTTTACACCCCCCCCCTCGCCCCCGCCCCTGAACCTGGACGGGGGGGGGGGGCGCGGGTAGTTAGAGCGTTCAAGATGGCCCAAGATGGCTCCATCAAGGCCTCAGAGCAGCCCAAGATAGCGTCGGAGATGGCTCAAGATAGCCCGAGATGCCTCGATGTAGCTCCGAAGACGCTCCAAGACGCTCCAAGACCGCTCCAATACGGGTCTAAGTGGCCAAAGGAGCTCCCCAATGACGCCTCGGGCAGGCCAGACTGCTTCAACACCATAAGGAAAATCAAGGTTTGTGGCGTTATCGCCCGTGCGATTCCGACGCCCACCCGAAGCCTTAACATCGCTCCAAGACGGCCCAACGGGGGCCCAACACGGGGCCCAGAGAGCCCCGAGACGGTCCCAAAATCGCCCAGGAGCGCTGAACCAGGATGGGCCCAGGAGGCGAGTTTGGGTGCTCCTGAGGGGGGGCGCAATTGAAGAACCCCCCTTCGTTGACCGATCTCCTCCAAGATGGCCCCAAGAAGCGCCCAGGGGGCCCCGAGAGGTCCCAAGATGGCCCCATGGTGGCCCCAAGAGGCCTCCAGGAAGCCCCCAGGAGGCCCCCGGGAAGCCCCAAGAAGACCCCGAGCGCCCCCCCCCCCTCCCCCCCCCGAGGCACCCAGGGCCCCGAAGAGCCCCCCAGGATCGCCAAGGGCCCCTAAGACGCCCCAAGAGGCCACCAATAATCGCCCAAGAGATACCCCAAGAAGCTCCGAGAGGCATCCAGGAGACCTCTGGCCCTCGTGCTTGCCCTCCTCCTTCTCCTGCCTTCTCCTGTTCCTCCTTCCTGATCCTACTCCTTCTCTTCTCTCTTCCTCCTCCTCCTCCTATTCATCCTCCTTCTTCCCACTCCCTCATCCATCCATCCATCCACCTCCTCCTTCTCTTCCTCGCTCCTTTGCACGGTTCGGCCGTCCTCCTCTTTGCTGCCGCGCTTCCCTGATCACCTCAACTCGCCTGGGCGTCTTTTTCTGGGCGGGCTGGCGGGGGTATTTTTTTGGTCGCGGCCGTAGGCGAGCGCGCCGGCAGCGTCAGAGGTCGGGCGGGCTACGCGCGAGCCTAATTGCCTAACGCGCGAAGACCGAGGGCCGAACCTAGACTGCCTAAGCGGCCGGGCGGCGCGAGGCGGCGCAGCGCTGCCAGGGGTGCACGCGTGCAACGAGCTGCAGGGGGGGGCCGACTGCCAGGGTGGCCGGCTGCCAGGGACTGCAAGCTGCGAAGTGAATCGCGCTGGTGGGGGCGCGCGAAGCGTCTAGAATTTCCGTTAAGTTTGGATGCCCAAGGCCTCGCCCAATCGAGCCTAGCATTGGCCCAAACTGTATGAGTGGGCGGGGGCGGGCCGACGGGGCGATAAAAAACCAGCAGGCTTTCCCGCGAGGACAACGTGGACCTCTGCGAGCATCCGAGGCCACAGACCACATGTTCCGCACGAGTACAGGTCATATCCCAGACGAACCAAGGCACCGTTAGACGCCAGAGACCAATGCCGAGGTCCAAATTGATCCACTCCTGCTGCACGACGCCTAGGAAACTGAGGAGCTGCACGTCGTAGCTCGGCAATTGCCAATGGAGGAAGCCGACGGCCATGTGGGGCAGAGGTGCTGCGTGTCCTGGGAAATCCCATCGCCACTGGCACCGTGGGTGCCTTCGTGACCGACGCCAGGTATACCCGAAACTCCTTCCCAAACTTCAGCCCGGGAGTCTCTCTGGGCCTCGCAGATGTCCGAAGGGGAACTGGAGGGCCCGAGGCAGGTGTGCACCTGTATATGGCCCAACGCCTCGGCTTGGCCCACCTCGCGCGCGGGCCCCCTCGAATCCTCAATCCACGGCCAAGCGACGCCCCTCGTGCCCGGCCAACCTGCCGATATAATCTCCAAGGGGGCGCAACGCACTCGGATGACCTGGAGCTGGGTGGCAGTGAATCTGTTGGACGAGGTGGGCGAAGAGAAGGCGCGCGCCCCGTTGCACGCGTGGCCCCGCCCTGCCCTCCTCGCCCTCCTCCGCGACGAATGAACGCAAGTACCTCCAACCCTGCATGATACGCTGAAGCCCCTTTTCGCTGCAGCAATCTGAGCATCGCGCGCTCTCATCTGCAACGTGCGGAGCGAGCGATCGAACATGCTTGGTGGCTGCCAACTGTCATCGCGCCGGCCCCCCCCCCCCCCCTGCGGCTGTCTTGCGACGCCGAGGGCCCGCTTCGCGCCCTGTGAAATTCTGAGAAAGACCAGGCTCGATGCAGGGGGGGTAGCTCAGCCCCCGCGCCTCGGTATATCTGCGCACAGAGGACGCCCGGGCGCGCCCGCGGCACAGCTGGGCCACCTAGCTCGCGCTGAGCCCGCCCGCGCGACGTCCGCCCAAGTAAACCTGGGTCTCCTCGCGCGCACTCGAACGGAGGCTCATCATCATCACCTTGGACACCATCCCGTTGAGAGGCAGCGGGCCCGACGGGGAACGGCTGGGGATGCCCTTCAAAACCATGACCTGCTGAGCTCTGGCCCTGGGCCCCAGCGAACTCGAAACGGCGCGGCGGTTCCCGGGCGGGAAATCAATGACCTCCTCGCGCATTTTCATAACGGACGCCAGCACGTCACTCGCTACCCAATAATCAAAATTGAAGTACTTAGACGACTCGGGGTCGCAGTGGGCGCCGTCAGGCGCTGCGACCGCGCGGGCGTCGAGGCGCTCTGGCCATCGGGGGGCATCGGGGATGTCTGGCGACGCATTCCAATACCCGCGACAACAAGGGGGGCATATAGTGGGCCAAGCACACCCCAAACGTCTACATGCGCTTGGCACTGGCGGCACCGAACTTCAAACCATGCTCGAGATAGACCGGGGCGGCAATGATGCCCTGACGGGGACCCCTCTGAACCAGGACAGCCACCGCGCGACCTGGCACTAAGATGTAGGAGCCAGTGAACGAGGTGAGGAGCGTCGTGGCTGCGGGCGAAGACGCCAACGCCCGCGCAACGCGCGCCAGTCTCGCTCGCGATGCTTTCGGCGAGAAGGGGCTTCCATCCGTGATTGGAGGTCCACTCCGTGGCACGATCAAGCTCGTCGCCGTTGAGCTTGAGCCCCTGGGCATGCGCGATGTGGAAGCGGGCGCCGCGGTCGAGGAAGTCTCGCATCTGTGGCCAGCCGCTGCCATTGAAGGCGGCGGTGAGAAAGTCACGCCCCCCGTCGCCGTTGGGAGCTCCCCCCCGTGGTCGCGTGGAAGGCTTGCCGCACCCTGGCGCTACATCGCCACCGGGCCAAGGGGCGTCGACCACCTCCCCGACGGGGGCCCCTGCCTTGGCTACCGCGCGCGATAGGGGAATGAACGCCTCGCGCACTTGTGAGCGGGCGCGCCCGTCGGTGATCTCGAGCGCGGGGGTTGCCCGACGCCAACATGCGGATAACCCAAGGAGGGGTAATGCATGCCATCCCCAGGACAGGCGCCACAATGAGCACAACCATGTTGATGTCTAAACCAATGCGCCACTGTCCGGGCGCACACTGCCAGTGCATCACCACTGGACCAGGCGGCATCGACCACCTCCCCGTCGGGAGCTCCTGGCCAGGTCACCGCACTCGAGGGGGACTGGACACCTCGCGCGCTCCGAAAGGCGGACCCGCCCGTCGGTGGCCCCGAGCGCGGGGACGACCCAGCAACAACGAGCGATGGAGCTCGGGCCGAGTCCTGCGCGAGCGAACCTCCACACCCCGAAGCAGTAATTATCACCACCGAGCAAGGGGGCGTCGACCACCTCCCCGTCGGGGGCCTCTGGCCTGGCCAACGCACTCGAGGGGGACTGGTCACCTCGCGCGCTCTGGGGAGCGGGCCCACCCGTCGGCGGTCTCGAGTGCGCGGGCAACTCTGCAACGACGTACGGAGGGGCCCGAGAAACAGTAGACGTAGAGAAGCAAGGGACCTGCCAGCCAACGCTGAAGAGTCCCAATCATGATGCGCATGGTTGTCGCCACCTCCAGGACGAGAGACAACAGACACACTGTGCAAAAGGGATGTGATCTTTGCACCACCCTGATCCACGCACCGATCGCCATGTGAGTCGCCATCATCCAATCTACGATACAAGAAAGCGTCGGGATCAGCAGGATCGCGTGCGAGGGCACCCTGACTGTCAGCTGCGGGGGAAGTCCCAAAACTGCTGTAGTCAAGCTGCCGAAAAGTCATGGTGACGTGGCAACTATCCCCCCACATGGTCCGCCCCCTCCTCATGCGATGCCGTCAGATGTGTGATTCACGTCAATTTCCTCCGCCCCTCCCGTCCACTTTGCTGGCATGGTTCTTCATGCGTTGTGTGATTCCTCTTTGCCTGTCTTTCCGTCAGCAGATTGGCACGCATTGCTGCAAGGGGCGATTATCATCCTCATCATCCTCACCATCATCATCATCAGCATCAACGTCATCATCATCAGCAGCATCATCACATCAGCACGCATTTCGCGAAGGGTGTTTCTCATATCCCTCCTCATCAGCATCACCGTCATCATCATCGTCACCCCTATCATCATCATGTTCCTCCTCATATTGAGTATCGTGGTCATCCCTCTCCTCCTCCGAAACACCCCCTGCTCCGCGCAATCATATCCGGGGGACGTACGTACAATCAAACACAATAATCATCCCACACTGGCAAAACAACATGTACACCAAACAATCAAAAACAATAAGTAATCCAAGCGATCGAAGACAGAGAGGAATCCACACAATCAAACACAATCAGAAACCCATACAATCAACAACACTAAGAAATCCATACTCAAGAACCATAAGAAAACTATACTGTCAGAAGCACGGGGAAAATTAACAATCAAAAACAAAACGAAACCCAGACAATCAAAAACAACAAGTAATACATACAATCAAATCACACAGAAATCCATACAATCGAACATAATACGAAATCCGTACAATCAAAAACTAGCATAACTCTATACAGTCGTGAAAACATATGAAATCCACACAATCAACAACACAAAAAATCCAGACACATCAAAAGCAATAAGGAATCCAGACAATCAAAGACAGTAAGAAAACGTATTGGGTCCACGACCCGGTGAGGGTATCCAAAAAACAAGAAAAACTGTGAGGGTTCCACAACAATTCGCAATCAATGGTTTTGGGGATTTCAGGCTGCCTGGGCGGATCGGGCCTGGAGGGGCCTGGAGGAAGTCCGAAATCCCGAAAAAAATTGAATTCCTTTTTTCCTGGAACCCTCACAGGTTTTATTCATTGGTTTTCTGGGGAATCCTCACAGGGTCCGTGGACCCAGCACGTTTTCGTATTGTCCTTGACTGTCTGGTTTTCCTGTTGTTTTGTTTGTGTGGATTTCTGATTGTTTTTGATTACGTGGACTTCTTGTTATTTTTGATAGTATGGAGTTCTCATTGTTTTTGATTGTGTGGATTTCCGTTTGGTCTTGATTGTATTGATTTCTCATCGCTTTTAATTGTCAGAGTGGAGGGGCTGAACCGAACGGCCATTCACTGTCCCTGGGTGCGTGGCTGAAGTGGAATTCCGCGGTGCGGATTCTTGTTGTTCCTTGTTTGTTGTTGTCGTCGTCCCAACCGCGACCCGCCCCGCGACCGACCCGCGACCCACCCCGCGACCCACCCGCGACCCACCCGCGATCCACCCCGCGACCCACTCGCGACCCACCCCGCGACCCACCCGCGACCCACCCGCGACCCACCCCGCGACCCACCCCGCGACTCGCCCGCGACCCACCCCGAGACCCCACCGGCGACCCACCCGCGACCCACCCGCGACCCACCCGCGACTCACCCTCGACCCACCCCGCGACCCACCCGCGACCCACCCGCGACCCACCCGCGACCCACCGCGACCCACCCGCGACCCACCCGCGACCCACCCCGCGACGCACCCAAAATTTTCGGCGCCTGCGGCGGGTTTCTTTTGCATTCGTACCAGGTGGAGAACCTGCGACCCACCCGCGACCTAAACCGCGTTCAGTGTACAAATCAAAATTCTCGGCGCCTGCGGCGGGCTGTGTCCCCCCAGGTGGAGGTGGAGAGCCCGCGACACACCCGCGACCCAAACTACGTTCACTAAACAAGCCAAAACTTCGGCGCCTGCGGCGGGTTTCTTTTGCATCGGCCACCCACCCGCGACCCACCGGCAACCCACCCACGCCCACCCGCGACCCACCCCGCGACCCACCAGCGACCCACCCGCGACCCACCCGCGACCCACCCCGCGACCCACCCGCGACCCACCCGCGACCCACCCCGCGACCCACCCAAAATGTTCAGCGCCTGCGGCGGGCTTTTTTTGCATGTGTTCCAAATGGAGAACCTGCGACCCACCCGCGACCTAAACCGCGTTCAGTGTACAAATCAAAATTCTCGGCGCCTGCGGCGGGCTGTGTTTGAATTCCTCCCAGGTGGAGGTGGAGAGCCCGCGACCCACCCGCGACCCAAACTATGTTCACTGAACAAGCCTAAACTTCGGCGCCTGCGGCGGGTTTCTTTTGCATTCGTGTTCCAGGTGGAGAACCTGCGACCCAAACCGCGTTCAATGTACAAATCAAAATTTTCGGCGCCTGCGGCGGGAGGAGGAGGAGGAGGAGGAAAAGGAAAAGAAGGAAGAGGAGGAAGAGGTGGAGGAGGAGGAGGTGGACGACGACGACGATAAGGACGAGGACGCGGACGAGGAAGAGGAGGAGAGGGAGGAGGAGGAGGAGGGGGAGGAGGGCGCCATCGACAGGGAAGGTGAGGGCCACGAGGTCCGCCGGCTCGACGCCCGCATCGCCCGCGCCCGCCAACTCACTCTTATCCGCAATTGCGGGGTGCTACGTACAGATGCCTTGTTGTTTTGATTGCGCGTAGGAGAGGGGAGATCAGGAGGAGGAAGATGAAGACGAGATGATGATGATGCTCACGATCATGACGATGATGATATGATGATGATGTTGATGATGAGGATTCTGATGAAGAGAGTCTTAAAGCTCACCCTTGCACACATAAGCCATCTACACCACCCTTACGGGGGGGGCCAGGGGGATATAACATAATGCGTCCCCCCCGCCGTGCGGTTCCAGCGCCACCACGGCGTCCGCGGGGACGACGACGACGACGACGAGCGACGAGCGACGACAGCGACGACGACGACGTCGTCGACGACGACGACCGACCACGACGATGACGACGACGACGACGACGATAAGCGACCACGACGATGACGACGACGAGTGACCACGACGACGACGACGGGCGGCCACGACAACGACGACGACGACGACGACGACGATAAGCGACCACGACGACGACGACGACGACGAGTGACCACGACGACGACGACGACGACGACGACGACGACGACGACGACGGCGGCGACGACGACGACGACGAGCGACGCCTCTGGAGGTATCTGGAGGTTTCTCAAGGCCTCCGGAGGCCTCTCGAGGCCTCTGTAAGCCTCCAGAGGCTTTCCGGAAGTCATCCGAAGGCCTCCAGAGGCCCTCGAAAGCATTCGAAGGCGTTTGACCACGACGAGCGACCGCGAGCGATGACGACCGACGACAATGACGACGACAATGAAGATGACGATGACGACGACGACGACGACGACGGGCGACGACGACGGCGATGCCGACGACGTCCAACAACGAATAGCGACGACGACGGCGACGACGACTACGACGACGACGACCGAGAACGAAGAGCGACGAGGAGTTATGGCGAGCACATGCCTGCGAAGGCGTCGTTGCCTCCACGTGGCGTATAAAAGGTATGCTCCTTGCCTCCCTCCTTCTCCATCCTCGTCGTAGTTGTCGTTGTCGTCGTCGTCATTATCCTCCTATTGCTCTCTCTCTCTCTCTCTCCTGCGAACACCACAAGTGCCTGAGAGCACCGCAACTTGCCCGCGACCACCGCCCCTATGCTGATCCCCAAGCGGATCTCTCTAAGGGTCCCTGGGAATCCCAATGCGGGTCCCTATGCGGATTTCTGTGCGGATGCCTATGCGGATCCCTGTTCGGGCTCATATGCAGATCCCTATGCGCAAGGCGGCAATGCCAGGGGCGCACTGGGGGCTGTAGCGTTACGTTGTAAGGGGGGGCGGGGGGTCCATAACGCGCGTTATGGCCTAAGCAATAAAGAAACACGCTCGTGGTGGACAACTTTTTTGGCCGTGGTGGACCCCACGGGAGTGCGGAAGACATCGGAGACATTCCTGCAATCATGTTCGGTGCACGTTGCACGGTCTGGGGTCGTAACAGGATCGTATTTCCGCCTGTTCGGCTATTTGAGGCTCTGGTGGGGCTGTCGTGGATCCCTTGGGCTTCTCGAACTATTGCAGTAGGAGCTTGACCTCAAGAAACCTTCCACGAGAAACCCAACCCTAAGACCCCAGGACGTCCACTGTTTTTTGTGTGGGAACGCCACGTTTTCCATAGCAAAACCATTGAAACCCAAGAGGCCCAGGGCACCCTGGAGGCAAGCAAGGTGTTTCTTGGAATGGGTTTCAATTGTCTATCAAAGAACTCCCTGGCCATCTCCAGCCGTGTTTGGGCCGTCATGGAAAGGCCCTCTTGGGGATCTCCTGGGGCAATTTCGGAGCTGTCTTGAGGGGTATCCCTGTGGCCGTTTGGGAGCCGTCTTGGGAGACTCATGTGCCGTCTTGGCAAAGTCAAAGGCCATCTTAGGCCCCTCCAGACAGTCTCTGGGGGTTCTTCAAGCCGTCTTAGGACCGTCTTGGGACCGTGTTGAAACGCTTCTAGGCCGCCTAGTGTCCCTCCAGGGGCCCTTTTGAGCATTCGCGGCGCACTTAGACAATCTTGGGCATCTCTTGGGGCTCTTTTGGGCCGTGGGGGGATATTGGGTGCTCATGTGGCCGTCTCGAGCGCTCTGACACTAGAAAAGACGATCATGCTAAAATCATACAACAACCTTCGTCAATGGTTTTTGCCTTTGGGGAACCTCCCGAAAATCATCCTTGAACCCCCTGGACCCATCTTGGGAGCCTCCTGGCAGCCGTTGTGGGCCGTCTTGGGGGCGTCCGAGCTGTGCTTGGGGCTCTCTTGGGGACCTCCTGTGACTGCGTGGCGCTGAATTGACGGCGGGTCTTACATTTGACACTGATAACATTCATCAGCCTGCAAGATTCGCGTGCGAATGGACCTATGACTCTTCCTCCACGTGTCCTCATTCATAGATGGGAGACGGTTCCTTCTCAACCACCAGCAACCTCGCGCTCCCCATGACGGGGATCCCCCATATAGCCAGCTACCACCGGCGCAGAAAAAAAAAAGATAACCATTCCTGTACTGCGCCCACGCCTGCGTGACGTGCGCCGACTCGCTGTTGCAACCGTCGCTGCTTGACTCTGCATTGCGCCTACTCGCGTGGACTCTGCATTGCGCCTACGGGCCGCTCGCCCACGAGGGGCAGATTGGCGAAGAGACGCCTGCAGAAGTTCTTGAAGGCGAGCCCGCACAGGCGGCGCTCCAGCATGGTGACGGTGCGGTTCTGCTCGGCGCGCACCAGCCTCTGGACGCGGCTGGTGATCTGCGCCTGCCTTTGGCGCATGGCTCGGGTTTCCAAGCCGACGTCGCCGAACTCTGTCAGGATCATGTCGGGAGTGCCGTCGACGCGGTCCCTCCCCATCGGGGAAGGGGTGCGGGTCTGCCGCTCTCGGCCGCGTGCTATGCGGCGGCGGCCCTGGTTCTCCACCTCCTCGGACGTACCCGAGCCTTGGCCCTCCTCCTCCTCCTCATCCACCAGCTCGGCCCCGTCGGTGGCGTGGCGCACGAGGTCAGCGCCCATCGAGCCCGTGTCGATGCCCGCCCGAGCTGGGGGGTGGAATTCCTGGAATTCCTTCCCGCACATGCTTGTCATTGCCTGGTTCCCCGCCGCAGCCATCGGGAAGCGCTGATGGGCGGGGAGACCGCAGGCTTGAGCCTGGCTGGCTGCGGGGGCGTCTTGGGGGCCTTGGGGGGGGATACTGAACGCCTTTTGGAAGTCTTGGGGCGGACTTGGGCGCGAGACTTGCGTCGAGGTCTCTAGAACAACGTGCTTCGGGCTCACTCCGCGGCCCGAGCCGTCCCGGAGGGATCTCGTCGGCCCGTTTTGTCGGGCTCAGGAACCTGGCAGAGTGCAAGCATACCACGCCAGAGGAGTCTTTAACCACATCTCCATGGGAGGATTGCAAGGCGGATATCTTCATTCGTCATGTCAGCTTGTGGCTCACTAAAAACGCCAGGCGTGCGATTCTATAACTAATCATTCCCACCGAGGGCTTTCTGCGGCAAGGCCTTACTTGATGTCGAAAACGCTGAGACATTATTTGCGTGGCTTCCAATTTTTCGGTCTTCTGTCAACCAACACAGAAAACAGCTGCAACCCAACACACAACAATCAACACAACAAAACGGGACCGAAACGCAAACAGCGCGAACGAGAGTCCCCCAACGGGAGAACAACAAACCCCGGAACGGAAACAGCGTCGATCTTGAAAACGAGGGGGACAGCCGCCCTCCAGCGTTTTCAACATCATCTGAAGGCGAAATGCCGTTTTCATTGGGTCTGGTTGCGGCCGCGACTGTGATCAGGGAGCCGGCACCCGGCCGCGAGGAGGAGGCCGACTGGCGCGACGACGGCGCCGCCGCCACAGCTCGGGGGCGGGGCCAACATAGACAGGAAAGGGAGGAGGAGGGAGCAGGAAGGAGGAGGAGGAGGAGAAAGAGGAGGAGAAGGAGGAGGAAGGAGGAGAAGGAAGGAGGAGGAGGAAAGGGAGGAGGAGGAAGGAGGAGGGGGAGGAGGAGGAGGAGAAAGAGGAGGAGAAGGAGGAGGAGGGGGGGGGGAAGCGGCAGAGGCAGGCGGCAAGGCTTCCCCCGCTTCGTTTTCTCTTCCTCCCTTTGCTCAAGCAAATTGTTGGGCCTCGGCGGCCCGAAGCGTAATGTCCTCCGGGACGCAAAACGACAGACTAGTAGTATGCATCATCCCTGGAGGCTATGAGGGCGTGCGTCCGACCCGAACATCTGGTCTTACAGTGTTGTAGCGAATCGTTTCCCGGGGGGGGGGGCCAGAAAGGGCCCACCAGGTAACATATACTACAAGATTTCTACGCGCGCGCGTCGCCCCATTGGGAGAGATGCACACCTAATACGTAGCACCCCGCAGATGCGGATAGGAGCGAGGGGGCGGTGGGGACGTCGGCAGTTTGCGAGTCTCTGGAGAGGCCCGCCGCAGGAGCCAAAGTTTCACACAATATACAACGAACCCGCCGCAGGCGTCGACTTTTTCGTTAAACCAATGTGGATATGTCGCGGGTGGGTCGCGAATGGGTCGCGGGTGGTTCAGGGGTGTGTCGCGGGTGTGTCGCGGGTGTGTCGCGGGTGTGTCGCGGGTGGGTCGCGGGTGGGTCGCGGGGTGGGTCGCGGGGTGGGTCGCGGTGTGGGTCGCGGGGTGGGTCGCGGGGGTCGCGGGTTGGGTCGCGGGTGGGTCGCGGCGTGGTCGCGGGGGTCGCGGGTGGGTCGCGGGGTGGGTCGTGGGGTGGGTCGCGGGTGGGTCGTAAGTGTGTCGCGGGTGGGTCGCAGGGTGGGTGACGGTCGCGGGGTGGGTCGCGGGGTGGGTCGTGGGTGGGTCGCGGGTGGATCGGGAGTGGGTCGCGGGGTGGGTCGCGGGTGAGTCGCGGGTTGGGTCACAGGTGGGTCGCGGGGTGGGTGGCGGGGTGGCTGGCGGGTTGGGTCGCGGGTGGGACGATAACAACAACAACAACAACAACAAAAACAACAGCAACAACAACAACAACAGCAACAACAACAGCATCAGCAGCAGCAACAGCAACAACAACAAGCAACAACAACAGCAACAACAACAGCAGCAACAACAACAACAGCACCAACAACAACAATCATTTTACCCTCATGCGCGAAGACTCCACACGAAACATGCGACCATCATGATAACCATCCACATCATGGGGGACTCTTGCTCTATAGCGGGGTCCGTTATTCCCATTCGCAGATCTCCCGCCCAATGAGATCTTGCAAACACCTCCGAGGAATTTAAACATATCCCGCCTCGGAAACACATGCCCGCGCCTTGCTGCGCCGATACGAGACCGCCAGTGGAACCCCAGCGAAGGGTAAAGCACAAGGACATATCCAGCGACAGGATTGCCTTGGTGGGGATGGGGGCTGTCGGCGGTGAGGCAAGGACCTAGCCCTGAATAGAAAGGGAAGAAGTCTCGAGCAGGGCTGCTGTTGTTGCTGGGAGCGGCGCCAATGCTGAAGAGAGTACGGCGCTAGCCCAGCGTAAAACAAAACGAAAGCTCGAGCGGGAACGCTTGTTTTGTCGGGGCGGCGGCTTTCGGCGG
The DNA here is from genome assembly GCA_963575745.1 of Prorocentrum cordatum. Classification (NCBI taxonomy): domain Eukaryota; class Dinophyceae; order Prorocentrales; family Prorocentraceae; genus Prorocentrum; species Prorocentrum cordatum. The sequence goes on along the minus strand of CAUYUJ010021083.1, from coordinate 32,416 downwards.
CGAGGAGGAGCACCGCCTTGAGTAAAAAAGAGAGGAAACCTCGAGCAGGAGCGTTTTTACTGGGGGCGGCGCCGATGAGAGAAAGACTAGCGCGCCAGTCCAGGGTAAAACGGGAAGAATTGTCGAGCGGGAGCGCTGGTTTTGTTAGGACGGCGGCTTTCGGCGGCGAGCAAAAACACCAGCCTTGAGTAAAAAAGGTGGAAGTCTCGAGCGGGAGCGTTGTTGTTGTTGTTGTTGTTGTTGTTGTTGTTGTTGTTGTTGTTGTTGTTGTTGTTGTTGTCGTTGTCGTTGTCGTTGTCGTTGTCGTTGTCGTTGTCGTTGTCGTTGTCGTTGTCGCTGTCGTTGTCGTTGTTGTTGTTGTTGTTGTTGTCGTTGTTGTTGCTGTTGTTGTTGTTGTTGTTTTGGGGGGGGGCGTTTTGGCGGTCTCCCAAACCGCTCGAGCGTACGCCTCATTGTCAATAAAAGCGTAGCCGGCTCCTCGGCGAGAGCGCCAGGGCGCCTATAAGGGGTCCAACAATAATAATTGTTTAGTAATTCACACCCAACAACAAAAGCAACAACAACAACAACAAGAACAGCAGCAGCAACAACAACAATCATTTTAAGACTGTTCGCCCTTATCTGCTCGAATGTCCAATAACGCGTATTTCCCGAACCCTCGATACCCGCCCTCTTCGTCTTCGATCGAACCCCTTTTGGGGGGTACACCTTTCTTCCCTGCAGGCCGGGCCCCAGCAAGCGGCGGGGCGGCCGCGGACCGTCGGCCTGGCCACCGGCAGCGCTGATCGGCGGGGCTGCCGCGGACCGTCGACCCGACCCCAAGAGAGGGACGGGGACAGGGAACCGACCACGACGACGACGACGACGACGACGACGACGACGACGACGGCGACGAGCGAAAGCGAGAGAGAATGACAGCAGGGCCACGAAGGACACGAAGTAGGCCACGAAGGGCGACAGCGGGGACACGAAGGGAATGCGTATGGGGCCACGAAGAGCGCGAACGACCGGGGGCCACGAAGGGCAGATAATGCGGGGCCACAATAGGCAACGATGGGGCCACTGAGGGTAGCAACTGGGTCACGTACGACAGCGAGGGGGCCACACACGGCGACAGCGGGGCCACGAAGGGCATGCACATGGGGCCACAACGGGCGCGAACGAGCGGGGGCCACGAAGGGCATACGTATGTTGGGCCGCGGAAGGCAATGACGGGGCCACTGAGGGCAGCAACGGGTCCACGAAGGGAAAAGCCACGAAGGGCGACAGCAGGGCCACGAAGGGCATGCATATGGGGCCACCACGGGCGCGAACGAGCGGGGGCCACGAAGGACATTCATATATAGGGCCACGAAGGGCCGCGAGGGGGCCACGAAGGGCAGCGAGGAGGCCACGAACGGCTGCAACGGGGCCACGGAGGGGAGCGAGGGGGCCACGAAGGGCTGCAACGGGGCCGCGAAGGGCAGCGAGGAGGCCACGAGGGGCTGCAACGGGGCCACAAAACAAAGCGAGGGGGCCACGAATGGCTGCAACGGGGCCACGAAGGACAGCGATATCCCGATTCCTAGGTAATCCGTGAGGGGGTCCTAAGCGTAAGCGGGACTCCTGGGTGCCTGGGTGTCGGGAGCGCGGCGCTTGAGTAAATCCCACCAGCCCTTTGGGCGTGAGTGGTTTAGAGAGCCCGTTCTGTTCTCAACCCCCTTCTTCCCCTTCGGGGAGGGGTTTACCCCTCCCCCTACCCCCTCCCCCTGGGCCTGGAGAGGGCGCCCCGCGAGTGGTTGGAGGGGTCTTTTTCGACTCCTGGGGGGGCTAAAAAACGACACCCCTCACGAGGATTCTGGCCCCGACCGGGGGAGGCAGAAAAATGCTCCCCTCTTCTTTGGAGCCAAACTCATTGATTTTACTACGGTTTTGGCTCCATTTTGGCCATCTGAGGGGGCAGCGCTAATTAAAGCTCCCCTCTTCTTTCAAGCTAAAATCATTGATTTTACGAAGGTTTTGGCCCCATTTTGGCCTTCTGAGGGGGCAGCGCTAATTAAAGCTCACCTCTTCTTTGATCGATTTCCTCCAAGATGGCCCCAAGAAGCGCCCAGGAGGCACCAAGAGGCCCCAAGATGGCCCCAAGAGGCCCCCAGGAGGCCCCCAAGAGGATCCCAAACGGCCCAAAGAGGCCCCCCGAGGCACCCAAGACGCCGAAAAGCCCATCAGGACGACCCTCTACTCGCCTGGGCGTCGTTTCTGGATGGGCAGGAGGAGGGGCCCGAACGACTCACACCAGGACGAGGGGCCCGAACAACTCACACCACGAGAAGCCCGAACGACTCACACCAGGACGAAGAGCCCGAACGACTCACACCACGAAGAGCCCGAACGACTCACACCAGGAAGAAGGGCCCGAACGACACACACCAGGACGAGAAGCCCGAACGACTCAAACCACGAGGAGCGCTTTCTCTCCCTCCTCCTCCGCCTCGTCCTTCTCCCGCTCCCACCACAAGGAGGATGTACAAGGAGGCGGGAGGAAGGAGGAACAGGGGAGACATGCGGGGGCAGGCGGAAACACGCCTGAAAAACACGACTGTCGGCATGCTTCGCTAGAGTTGCTGTTTTGAGATGGGCTGGTGGGGATACGCGAAGCGTGAAGAATTGCAGGAGATTCCAACGCAAGGGCGCTCTTCGTCAGTAAATTGCAAGCAAGTCTCCAACGAAAGCGCGACTCCAAAGCCCCGGGAGGGCGATTCCTGAATAAATTGTAATGAAAATCCCCAGAGAGAGCGCGATTCCTGAGTAAACTGCGAGGAAGTTTCGGGCGGGAGCGGGGGGCCCTGGCTAAATTGCAAAGAGGTATCAGGCAGGACCTGGCTAAATCGCCGAGGACAGCAGGAATGACGATTTAGCATCCGGGCCCGGTGGAAACATCGAGTCTAGCAGCGCACACAGAATTCCCAATGAGTCGTTGGTCTTGCAAGCGCCCCGCCAGGTTGACGTCGACATGAGAGCCTCCTCTCCCTTGAGGCTTTCGATTTTGCTGTCGTACTTCAACCGCAAGATCCTGGCCTTCGCGCGAAACCTGGTTGCTTTCACGGGCCAGCCGCCGATGCAGTCCAGGAGTCGTCTCGAGTCATGGTGCACATCTCGTCGACGAAAGATTGAACATCAATTGCTAACTTCATCAACGCCGACTCGCCCTGCCCGCCAATCTTTGCCCTCTTGATCACGGGCTGCTGCTTCACTGGAGTCGGCCTCTCCAGGGAAACTTCGCCGTCGTCGTCCTCCTGCGCTGGTGTGTCCTTGAGGTCGGGCTTGCTGCCTGCATTCTTCTTGGGGAGCTTTGACGGGGTGTCCTCTGTGCCCCCGTCCTCCGCCTGGTCGCCGGCCTTCGGCGCGTTCTTGGCCCTGGAAAGCGACGACCCCCAAATGTCCAACAGCAGCGACTCCTCACCCTCGGGGCCCCCACCAAAATCCAACTTGCCGGATTTGACTTTGACTTCGCCCGTATCCTCGTCGTGGCGAGCCTTCGTCGCTAAAGCTGTCTGTCCTGCCTTGTATGCTTTCTTCACCTGCTCGTCGGTAGAGCCCTCCGCAGTGTTCGCGAGCTCGCCAGACGAAGTCACTCCCACTTTACGTTTTTTTGTGAATATTTCCCCCCCTGGCACGGTCAAGTGGGTGCCGTGGGATGCGTCCAGGATCGCGCACTTCCGGCCGTCGATGGTCTGAACCTGGTGCTTATTCTGTTTCGGCTCGCACTTCTTCTCCCTCTTGTATACGGCAAGGGGCCACAGGTGGCCGACCACCGACTCGAAGACACACTCGTCGGACTGGTAGGCGCTCACGGTCTTCTTGACCGAGGGGGTGTACTCTTTTTTGGACCTCTTGGACTCCCAGCTGTCAACGTCCTCCACATAGCCTGCAAGGAAGACGCCGTCCGACTCCAACCTGTTGGACAAGGTTTCGGCGTTGTTGTCGCACTGCCCCAGCCATTGCGGATGAGACCGCTGCACATTCGGACACGAGTTGCACTCGCGACCCTGAGGCCGGCGCCATTTGATTTCAGAGCCGCTCTTGGTCATGGAACCTCTCTCTCGCTGGCAATACTTGCACTTCGACAGCGCCGCTGGCAGCGCGGCAGGCTGAGACCCCAGGAAGTGCGCTGCAACAGCGTTCGGGAGAAACTCGGGGCTCGCCAAAACCCCTAACCAGAAGCATGAACCAAAACAGCCATGGTTGGGGAGGGCGAGTGGTGAGAGGATGAGGGAGAGACGTAAAAATCAACATTCGGTAAGGGCCTGAGACAGACGCAGAGATTACCACCCAGGGCCGATTCAGGGGATGCCAGCCCATCCCCCAGAGAGCCCCCGATCCTCCGCACCGACTCCGTGACATGTCGTCGGTGGGGCAAGCTCCGTCCCGCAAGAATGTTTGCTGCCATGCCGAACTGTAATCCCACTTAGCGGGATAAATACTTCCCAAACAACACAAGACTACAATCAGCTCTGCGCAACCTTGGGGCGACGACGAAACGCAATGAAGCATGAGCCAGAGCAGGCTTCAAAATTACAAGGGGGTCAATATTTTCAAAAATATTGACGGCCGTCTTTCCCCTCTCTTTTGGGAGTGAGCGGGGAAGGCACGATTACAGGATAAACCAACCTCTTCCAAACCCCATTCGGTGGCCAAAATCAGACGTCAATATTTTCAAAAATATTGACGGCAGTTTTTCCCTTCTCTTTTGGGAGTGAGCTGGGAAGGTACGATTACAGGATAAACCAACCTCTTCCAAACCCGATTCGGTGGCCAAAACCAGGCGTCAATATTTTCAAAAATATTGACGGCCGTTTTTCCCCTCTCTTTTGGGAGTGAGCGGGGAAGGCACGTTTACAGGATAAACCAACCTCTTCCGAACCCGATTCGGTGGCCAAAACCAGGCGTCAATATTTTCAAAAATATTGACGGCCGTTTCCCCCCTCTCTTTCGGGAGTGAGCTGGGAAGGCGCGATTACAGGATAAACCAACCTCTTC
>CAUYUJ010021083.1:15000-27297 GCA_963575745.1 Prorocentrum cordatum | reverse complement strand
AGCACACGCGGAGCCTCTTCGCAACCCTCGCCATGGACTAGCAAGCCCTCAAAACTCGTCCTTCAGAGCCTTCGCGGGGAACGCCTTCACGATGGTTTTCGCCGGCTTCGCCTTCACCATGACGACCTTGCCGAAGACCTCGCGCTTCCCGGCTTTTGTCGCCTTCTTCTGGCGGGTCTTGATCATCACAATGCCCGGAATGACGAACTTTCCGTTCTTCTTCGCCTCGGCCGTAGCAATGCCCGCGAGAGTGCTCAAGGCCGTGCTGATCACGCTCTTCTTCACCTCGCAGCTCTCCGCGAGCGCTGCGGTGAGGGCGCTCTTGGTCATCACGGTGGACTTCATCATCGGCGCCATCTCTGCGGCTTCGGTGAAAAATCAGCGGCGCAATCGATGCTGGTGCCCTATTGGTCTGTGCGCGTGCGCCAGAACTTGAGCCATAAACGGTCCCAGATACTCATAGAACTGAACGCGAAGGCACTGGTGACGACGATGACGATGACAATGACGATGGCGACGACGATGACGATGACGATGATGATGACGATGAGGATGATGATGATGATGGTGATGATGATGGTGATGAGGATGATGAGGATGATGATGATGATGATGAGGATGATGCTGATGATGATGATGATGATGATGGTGATGGTGATGATGATGATGATGATGATGATGATGATGATGATGATGATGATGATGATGATGATGATGATGATGATGATGATGATCACGAGTCCTTCAGAAGCTCATTCCAGCAAGCTGAAGCGGCACTGAGAAGCGCTCGCGGCGAATGAGATCGTGCGCGTAGTGTATCACATTGGTCCTCGGGTGCCCCTGCGAGAAAGCTTTTGTGGGGTTATGGAACACCTTGTGCGCTGGAGCCACGCGGTGGGGCCCCTGAGCGAGATGTGAGAAAGATCTTGCCAGCAATGGGTTACGGGGGACGCTCGGGCCAGCTGTCGAAGAGCGCCCAAAATGGCGGGCAAACAACTATGTGGCGCTGATCCGCGTTAGGGTGCCAGCAACAGAAGCAAGGATGCCGGGTAGCTCCATGAATACGTTTTGTGGCGAACCAGCCGCGCATCCAGGTACGGAGCACGAGCGTGCGAACAGGGCGCGGCAACATACGGAGTGAGGCTAAAGCAAACTCAGGAGCATCAGGAGACGACGACTGCGCGTCCACAAAGCTGCACCTAGCTGTCAGCAAAGCGTGCCAATACATGTCCCACCATTCCTTGAGCGTCGCGCCCTGGACGGCGCGCTGGATGCGGGAGGCTCGCAACCAGCAGCCAGACCAGGCGGCTTGCACAGAGGCCAGATGACCACGATCACGCTGGCGCCACTCTGGATGGAGCCCCGCAGCGCGTTCAAGGTTCAGGGCCAGGAGCGGTCCGTGCCACCGCAGCTGGGTTAGCGAGCCCTGCACAGTCGCCGGGGGCCCCAAAGGCAGGACCTCCTCGATCAAGGCGCGGGTCGCGGCACAGACAGCGCACGCGGACAACGCGAAGCGAGTCATGATGAACATGGCGTAGGTCTCGATAGGCACGACGCGCGGGAAGCCCAAGGCATCGACGTGGAAACCAGCCCACTGCGGGAGCGCCCCCCTGGGGGAAGGCAACAGACTGCCCCGGGGATCAACGCGGCGGGTGGCGCGACGAACTGGGACTTGCAGCTGCGGGAGGGCAGGATGCTGACATTGCACACGATGACGTCCTTGAAGGGGCCCTGGGACACAAATAAATACACACAAATAAAAGGGTTCCCCATATTTTCTCATATTTTCTGGCTTTTCGTCTTCCCCGCCACTTCCCATATTTTCCCATATTTTCTGGGGGATCGACGATTAATTGTGTCTGTGTGTTGCTTCCTCTCCTGACAGGATGTTGACACTGCCCACGATGACGTCCTGGGTCGCGGATGCGCGGGAGAGCCCGAGACGAGACGATCGAGGGGGGCGCATGCCCGACGGCTTCTACCATGGCGCCGCCGTCGAAGCGCGGCCCGGCTGCAGCCCGAGATGCTCGAGCGATGGCTCAGAGCGAACAGAGTCATCGGCCTGACCTAAGGAACGATAAATAAGGAACGGAGCCCCTGTTTTCCAAGGAAAAGAGCATAAGGAACGATGAATAATAAAAAACGCATAAGGAACGACACGCAACGCATGCAAGCCTTAAGGAACGACCGAGCCCCTTTTGAAAAGTAAGTGTTCCTTACTCAAGCCGCTCACTGTAGCGCACCCTACCGGGGCGCGTCTCGCCAGCCACTCGCGGCAAGCCCCCACGAGCGCAAGAGTGCACCTCGAGCAGGCGGGCGGGAGCGCGCACTTCCCGAGCTTCTCGGCGAGGCCCGTCGCTCGACGGGCCAGGCCAGCAAGGTGCCGGAGAGGTGCGAGCGCCGCGAGGTCCCAACAGAAGGAAATGCCGACATCACCCGCGCCGAGCCCGAAGATCCCCCCCCCCGCGTGCCACTGCGGCGCGAAGCCCAAGCACGAGGGGGCCAGCACCCAAGACGAGGAGAACAGCGAGCCGAGGGAGGCGCCCTGGAGCACGCCGGCGCCGCGGAGGAAGCTCGGGGCCCAGGAGCCGCCCGCGCTGAGCCCGCGATTGATGAAGGGGCCCCGGGACACACAAATAAATACACACAAATAACAGGGTTCCCCATATTTTTCAATATTTTATGGGTTTTTGTCTTCCCCCCCACTTCCCATGTTTTCCCATGTTTTCTGGGGGATCGACGATTAATTGTGTCTGTGTGTTTTTTTCCCTCCTTGATTGATCACGCGATAAGTCGCACATCGAGTAGAAGAGGCCGACAACGAAGTCAGGCCAGCCGCGGCGCGCGAGAGCCGAGGGGCCAAGAGTGCGCCGTGGAGACGAAGGCCGCGCCGCAGTCCATCGCGAGCCCCGCCGGGAGGAAACTCCCCGGCGGGCGGGAAGATGCTTGGACCACGTGCGCGTCTAGCTCAACGATCGGGGATCTTCTGACCCGGGTCAATCCAGACCCGGGTCAGCCGGAACCCAAAAACTGCAATGCAGGAGAAAGAAACTGCAACGCAGGTCTTCGTAAACCCGGGTCAGCCAACATGCGCGGCCGCCTCGCGGCCACGAGCGGCTCGCCAACCCGGGTCAGCCAGAGGGGGTCTCCGCAAGATCCTGCAGGATCCGGTGCCCTGGCTGACCCCCGTCTGCATTGACCCCCGTCTCAAGGCTCCCGACACGATGTTGTTGGTGAAGCGCCGGTGCTTCGCGAGTCCGCGCTGCCCGCCTGGGGCGAGCCGGGTCACGACGGAGCTCAGCACGCGCGCGCGCGCGCCAGCGACAGCCTCGGCGCCAGCACTGCGCCCGCGGCGGGGGCGAGAAAAGTTGTCGGGCGAGCGCGCCGCCTCGACGCGGCCCTCGTCGCGCTGCACCTTCGGAGGCGCGGCAAGGGCGAAGGAGCATGAAGCCCTCCTCCTTGGGCATGAGGAGGAGGAGGAGGAGGAGGAGGAGAAGCTCTCCTCCTTCTCGCTCATGGAGTACCGTCGGAGGAGGAGGGCATGAAGCCCTCCTCCTTGCTCATGGAATACCTTCGGAGGAGCTGCACCTTGGGAGACCCCGGCGGCAATGTTCCGCCACCTCGGCGGGGGCCTCGACGACGTGCCAGTTGAGCCGGGCGGGGCACGGGGCGCCGTCAGGACCTGGAGCCGACCCGCCACGTCGGCGAAAAGAGTCGCGAGAGATGGCCGCGTCTGAAGCGAGGACGGCAGGGAGATCCCAACGACGACGTCCGCGCAAAAAAAGGCGTTCATGCTGCGCCTGTACCGGAACCAGCCGCTGCTCGAGCTGCCTGGCCCCATAATGATGAATAACTTGCTGCTTTTTGCGAAGGTCACGTTCGACGCAGGGGCTGCCATCGGCATCGACGACCTGGGCGCCCGAGAGGCGCGCGAACTTACCCGTCGGGGGCCGCGGGTTGAAGCAGCGCTGGCCGCGCCCGCGCCGGGGGCAAGAAAAACGGAGAGGGGAGGCAGACCGCGCGGCATTCCCAAGCTTGTCGGGTTCCTCGGTCGCGCCGGCGTCAAACTGCCCCCGCATCGCTGCGGACATCTCGGCTTCGAAAAAGATCGGGCCCCGAAGCCGGACATGGCCGTTGAAGATCTCAAGGAGGCGCTCAGCTTCAGGATGAAGAGGGAGAAGACGCTCGCAGAGGTGAACGTCATCACGCCACGCGCACCGTGAAATCGCGGCCAGGAGCAGCTGCGCCCAACTCCCCCCCACACCCACGCTGCAAGAGACGGTTGCGAGCCTGGGTCGAGGCAACACGGAGGACCATTTTTGATGCCATAAGCTTGTCGATACCATTACGTACGATGTGTTAGCATGCGACATCCATTCAGCAGCAACGTCGTGGAACGATGCGCCTCGAGCCACATCCCAGGGAATTCGCAGCGAGGTCACAGATACAACATCTGGCGCACGAAACTCTATCTGAAAGGGGGCGTGGTCCGAAATCTGCAGCTGGGAGCATTCGAGGGGGCTCTGAGGAAGGGAAATGACGATGTGGCCCAGCAGGCTGGAGGGGGGGCACGGCGAGGAAGGTGCGATCAAAAATGGTCTTTATTTTCGTCGCCTTGTGGTATTACGTGAAGTGGGTGGAACGGACCTCGACGAGGTGACCCATGCCTCTGGTTAGCTGCTGGTCGGTAAACGTAAGCGGGCGGGGTGCTTAGGGGAGCGGATGTTCGGGTCGTTCCAGATAGTGGCGATCAAGTCCGGGAGGAGAGAGATTCCAGTCCCAAGACCAGATGGCACCCCAAAGCTCGGGACGAGAGCTCATCCACTCCCAATCCGCCGACATGCGCATGCGAACGGACGTACCTTGTGCGTTTGTGGGGTCGAAACTGTGGACATTGGCGAATCGGAGTTCGATGTCCAAGAGCCGGGCCACGAAAACGAGAACGCGGCCATGGACCAACACCTCATGCGTCCACGTGGCCTGGGAGGCCCAGGGAGTCGACCAAGCGGTAATAACTTCACCGGCAGCCTCGCCGGGGGAGGGAGAGCATTTGCACGCAAAGCGATCCGCAAGTAATTTCGTCACCGTGGACCTCCTGAGTGGGAAAGGAGGAGAAAAACATCAGGGTCACGAAGCGAGCGCGCTAGTAGAGAAACTTACAGCCGAGCTTTTGCAAGAGAGAGGTTGGCAACTGTATGCAAGTTCCACGTGATATGTCTGAAACGACGATGCCATGCACCTGGGGGCCGACCCAGAACGAAAAAAGGGCTAAATAGAAAATATAGACAAACCGGGCGGCGCAGAAGAAGACTGCGACGCAGCAGAGCTCGAACGGCAGGCGGCAACTGCGGCATCCATGGTGCTTTTCTGGATGGGGGTACGCGCCGGCTGAGGATCAGTCGTCCAGACCCACGCTTTACCACAACTGTCATCCCAGCGCCCCTGAGCAGTCCACATCATCTTCCAGAAGATGGAGGAGGACTTCTTGACGTAGAGCAGGTCGGATGCGCTGCAGGAGGTCCTTGTACAGACGCTTCGACAACATCTGTGGGGCGCGCGTCGCTTCTGGAACATCATCCGAAAGATAAGCGCGGACAGGGCCATCCAGATTGTTGACCACAAGCTCTTTCCACTTACCGTCGTCGCCCTTGCACTGCTTGAGAATCGATTTGCAGTGCCGCAGCTGCAGACGCAGCAAGAGTACCCGATCGTGAAGTTGGAGGAGGAGGAGGAGGAGGAGGAGGGGGAGGAGGAGGAGGAGGAGGAGGAGGAGGAGGAGGAGGAGGAGGGCCCAGCGTGGTGAGCCTGGACTCCGCCACGTTCGCAGCCCTCGCCAACTTCTCACCGAGAGCGCCAGTCTCAGCATGGGAGACGAAGTCCGCGGTGTTGAAACGAATGACAATCGGATCGGCGTCCTTGGGCGATAGATTTCGAAGAACTTGCAGGATCTCCGAACGGGAGGCAGCAGAAGGATATTCCGCGACCGCAAGCCGATGAGAGAGAGATCTCCTGCTTGCGCCTTGAGGTCTTCCATGGCCCTTCTCGAGCTAGGTGAGGTTGGAGGAAACAGTAGCAACGTGAGCAGCCTGCGCAGCAACTGCGCCTGGTACATCTCATCCTGCTTCGCGATAGTGCTTGCCATGGCGGTCTGGACCTTCTTGAAGTGGCAGTCGACCGCAGCCGTGGCAGCCTGGGCGGCCACACCGCGGACAACCTCCTCCGCGGAGTCCTGAGTGTCTCTTGATAGAGGCTGGCGGAAGAGCTCGAGGAAGCGCTCGTCCACTTCTCGGCGCGCCAGCCTTGCAGACGTGCTGCTGCGGAGCTTTGCGTGGAGTTCTGTCCATGCGAAACCCCGAAACGGCGAGCGAACGACGAAGTAAATTTCGCGTGGATTTGTTTCAGTCTTCTGTTCCCCAGGACACTCTGGGCCCCTCCTATCGTTTTCCGAGCGAAATCCGCCCTGCGATGTGGGCGCCATGGTACTTTGCCTTCAGAGACGCGGTCGTCGTCCTCCCCGCCCGCCGGAGCGGCGCAGGCGGAATCGCCAGCCCGCCGAGGACGCCTGGGGGGCTCAGGCTCATCCGTGCCGCCAGCCATCAGAGCAGAGCAGGGTGATGATGAGGATGCTGATGTTGATGATGATGATGATGATGTTGATGATGATGATGATGATGATGATGATGATGATGATGGTGATGATGATGGTGATGATGATGATGATGATGATGGTGGTGATGATGATGATGGTGGTGATGGTGGTGATGATGATGATGACGGTGATGATCGTGATGATGATGATGATGAGGATGATGATGATGAGAATGACGATGCTCGCCCGTGCCGCCAGCCAGCAGCTGCAAGGCGATGAGAGAGTGCACGAAGCAGTGGCAGCCGGCCCGGCGCGCGTGCCGCGAGTGGCTGAGGTTACTTCGCCAGTTGTGGCCACTCAAAGATGATGGTGATGATAATGATGATGATGGTGATGATGATGGTGATGATGATGATGGTGGTGATGATGATGATGATGGTGGTGATGATGATGATGATGATGATGATGATCGTGATGATGATGATGGTCATGATGATGGTGATGATGATGGTGATGATGGTGATGATGATGATGATGGTGATGATGATGGTGATGATGGTGGTGGTGATAATGATGATGGTGGTGATGATGATGATGGTGATGATCGTGATGATGGTGATGATGAAAATGATGATTATGATGATTATGATGATGATGATGATGATGAGAATGACGATGCTCGCCCGTGCCGCCAGCCAGCAGCTGCAAGGCAATGAGAAAGTGCACGAAGCAGTGGCAGCCGCCCTGGCGCGCGCGCCGCGAGTGGCTGAGGTTACTTCGCCGGTTGTGGCCACTCAAGGATGATGATGATAATGATGATGATGATGGTGATGATGATGATGGTGATGTGATGATGATGATGGTGGTGATGATGATGATGATGATGGTGGTGATGATGATGATGATCCTGATGATGATGATGGTGATGATGATGATGGTGATGATGATGGTGATGATGGTGATGATGATGATGCTGATGATGCTGATCGTGACGATGATGGTGGTGATGATTGTGATGGTGGTGATGTTGGTGATGAAGATGATGATAATGATGATGATGTTGATGATGATGACGATGTTGATGGTAATGGTAGCGATGATGGCAATGATGATAGTGATGATGATGATGATGATGGTGTTGATGATGATGATAATGGTGATGATGATGATAATGGTGATGATGATGGTGCTGAAGATAATGATATTGATGATAACAATTGTGATGATGAAGATGAAGATGCTGATTACGATTATGCTGCTGCTGATGCTGGTGCTGAATCTGATGATGATGATGATGGTGATGATGACCATGATAACAACGACGTCAACGACGACGGCGGTGGTTATGGTGGTGCTGGTGCTGGTTCGTAGTGATTCTCTACAAGCCAGATCCAAACTCACCGTCGCCTCTTGGTTCTCCTCTTGCGCCTCCTCCTCCTCCTCCTCCTCCTCCTCCTCCTCCTGTGCCTCCTCCTCCTCCTCCTGCGCCATCTCCTCCTCCTCCTCCTCCCTCCCCTCCACCTGCGCCTCCTCCTCCCCTCCTCCTCCTCCTCCTCCTCCTCCTCCTCCTCCTCCTCCTCCTCCTCCTCCTCCCCATCCTTCTCCTCCTCCTCCTCCTCCTCCTCCTCTCCCTCCCTCTCCCTCCCGCCCTCCCTCCCTCCCTCGGCGCGCCGCCTCCGCCTCCGCGTTGCCTTGCCGCTGCCGCCGGCCTCGCCGCAGCAGCCGCCGCACCTCCAGGTTGCGCGCGGCCTCCGCGAGGGGGGCGCCCCGGGCGCGGCGGGGCGGCGGGCGGGCGAAGGCACGGATCCCGAGGAGGAGGAGGAGGAGGAGGAGGAGGACCAGGAGATGAAGAAGGAGGAGGAGGAGAAGGAGGGAGGACCCACGGGGTCCAAGGTCCGATCCTGCCTCCGTGCCAGGCAGCACGGCCTGTCTGGGCCCAGCGTTCGTGGGCGCACTGGCCCGGGTCAAGGCACACCCGGGCCAGTCAGGCGCCGCAAGATCCTGCGAGATCTCCTGCAGGATCCGGCGCGCCGGCCCGGGTCGACGCGCCCCTGGCTTTGCAGGATCCTGCAAGAGCTGGCGCTCTGGCTGACCCCCGCTTGCCTGGACCCCCGTCTCGAGGCTCCCGAAACGTGGCGGCGTGCAGGGCGCCGGCCAGAAGAGCCGAGGCGCCAGGGAGGGGAGGCCTCGCGGGGTCTGCTGAGGCCAGCCGGGCCATCCCAGGGCGACGAAAACCCTGGCCGGGCCCATGCCGACCACAGCAGCGGCGTATGCGCCACGCCCTCCTGTTGAGCAGGGACCGACCGTCCCGGCATTCCTATAGTCCTACCACGAAATGTTCTTAGAACCCCAAAACATTAAAATAACAAAGACAGTGTTCTTAGAACATGAGCCCGATGTGGCAAAACAAGACAGATTCCGCCAGAAATGTTCTAAGAACATGTCGTGGAAACCACAGAAGGTTCTTGGAACACCGTTCGGTAGGGCCATAGGCGAGCCAGGACGCTTCGCCACTGCTTGATCCTGGCTTGGCCAAGAGCGCGCGCACACAGCTCCTGGGCCCCTCAGGGGCTCCGCGCGGGGGCAGTGGATCTGTATAGACTTCGTCGCCCGAGGGGGAGGGGCTCTCTGAGGCGGTACCGGCTAGCTGCGCGGAAGAGGCCGCCTGCGCCGCGACGCTCCTCCTCCTCCTCCTCCTCCTCCTCCTCCTCCTCCTTCTCCTCCTCCTCCTCCTCCTCCTCCTCCTCCTCCTCCTCCTCCTCCTATTATTAGTATTATCATTATTAGTAGTATTATTATTATTATTATCATTATTATTATTAATAATAATATTATTAGTATTAGTATTATTACTAATATTATCATTATCATTATTATTATTATTGTTATTAGTATTACTACTATTACTATTATTACTATTATTACTATTATTATTATCATTATTATTATTAATATTACTGTTATTATTGTTCGCATCATTATTCGCATGATTCTTATTCTTCAGAATATTACTACTGCTATTTTTTATTATTATTATCATTAGTATTATTTTTATTACTAATGATATTATTATTCATATTATTATTGTTATTATTAGTATTACTATTATTATTGTTAGTAGTATTATTAGTGTTGTTAGTATTATTGATTTTATGATTTTTATTATTATTATAACTATTATGTATTAGTATTGTTATTATTAGTATGATTATTATTACTAGTATTATTATTAGTATTATGTGTCTTATTGTTCGTGCTCGACTTATTCTTGTTAGTATTATGATTCATAGAAGTAGTAGTAGTATTGCTATTATTCATATTAGTATTACTCGTCTTATTGTTATTATTATACTTCGCACTGGTCTATATTATTATTTTACTTGTTAGTAGTAAGATTACTAGTCGTCGTCTTCTTATTGTTATCCAGATTACTAATAGTATTATTCTGAGTGTTATTATGAATTAGTACTAATACCACTATTAGTATTATTATGATTGCCCGCGTTGTTCGTATTATTCATGTTATTGGTATTGATATCATTGTGATTGGCATTAATAGTATCATCCGTCTTATTAGTATTCTTCTTCGTATTATTATGTTTATGCTTATTCGTAATAGTATTAGCTTTTTCTTACTCTTATTATTATTATTATTCGTAATAGTGTTATTATTATTGCTATTCATCTGATTATTAGTATTCCTCCTCCTCCTCCTCCATCCCCCATCCTCCTCCTCCTCCTCCTCCTCCTCCTCCTCCTCCTCCTCCCCACCAGTGTGGAGCTGGAGCGTCCTCCAGGCCCTCGCGGTCCGGACACCGAGCCGCGACCCCACGGGCACGCGATGCCGTGGGCGCGCTCCGCGCGGGGCCTCCGCGCACAGCCCGTCCCCCCCCTTTGGCACCCGTGGGGTCGCGGCCGAGGACCTCTTACCAGCCTCGTTGCGGTTACAGAGATGCAATATCAGTATTTATTTCAACTGGCTCGCGAGGCTTTGAAGAAGTCGGGTCTTTTATTTTCAACTGTAAAGAAGTCAGGTTGGGCCGTTTCAGGTTCTAAAGTGAGCATGACTGGCGGCTATCCCTAAGATTCGCCCTCAAAAAAGAAGGGAACCCCTGAGATTGGCATCGTGATGAGGAGGTGCCCGGCATAGGGATAGGGATATGTTCCAGGCTGGTAAACCTCACCTCGAAGCTCGGGGCGCAAGGGGGGTGTTTTCCCCTCCCCGTTGCCCCTCTTCTCCCTGCCTTCGGCGGCTTCCTGCGGGTGGCGACAACCCTGGAGCTCGGGGCGGAGAGAGGCTGTTTCTTGTGTTGGTGCTTGTCTTCGTGTCGGTTTGCCTTTGTGAGGTCGGCGGATCGAGCCGCATCGCCATTGCATCGCCGATACAAGGAGGAGAGGAGGAGGAGGAGGAAGAGGAAGAAGGATAAGAAGAGGAAGAAGAAGAAGAGGAGGAAGAAGAAGAAGAAGAGGAAGTCCTTGGTGTCGGTGTCGGCGCGGGCTGGGCGTATCGTCTCCACTTTCTCTGGGCGTTCGATTTGTGGGTCTTGGTCCTGGGTGCTTGCTGGTGCGAGGTCGGTGTAGTGATGCTCGAGCGCCACTCTGCTTCGGTATCTTGGGCTGTTCGCGTCCAGGTGGCAATGCCAAGACGCCTGCAGCTGCCGAGGGAGGACGGGGAGAACGAGCAGGACGAGGAGTACGAGGAGGACAGGGGGGACGAGAGGGAGGGCGAAGAGCCACGGGCAGGTGGGCGAGGCGGGGAAGAGCAGACGAGGGAGGCAAAAGGGGCGTGGAGGAGGAGAAACGGCACAGGGAGGAGGAAGATGAGGAGGAGTACTAGCAAAAAGCGGGGAAGAGAAAAATGGAGGACGAGGAGGCGGAAGAGGAGGAGGCAACCATCGATAATGACAAATCGAATGTCCGCAGCCACCCTGCTCCGTATCTCCTCCGTCCTTCCCCGTCATTCTCCTCCTCTTCCTGCCCTGCCCCTGTTTCTGCTCCCTCCCCCTGCTGCTCCACCTCCCTCCTCTTCCACCGAGCCGCAGCACACAGCCTGTGCAAAGCAAGCTGGCAACGCGGCTGCCTATGGAGGCACGCGCCTCTGTACTGGCCAGCTCATCGGCACGCCGCATCCCCACAGCGTATCGTACGTGTCCGATGCACACGAGCATCCGGGAAACGAGATGGAAACCCACACCGCAAAACAACGCCCAACGACGCTCAGGGAGAGGCGCGGTGATGAGCGGTACTGCGCTGCGTTGAACGGTGTTACGCGGTGCTTCGCGGCTGTGTTGCTATAGCGAGGTTTTTAGTAACGGTTTCGAAAAAATAATCCAGATCGGGTGCGTACGTAACTCTTCTGTCCCCCCGGCCTCGTGCTCTGCATCCACCATCCCCTCCGAAAAGAAAACAAAATTGGGATAAACCCGGATTTGGAAAAAAGCGGGAACCTCTGCCAACCGCCGGGTCTGGAGGATGCGTCGGGCACCCCAGCCGTCCTCCTCCCCCTCCTCCTCCTCCTCCTCTTCTGCCTCCTCCTGCTACTTATCCTCCTCCTCTTGGTAGTGGTGTGATTATTATTCCCAACCCTCCTGCGTTGGGTTCTCGTTTTGAATAGAGCACTGCTCGCGCGAACCTTCCTTCCTTCCTTCCCGTCCCTCCCTCCCCCCCTGCCTTTGACCTCGCCATCCCTGGGGGGCTGCGATCGGTGA
>CAUYUJ010021083.1:7500-10000 GCA_963575745.1 Prorocentrum cordatum | reverse complement strand
GAACCGCCCGGGGCGTTTTACACTGCCCGCCCCTTTAAGCAAACAAAGCAAGAACCCTCTAGGCAGAGCCTAGGTAAGGAAAAAAATGTTAATGCTACTCATACCTCTTACCAATACGACCACCCATATAACTACCACTTCTATGACCAATACTAATACGATTACTGCTACTATTGCGATTACTGTTGCAATTGCGAATACTATTCCTAGCACTGGTAACTGCTAGAAAACTTACGATTACTAACATTGTTACCCATCCTATGGCTAGTAACAGTAGTACGATGGATATGTTAACTACTCTTATGGTTACAAGTGCTGTTCCTCGTGCTCGTGCTATTACAATTCCGACTACGACTAGTACTATGATTATTAGAATTACCACGATTACCACGTTAAATATTACTACTACTACTACTACTACTACTACTATTACGATTGCGGCTAATAATACTCGTACAAGTACCAACAGTATCACTATTACTATTACTACTATGGTCAATATGACGATCGCTATTGCTATTACTGTTACGACTGCAAATGCTATTACTATTAATGGTCACGTTTCCGTTCACGCTTACTAGTACTACTACTACTACTACTACTACTACTACTACTACGACTCCTCCTACATATACTACGACTACTACTACGACTACTAGTGCGACTACTACAACTACGACTACGACTACGACTACGACTACTACTACTACTACTACTACTGCTACTACTACTATTACGATTACTACTACTACGACTACTACTTCGACCACGACTACGACTACGACTACGAAACCGACTACGACTACGCCTACGACTACTACTATTACTACTACTACTACTACTACTGCTACTGCGACTTCTTCTACTACTACTACGACTACTACTACTACTACTACTACTACTACCACTACTGCTACTACGACTACTACCGGTACTTCAACCACTACTACTAAAACGACTACTCCTACTAGTACTACTACTGTTACTACTACTACTACTACTACTACTACTACTACTACTACGACTACTATGACTACTACTACTACTACTACGACTACTACTACGACTACTACTACGACTACTACTACTACTACTACTACCACCACTACTACTACTACTACTACTACTGCTGATCCTACTACTACTACTATTAGGACTACCACCACAACTAGTACTTCTACCACCTCTGCGACTACTCTACCAGTACTATTACTAATACTACTACTACTACTACTACTACTACTACTACTACTACTACTACTACGCATACTACTATTACTACCACTACTACGACTACCACCACTACTGCCACTGCTACTGCTACTACTGCTGCTACTACTGCTGCTACTAATGATACGCTACTACTACTACTATCACTATTACTACTACTACTACTACTACTACTACTACTACCACTAGTACTACTACTACTACTACTACTACCACTACTACTACTACTACTACTACGACTACTACTACTACTACTACTACTACTACTACTACTACCACTACTACTACGACTACTATTACGACTATTACTCCCACTTCCCACTACTACCACTATGACGACTACCGCTTTCACGACTACTACTACTACTACTACTACTACTACTACCACTACTACTACTACGACTACTACTACTACTACTACTACTACTACGACTACTACTACTACTACTACTACTACTATTAAGACCACGACTACGACTACGACTACTACTAATAGAACAATTTGTAGTATTCGTGTGCGTACCTCTTATTATTCATACGATGACTGATACCATACGACCATTGCCACTATTGCCGCGACTACTTTTACTAGTAAGGTCCATGTGAATAATATCCCCACTGATACCATTACTAATACTCTGACTATCACTATTGTGATTAAGTGTGCGATTACTGAAGTTATTACTACTGGAATTACTATCACGTTTACGACAAGTACTTCGAATGACATCACGATTGGATTATTAGTACTAGCGCTACTAGTAATTGTGTTGAACGTTGGAATACTATTTCTCATCTTTCTACTCTTACTACCACTGTTACTTGTACTATTTCCTGCACGATGGCTATTACTACAGGTGTCGGAAACAATGAAGCAAAAAGCACGCTTAAAATATGGTTTGGACTCCCCCCTCCCCCGAAGCCAACATTTGGCTCGGATCTCCCGAATGAGTATCGGACCGGTGATGCGTACACGTGCCAAATTTGAATCGCGGGGGGGAACGGGTGCGTTGCTAATTTGCCCCGCAACCGGATGACAACTGAGTTTAAATAGTTCTAAAATTGTAGGTATATAGATACGAATACGACGATTACGGTTACTATGACTACTACTACTACTACTACTACTGCTACTACTACTACTACTACTACTACTACTACTACTACTACCACTACTACCACTACTACTACTACTACTACTACTACTACTACTACTACTACTACTACTACTACTACTCCTTTAACTACTAGCAGCTACTACTACTACTAC
>CAUYUJ010021083.1:0-2500 GCA_963575745.1 Prorocentrum cordatum | reverse complement strand
CCGCATCACTCTGCTCGTCATCGTCATCCTCGTCTTCGTCCTGGTCCGTATTCTCATCTTCGTCCTTTTCATCCCTCATCCTCCTTCCCCCTCGCGGTGGGGCGACGGCAGGAAACTGGCTTCACGCGGGATGGCGCAGCGGGCCCCTGCGCGCGGCGGCCTCCGCGGGCCGCTGGCGCGGCGCGCTGCACTGGAGCCCAGGGCGCCTGCGCGCGAGCTTGCGCGGGCCGCTGGGCAGCTTGCGCTCCAGTGTCGGCGCAGACGACCCCGTTTTTCCCCTCGGGTGTCCTCTCCCCCGTCGCCTCGTCGTTCTTTCCTGCCTCCGCGCTCGTGTCCTCCTCGTCGTCGTCCTCCTCCTCCTCCTCCTCCTCCTCCTCCTCCTCCTCCTCCTCCTCTGGATCGTGGGGTTCCCGAGTGCGCAGGATACTCGAAGGGGAATTCCATGTCGCATCCGTCCCGAGTGTACAGTAGCTGGCGGCAAGCCCGGGAGGAAGTGAGAAGGGGCTGGCCTTCTCAGAAGGCTCGGAAGTCTCCCAGCCTTCTGAGAAACTTCCTAAGCCTTCCCCGAAAACGCAGAAGACCTCTAGGAAGACGCGAGGGTGCTTCTGAGACGCCCCGCCGCCGTCTGAGAAGGCCTTCTCCTTCTCAAATTCCCCCCCTCGCTCGCCGCCGAGAGGAGGAGGAGGAGGAGGAGGAGGAGGAGGAGGAGGAGGAGGAGGAGGGTCTGGATGGCTATTCTTCCAGCGCCTTCGCTGCACACCGCGCACGCGTCGCCGACACCAGGCCCTTGGGGCCCCTGGGGCCGCCGCGTCCTCCGGGCGCAGCCAGGACACGGCCCGGCGGGGCGGCTCGTATGCCTCGCGCGCGGGGGGGGGGGCGCGGGGAAGGGGTTCCCACTCCTCCTCCCTCCTCCTCCCTCCCTCCCTCCCTCCCTCCCTCCCTCCCTCCGTTCCTCCCTCCCAGCCATTTCGGCTGGGCCTGGGCAGGTGGGTGCGCGCGATGGCGGCCGCCGCCCAGCTTGCGTCGGCGCACTTCGAGACGGCCCGTCGGCGCGAGCCACAGAATGGCTTGGGAGCTGCCGTCCGGAGGCGCCTGGTGCGCCTGCTGCGGCTGCGCCTGCTGGCCGGCGGGCGGCGCGGTGCCGCTCGTCGGGGTGGTCCGCCACGCGCGGGCGCAGAGGCGCAGCCTGCCGAGCGGCTCAGCGGCGGCGGAGGGGCTCCGGCGGGGTCGCCAGGTCCTCGCCGTGCTCCTCGGGCACTCGGCAGCTGACGAGAGCACCGCGAAGGCGGAGGTGGCAGGCGCGAGCGCCGGGGCTCCCCGGGGCGGCGCTGCTGGTGCTGCTCGTCGGCGGTGCGACGAGCCGCTCCCCGGCCTCCGGGTCGCGACGGGGCTGGCGCTGGCGCGGCCTGCGACGCGCAGGACGTGGGCAGCTGGCGCGCGGTCGAGGCGAAGGCTGGAGGGGCGGGCGCCGAGGCGGCCTGCAGAGCGCAGGGCGTCGGAGGCTGGCACGCAGCACCAGGGCGACGCGGCAGGCCTGTCAGGCGCTGGGGCCCGGCTCGGCGCGCGGCGGCCGAAGAGGCGGCCCGCTGGGGCAGGCAACGCAGGGAGGGCGGCATGGCGCGCTGGGCGGCGGCGGTCGTGCAGAAGCGCTTGAGAGGCCACCCGGCGAGAAGCAGTCTGCGGAGCAGAGCTGCAGTGGCGAGCAGCTCTCCAGAGCTGGGCCCGTGCGTTCGTGAGCAGCCCGTCGATGCAGGTGGCGACGTGGACGAGGGCGCCATTCTCGACGAGGCCGTCGCGTACGCGGCGCGGGAGCTGGAGGTACTGGTGGCAGCAGGCATACCCGTCGCGCAGGCCGTCGGCGGCAAGCGGGCGCGGCGACGGAAGAAGGTGAAGGAGGCCGCTCCGACGGGAGTCGAGGCGACGGCGGCGGCTGGGGCGGCGGTCGAGGCGAGCAAAGGTGCGCCTGGGCGCCACGCGGGCTGCACTGGCTGCCGCGGAGGCCGCTCTGGACGAAGAGGCTCTGGAGGCGGCCCAGCTTGCGGCCGAACTGGAGGCCCTGGACGCCGAAGCTGCCGCGCTGGAGGAGAAGGAGCAGAGGTCCAAGCAGGGCCTGGACGACATGCACGTGGCCGACGGGGTGTCGCAGGGCGGCGCCGTCGAGGGCCACGGAGCGGCGCGCGCGAGGCGCGGGGACGGGAGGGGGGTCCTGCCGCTTGCCCGCCCTCCCCCCCACGCGGCCCCTGCCCTTCTGGAGGGGAGCCGCGTGCTGGGAGGCCGGTTCCTTTGCCGTAGGGCGGCGGGGGGTCTCTCTTCCCCCCTCCCTGTGCTTTTCGGCCGCCGTGGCGGCAGGCAGAGACCTTCTGCCCAGCATCCATTCCATTTCATTCCTCCTCCTCCTCCTCCTCCTCCTCCTCCTCCTCCTCCTCCTCCTCCTCGTCCTCCTATTCCTCCTATTCCTCCTATTCCTCCTATTCCTCCTATTCCTCCTCGTCCTCCTCCT
>CAUYUJ010021082.1:708886-726288 GCA_963575745.1 Prorocentrum cordatum | reverse complement strand
CAGTCAAGTTGTATTGGGGCCATCGCTTCGCATGGGGTCCATTTTGGCGCCACACGGGTAATCATGCGATCCTTTCACAATTCTGGTGGGGGCTACCTTGGAGTTCTTTTTCCCTGCCTCTGCCGTTGTTTCTGCTACAGAAGTTGCCGTTGCCGCTGGCGTTGCTGATGCTGCTGGTGCTGCCTGCGCTGCCCGTGGAGCCTGACGTTGTTACTGCTGCGTCTGCCGCCCCAGATCTCGGACGGCTCGGCTCGTCGACTTACTGGCCCCTGGAACTCTCGACGACCCCTTCCCCTGGGTTTGGGATTTATCCCGCGCCGATTATTGAAGTGGCTCATGGCTCTTGGGGAGCCGCGTATGTTTTTGGGGTGGACGGGCGGGCCATAGCACGAGCCCGCGCTGCGGGCTTCGCCTGGCACCTCCGTGCGGCGCCCCAGCGGCGGCGCCGTCGCGGCGGAGGGGCTGCGGCGGCGAGACATGAGGCCGCCGCACAAGTATCGGGTGTACCCTCGCGCTGGCGGTCGGGCCGCTAGTCACCTGGCTTGACTCGTCGTTCGGCGTGAGCTGGAATGCGACAGTGCACGCGACTGCCACGATGGCGGGGCCCGACGATGGAGGCCATGAGCGTGCAGGGCCAGAGGAGGACGGCGCCCCTGATGAGCAGCAGGCCCCACCAGAGGGGACGTGTGGAGCTAGCTGCCGCACTACCGACAGTGATGAGACGCTAGCGATGGAGGCGCCGGCCAGGCCACCTCCACCAGCAGCGCTCCCTGCACCGAGCGAGCCCTTGGTCACGGACCCGCCGCCAGCCGGTTCGGATGAGCGCTCGGCCGAGGGCAGCGGGAGCAACCAGGAGTATTACCGCTACTACGGCCACTACTACGCCGACGCCATTCCGGTGGAGGTGAAACCCGAACCCCCTCTCGGAGGCTCCCTGGCGAAGGAGGACACGGAGACGCCCAGGAGGCCGACTCCGCCCCAGGACGAGGTCAAGCAGGAGGACCCCGCGGAGGAGGCACGAGCCACAGAGGCGAGCCCTCCCCCGCCCCCGCCAGGATCGGGTGGCGCCACCAACGCCACCGGAGTCGGCGGGGCGCCGCCGCAGCCGCAGGGCCCCTCTCCCGACGCGGGGTCGGGGTCGCAGCTCTGCTCCATGGAGATGGTCAACACGTGGGTCGAGGCGGCACTGAAGTGGCTGGGCGAGAGGGTGGGCTACGCCTTGGGCGCCCTCCTCCACCAGTTCATCGCCTTCATCATGGGACTGGTGGACTCCATGGGCCGGTACTTGCTCGGGGCCTACTGGGCCAAGCTGCAGTGGGCCGCCATGGGTCTGGCGGCGATCGCGGTGGCCACCGTGCTGGGTTCTGCCTTGGGCTTCGTGGTCTGGTTCGTGAAGACAGCGTGGGGATACTCGACACTGTTGTTCACTACGCTGAGGGGGTTCGCGCAGGGCCACAAGTCAGGGCACGACGTTAAGCTGTCACTGGGCGGCAACACGGCCGCAGCGCTCACTTGGTACGGTAGCGCCGAGGCCCTCGAGATCGGCGAAGACTATAGCAAGAGCGAGGTCCGAGGCCCAGGAGGAAGCGCGGAGAAGATGATGCCCGACGACCTCGTCGTCCGCTCTGGAGGCTCCGTGGCCAGGCTCGAGCAGGGTCCGCTTAAGGGTGGCCGGCTCACTCGCCACGGGTACGTCTACAAGTTTCGGGAGGTGAAGGGGAGCTCGCATCGGCGCTTGAAGGCGGACTTGGAGGCGACCCGCGATGACGACGGCGTCGGGCTGGTCCACCTGTGCGCCACGACTCCGTGTACGCTGCTCACCGGAGACAGGCCGATGGTGCACATCTGCTCGTCGTGCGTCGTGCCCCGCAGCTCCCCGATCAACGTGGCGGACTTGGCCGAGCTCTCTCCCGCAGGCAGGGCGCGCGCGGGCGGGCGGCTCTGCTGCGGTTGGGCATGCAGGGGCGAGGGTAGGGCAGGGGGGCGACTATTCAAGTGCTGCGCCCGGGGGAGGATGAGGCACCCCAAGCCGGGGTACCCCGCGGGCAAGGCCGAGAAGATGGGCCCCAACTCGGAGACGGAGTCGGAGCCCAGCGTAGACGTCTGTCAGGCCGACCAGGTGGCCTACATCACCGAGGGCGGCGCGCAGGTTCTGAGCGCCCAGTGCTGCTGGGATACTGCTAGGCAAAGCCCGGTCTTCCTCCTGGTGGAGGGCGCAGCCGTCTCGGACACCCGCGACATGCGCGTGCACCACGCGGGTACCTACGAGAGCCAGGCTGCTCAGCGGAGGTGCGCGCGCTCGCAGTGCCACCGCGCCCGCGTGGTTGAGAAGGGCGGCTTCTCGCTGTGCGCGGCGCGCGCGGCTGATCGCGCGGTGGGCTGGCGCAGCAGGTCGGCGACTCCCCGTCGAGAGGACGAGGGCGGTGATCAGCGCCCGGGCGGCACGCGGCCAGAGAGGAGGAGTGAGGGGCGTGCTGCTCGTCGCGCGTCGGCGGCCTCTGGCCGCAAGGGCAGCCCCGCCAAGGCCGAGGCAGACGCGACCCGGCTCATCCACGTTCGTGATCCTTTGGCAGCGGGGGCATCTGAGTGGGGCGCGTGCTGCAGCTTCCCCGCCCGCTTCATTGGCCCGACGAAGAACTGCAAGAGCGACGGCCCTCGTACGGGCGTGGAGGCGGTGGGTTTGGGGCTGACCTTCTCCGTCTCGGATGGGGCCTTCGCGCCCCCCAGGCCTGAGCTGCTCGATGAGTTCGTGGAGGCGCAGCCGCCCGCGATCTGCTGGCGGTCTGGCGCCGCGCTGCGCCTGTCAGACCATGGGGGCGGCGCGAACTACCGCGGCGACTCCATGAGTCCGGCATCGGAATCGGTCATGGCATTGAGCAAAGACCGTAGTCGGCATCTCTTGGCCAAGCGGGCTCGCTCCAGGAGTCGCAGCACCACGCCTACTCGGCAGGGCGCCCACGATGACTTCGATGAGAAGCTGCGCAGGGCCCAGGCGCAGGGCGAGGAGCAGAGGGGCCAGGATCCGAGGTCAATCCTCGTTGCAGCCTACCTCGCCAAGCGCGCCGACGGCCTCAGCGACGGAGCAGCTCGAGGGGTCATCTCAGCGGAGAGCGGGATGGGCAAGCACGGGCTGCTGGCGGAGCTCATCGAGGCGGCCGACACGCTGCGCGGAGGAGGAGTCAGCGAGGTCGGCGTCAGTCTCTTCCGAGGGTGTCGTGACCTCTGGAGTCGAGAGCTCGAGGGCGGCGAGAGCAGCCGGCACCCGGGCGCAGCTGATGGGCCGCCGCTGCCCCCTCCAGCGCGCGAGCCGTACGAGGGCTACGAGACGGCAGGGGGAGGTCAGAGGCCGGCGGCCCCCGCCCGGGCCTCGCCTGAGGGTCAGTCGGGCCCAATTTTGCTCCACCGGGGTTGGGCTTCCTCGGCTTTGGGCAGAGGCCGCCACCTCGGCCGGAGGCGCGGCCAGGCTTTAACCCGGGCGCGTTCTACGGATCAGGGGGGGCCAGCTCGAACACGCCGTGGACGGCCCCGGCGCCGCAGCCGCCCTCCTTTGTGGAGAGGGCGACCCGCCCTGGGGAGTGGCGCGCAGGTGCGTCCTCCCTGCCGCAGGAGGAGAAGGTCTTGGCAGCGCCTACGGCGGAGTCTGAGGTGGGCATCGGCCTGCAGAACCTCGTGCGCGAACTGGGGGGGGGGGCAACAGGCGCGCCGAGGAGTCAGGCGGCGCAGCAAAGGGCACGCTGGCCAGCATCGGGCGCGCGGAGATGCAGCTAGTGTTCATGGCCAGGGGGTGTGACTATGACACGGTCACGTTGTGCCCAGGACTGCTCGGCAAGGACGCCTTCCACGCGCTGAGGTCCGTGGGTCGGAACTCGAGGCCGCTTTTCAGGTCCATCAAGTTCCCCACCAACATCTCCAACATCATCGCGTGCGGCTTTGCAGCGTTCCAGCACGGGGGGCGCGATCACCTGCACTTGTCGGACTACTGCCCCAGCTGCGCGAACTTCCCGAGGACGACGGAGGCGGACATGGACGGCTACATGCCCCCCTAAGGACTACAAGCTGGAGACGCGCCCGAGGCGTGCGTCCACGCCCCAGCACTGGTTCCAGGACGCCACGCGCGAGTCGTGGGCGTGGGCCTGCTTCTATGGCCAGGAGCACTACGACCAGCAGATCAATGCCGCCGAGCACCTGCTCAGCCTCAATGACGAGGCGGAGTACGCTTGGCCCCCTAACATCATCTTCGGCATCTGGGCGGAGCTACGTGGTCGTTGGTGTGAGCAGCTGCGGATGAAGAGGGCTCGCATGCTGGATCTCATGGGCGACGAGAACCCGACCTGGGACCGCATCCGGTTCGTGTGCACGTCCCCCACCAGCAGCGAGGACCCGCGGCCTTGGGTGCGGATGCCGCGCGCCTACTTCTTGGACGAGCCTGACCAGGACTTTATGATGGGCATTATGGTCAGGCACCACAACAAGTTGGCGAGGTCGCAGTGGCAGGCCGCCTTCCGCTCCAATGCGGTCCCCCCCCCGCAGCCCACCCGCCCCAGGCCCAGGCCCAAGGCGGGCAAGGCGGGCTCGGGGGGCCCCGAGGCAGCGGGGTCGGCAGGAGGGGCCGCGGGAGGTCGAGGGGGCGCGGGTCTGCTCGGGCACGCCCTTTCTCGCAAGGAGTACGGCCGCAGCCTCGATCACCGCCCCGAGTCTCCAGCGAGCGGCCGCATCATCTGCTGGGGCAACTCCAGCTGGAAGCGGTGCCAGAATTCCTCGTGCCCGCACTCGCACAAGCCGATCGGCAAGGTGGGCCTGCTAGACCGCACCGTGCAGATGCAGCTGATCAAGCGGGGGGGCCCCAAGGGAGGCCCTAAGGTGGGCGCGCGCGAGGAGGCGAACAAGAAGATCGAGGCGCTCCGGCATGCGCAGGGGGCTGAGGACGCGTCCAAGGAGGCTGGCGAGGCGGATGCGCAGGCGCCCGCTCAGGCGGGCGGCGGCGAGGGTGCTGATGGCGTGAAGGGCAGCGGCAAAGGCGTCGACGGCCGGAGAGGCGGCAGCATCGACCCCAGTGCAGGCCAGTGCCAGGAGGTAGAGGAGAGCGACGGCCGAGCTGTGCTGGCCGCGGAGGCGGCCAAGGACGGGGCGGTGGGCGCAGTGCCCCCGCCATCGGGCTGGGTGGAGGCACCGCAGGAGCTCAAGGACTTCAACCCGACGGAGCTGGAGGAGCACCTGCGCGTCACCGCGCAAGGCCCGGGCGCCCGCTGGCTTGGAAACCACCATCAGGCCAAGCAGCAGCGGGCCCACTTGCCGGGCTCCACCCCCGAGCTGGCCAGGCGCAAGGAGGTGATGCACGAGATCGACGCCGACCCTGCGCTGGCGCACGTTGCTGCCGCGACCGGCTTGCTCGGCTGCTACCTCCCGAATCGGGTCCGAGCGGCTAAGAAGGCGAATGAGGAATACGACGTGGAGGCCCTCGCAGCCCACGCCGTGGACTACGGGTGCCCCGAGCTCGCGGAGGCGGCAGATGCGTTCATGCAGCAGCACTACGGGCGCGGAAAGGCGGGCGAGGTCACCGCTCACCAGGCTGTCGTGGGCCCCATCACGTGGGGCGAGGACGACGAGCCTGGCGAAGGCGCGCTTATGCTGGCAGGTTGCGAGTGGACGATGCTCGACTACCGCGACAAGCTGGCTCTAGACCCCGAGACGGTCGAGGTATTGGACGGCCTGCAGCACTCGAGCAAGGAGCCCCCGGATATCGAGCTCAGGGAGTGCGCCATCATCAACGTGATCGCCGCGCGCATGATCGGCGAGGCCTCGTCGCAGGAGCGCGAGTGGCCATCGGCGATCGCCGTTCAGGAGGAGAGCCTGTGCCCCCGAAAGGAAATGCTCCAGGCAGCGCGGATCGCCGAGGGCGCCTTGGGTGAGGTCCCGGGCCTCCTGACGCAGGCGGAGGCGGACCTTCGCATCTTCTGCTGCGACCTCACCCACCGAGACCACGACAAGGACTACTGCATGTACGCGGCCTTGCCGCCCGACCTCCTGCGCGCGAAGGCGTTGGGCGCGGCGCGGGTGGACTGCTACGGCAGGGTTGCGGTCGAGCTCATCATTGGCGCCGAGTTCACGAGGAAGGAGGAGGATATCCTGTGGGTGCTCGTGCACAAGGGCCACGTGCGGGTCCTCGTCCCGCCAGGAGTGGGCGTCATGGGGCAACTGTGCGGCGCAGGGATCGATGTGCAGGAGCTGCCCGCCCTGGGCTGGGAGGCGCTGCTTGAGCTTGCGCTCGCCACGCGGTCTCCGCCCGCGCACCCAGTCGCGCTGGCGTGCCAGCGCTGCGCTGAGGCCGCGGGCCTTGCGGCCACGAGGCGTCCCGCCTCTGGCTTCTTGGTGGGCCTCCTGAGCGATGAGACCCTGGCCAACTCCGCGCTCTTCCTCGAGAAGGCGGTGGCAGGAGAGGTCGAGGAGGATGAGGTTTAGGGAGGCGAAAAGGTCGGGGAAATGGACCCGGGCCCGTCCGACGACGAGATCCAGAGCTGGCTCGGCGAGCAGGCGGCACTCCTGCCGCCGCAAGGTTGCAGGCTGGACTTCCTGGAGATCTTCACGGGTGAGGCTCGCATCTCCCAGGCGGTGGTGCAGCAGGGCGGCCGGGCCATCAAGATCGGGCTCCAGCACGGTCAGGACTTGCGCCGCAGGAGGGGCAGGACGCTTCTCCTGGCTCTCATCCAGCTCTATGACCCGCACGAGACGTGGATTAGCTGGCCGTGCACCGCCTGCTGCGCGTTCGTTGCGCCCAACGAGTCGCGCGGGGTCGACCTGTCCACGGTCAAGAAGGAGGGCGCGGTGTTTCTTGCGCTGGCCAAGAGGATCATGGCCGAGCGAGCCGCCAAGGGGCGGGGCTGTTCGGGAGAAAACCCGTGGCTCTAGGCGGCGTGGCGCCTTCTCGCCCCGATCCTCGCCGACCCCGCGTGGCACCAGGTCCGCCTTGACCAGTGCGCGCTCAGCCTTCGGAGCGCCGCAGGTGGGCTTCACCTTCAGCCCGCCCGCATCGTGTCGACCTCGGAGGACGTCGCCAAGGCCCTTGATCTCCGCTGCAGCGGAGACCACGTGCACGACTTGGTGGAGGGCAAGGCAGTCACCAAGCGCAGCGAGACGTACTCGCAGGAGATGGCCGACCTGGTGGCAAGGGCGGTAGTGCGGCGGGCTCGGCGGGATCGCCAAGCAGGAGACGATGAGCACGGCAGGGGGGGACAATATCAGCACGGCGATGGAGAGGCGCTTGGGGGCAGGATCGAGGAGTCAACGAGGGCAGGAGAGGTCATCATCGAGTGCGATTCGAAGGGGGGGGCCGGAGGACACTGCGGCCAGGGCCTATTCTGATTTTTCGCAGGGCCACCAGGACTACGAGGAGGGCCAGGTCAAGGAGGTGGTAAGGCTAGGGGGCGCGGTGCTGGAGGAGGCGGGGTCGCTCGAGAAGGCGATTGTCGCTCTGAGAGGGGTCTGGTGGGAGAGGCATGGCTACCACCTGAGGGGCATCTTCGACAAGAACTTAGAGTCGCTAGTAGGAGGGGCGCTGCTGGAGTATGCCCGGAAGGTGGCCAAGGAGGGGGCGAGGGCGAGGTTTAGAGGCGTGCCGGCGCGCCTCATGGCGCTGCCCCACCCCAGTGCGAAGGATCACCTTGACGAGGTGATGCACGCTCTTTGGAAGGGCGCGGCGAAGGGCCGTGTCTTGCTGTGCACCAACGTCCATGGGCATCTACTCAGCAAGGTGGTGAGCGCGCCCATGGCGAGGGCGCCCAAGCAGATACCGGACCGCACCATGAGCGACAAGGGTCGCCTCATCTGGGGCCAGACTGTGCCCAACCAGAGCTGCCCCAAGGAGGACCACCCGCCAGCGGACCAGCCGCGGCACGAGGACCTCGCCCGCATCATCATGTGGTGGAAGGCGCGCATGCCGGGCGTCGATATCGTGCTGGCCAAGACAGACGTCAAGGGCGCCTTCAGGTGGGTGGTGATGCATGAGATGGGCGCGTGCATCTTCGGCGCGGACCTCGAGGGGGGCAAGTGGGGCGTCGCAGCTCTGATCACGGCGGTCTACATGGTCCTCGCGTTCGGCTGGACGGGCAGCCCGGGCGAGTGGATGATCAGGGCGTGGGTGGCGAAAAGCTACCACGCCGCTTACCGCCCGGCAGATGCGAGGTGGGGCGACAGCGCCCCCTTTCACAGCTCGTTCCTCATGGGCGACCGGGTGCTCGTCGAACCCGACATTGGCACGAGGGCGGCTCAAAGCAGCGACGCCGCGCTCGAAGGGATCAGGGCATGCCTCGGCGACGAGGCGATCAACGAGGAGAAGGACCTCGAATAAGGCGTCTGGGAGACGTCGAAGATCTGCTGGGGCCTCCTTTATCGCACCCGCGAGGGCACGATCGAGATGCCGGGGCCCAAGATCGAGAAGGCGGCCTATCTACTGGCGGACCTTACGCTGGACTACGGGCATCAGACCATGCCCTGGAACTTCTTGGAGGTCTACCGAGGCAACCAGCAGTACTGGTGCCTCGTCATGCCGGCCATGCGCTGCCTCGCGAGCGCGGCCGACGCGCTCATGCGGGGTCGCCCGCGGCGGCTCGCCGGGCCCAGGAGCGACGACCAGCAGGGGCACTTGGCGTGGGCGGACTTCTGGCAGGCAGCCGAGGTGGCGCGCGTCTTGGCGGCGGATAGGACTAAATGGAGCTCGCGCTTCACGGGCACGCTGCCGGGCGTCCTCTCCATCAACGAGAAGCAGGCGTTCCCCGGGTGGCAGTGCCGTGTGATATGGGTCACTGGCGACGCCACGCCGCAGAGGATCGCCGCTGTCGATTGGGTTAACGCTGAGTGCGCGTTCCACGCCGTGCTGGAGTTCATGCAGGCGCTGCGGGAGGCGGTCGGCGTAGAGGAGGACGAGGAGGCCATCATCGCGATCGGCCAAGGCAGGAGCGGAAGGCTGGTGGGTGCGCGGAGTGGTGATGTACGGCGGGGACAACTACAACGTACACTGCTGGTTGCAGAACCGCCGAGCAAAGAACCGGTACGGCAGCTTCCTGATTGCGGTGGTCACGTGCCTCGAGGCGGTCTACGGCTACGAGGTCGCGAGCGCCTACTTCCGCACGTACCACAACGTCACCGCGGACACCTTCTCCAGGGTCGGGGACGGGGATGCAGTGGAGCTGGCCAGGTCGAGGGGTCTGGAGGTCGTCGACCTGCGGGGCAGCTGGGCCGGGCACCTCGAGCGCGGCTGGCTCCACCGGGCGCTGGTTTGGGAGGGCCAGAGCGGCGCAGACGCCAGGGTGGCGAAGCAATTGGCCGCTGCCCGACGCGAGCCGCATCGTCCGTGTACCCTTCATGTGAGGCCAGGGCGGGCGGTGACCCTCGTCGAGTGGCGAGGCGCCACATGGGGCCCTGTGTAAGGCAGGAGCCCGCCGCGGTGCGGTCGTCTGGATGCTTGCAGCTCCCGGAGCCCCAGGGGCAGGGCATGCCGTGTGGCCCCCTGGCGTGGCGGAGTGGAACGCCCGAGGTCCTGGGCATGCCGATGTGGCGTCCGCCAGCCTGGCCGACGATGACGGTGAGGAGGCAAGGCGCTGGTCGGAGTTCGTCGTCCAGGTGAAGGCGGAGATCGCGATCTTTGACGCGCCAGGCCCGGCCGACCTAGGCCCCGCACTGCGGAGGCTGAGAGGCTTGGGCTACAGCTGGGAGGAAGTCGAGGTGTGCTGCTCCAGGTTGGGCGACCCGATTGCGGAGCAGCGCAGAGTGGTCCTAGCGGTCAGAGGTGGAAGTGGGGCGATGAGTTTGGGCCAGGAGTCTGTGGAGCCCCAGAGCGCCAAGTCGTGCGTCGACAAGCTCAGCCAGGGCGTCGTCGGACTCAGCAGCGAGGACGGCGAGCTGGTCCTGGGCCCGCGCATCCCCAAGAGGGGGGGCCCAGACGGCGCGCGGCCTTGCGGCCACTGGCACCGTAGGGGAGGAGGCGCCAAGGAGCTCGTGTATTCGTCGGAGGGCCCGTCGCCGAGCATTCGGAGCGCGGCGCTGGCAGGGAAGCCCGGAGACCGTGTCCTGATCCACGATGCTCGGGACCCTCTCCCAGGGGTCTGGCAGCTAGGAGGTGAGGAGATTTGGAAGCTCACAGGAGGCGCGCCGGCGATCTTTCGGCGGGCAGTTGAGGAGGGCACGGGCACTAGCGACCTCGTGGCCTGGGGTATCCGGGCCGCTACCCCCCAGCTCGCGGACGCCATGGTCGAGGAGACTCTGTCCCAATTGGAGTGCGCCCGGCAGCGGCAGGACATGGGCAAGGCGGGGTTTGTTCGCTGGCGAGGGAGGATGCGCAGTGGGAGCGGCTGCAGATGTGGCTGCGTGCGTGTCGCGAGTGCCCGAGCGACCCGAGAGGTCGGGTGGCGGCGCTCAGGAAGGAGAAGCTCCCGATCAAGTGCGGCATGGTCCCGGACGAGGACGACGGGCTGGGCCAGAGGCGGGCGCAGAGCTTGCATGACGACCCCTATCTGGACGTGCTCCTTCTGCGTGTGGGGCGTGACCCGGACGGAGGGCCGCAGTGCTGGAACGAGTGCGGGAGGAGCTGCGCTCGTTTGGATCATGGTTGGGGCTGGTACTGCTGTCGGACGTGCCGTAACACGGATGGCGAAGCCCATGGGCCTTACTGTCAGGCTCAGCATACAGACCTTCGGAGGAGGCAGAGGGAGGCGGGCTATCACCCACCGGCGAGCGAGGAGGCGAGTGGCAGCGGTGGTCCTGGAGCCCAAGCAGCAGGCGAAGAGGCGCCGGCTACGCCGCTACCGCTGGAGCCGCAGTCGGGATGGGCGCCGCCAGCTCCCGAAGAAGTGGTGGGAGTGAGGTCGCCGTCGCGTCCTCCCTTTCGCGCCAGGTCGCCGCCCCCGCTATCGCGAGGGGGGGCTTGGGGAGGTGACGAGCCCCCGCCAGCGCCCTTCCCAGGAGGCGACCCGGACGCCCGATACGAGTGGTGCGAGTACTGCGGCGTGCAGGGCGAGGGCCGGGACACGAGCTGCCCGATGTGCCGCAGGGTCTACCCTATTTCGATGGTGCGGGATCGGGCGCTGGCGGCGCGGAGGGCAGCCGAGGCAGAGAGCGCGGCGGCGATAGCGGCCCAGGCGGTGCCGCCGCCATTCAGGGCGCTGCCTAGCGACGCCCAGCTTGGTGACCCGACCCCCCCGAGCGGGCCAGACAGGCGCGCTGGGGCTGTCGACGACGACGAGCGATGGGGCAGCTGGACCCCAGTGGGGCGGGGCGCCCCCACGCCAGGGGCCGCCAGCGCGGCTGGCGCGGCAGGAGTGAGGCCTGCCCAGGCGCCCGCCCAGGGAGGGGGACAGGTCAGGAATCTGGTCCCCTGCCTTAATCCGGGGTGCCCCTACTTGGAGCACAGCGCCCCGGCGAGGCTATGGAAGCCAGGCTACTGCTGCGATAAGTGCGGCGGCCGCCATCATGGGCAGGATTGGGCCGATGGAGGCGTCAAGCACTACGAGTACTGCGAGAAGATGCCCCATGGCCGCGAGGGGGGGCAGCAGCCAGGAGATGGAGGCGGAGGGGGCGATAGGAACCGCAGGAAGGGGAAGAAGAAGAAGCAGGCCGCTCTGGAGGGGCTTGCCGAGCCGCCGCGCGGCCCCCCGGCCCGCGGAGTGGACTTGGGTCGGGCCGCGCTCCACGATGATGATGAAGACGGTGGATCGTCGCCCGAGTGCCCACCTCCCTCGCCACGTGAGCTCAGGAGGAGGAAGAGGGATGCAGAGGCAGAGGCCCGCAATAACGAGCCGCGCATCAAGCTCGTTGCGAGGATGCTGCCAACCGAAGTGAAGGAGGAGGTGATCTCGGAGGACGAGGGCTCGAAGACAGCTGCGGCATCGTCGTCGAGGCGAGATGCGAGCGGCAGGGGCGGCCAAGGAGCTGATCCAGAGGCGGCGGGGCGCAGGTGCAAGGAGCTGTCTGACCGCGTGGAGAGCCGGCGCATCACCGGGAGGAGCGTGGCGAACCAGGAGTACCGCCGCCTCTTGGGCCATGCAGCGCGCGCTCTAGCGCGGGCTCAGGAGCTGCGGCCGCAGGCGCTTGAGGAGGGGCGCGGCGGAACCGCCACGCCCGAAGGGCAGGGGCGGTCGAGGTCATCGGAGGAGAGGAGGCGCCCAGCGAGCCCGGTGAGGAAGGTTCGCCCACACGGGGTGCAGGCGTGTCGAGCGCCTACGTCAGGGAGCCCTTGCCGCTACCGTCACCGAGGGGGGGGCGGTCTCCCGTAGCCCGCCTCGGCGCAGTGTCACCACTGAGGACGAGGGAGGCGGTGGCGGCACCGCGAGCCCTGTCGACTCAGAGCCGCGGGCGGAATCGGAGGAGGTTGATGCGAGCGCGAGCAACGAGGCCAGGATGGCGGCGCTGAGGGCCCGGGCCATTCAGATCAAGCGTGACGAGGACGACGCGGCGGAGGAGGCTAGGAGGAGCGAAGCGAGGCAGAGGATGGGGACGCCCATGGAGGGCCTCGGCAGGGGGCCGCCCAGGTCCGAGCGCTCTCCATCGTCTGGGCCGTCGGCGCCGCGCTCTCCGCCGCCCCGCGCGCCGCGCCCGGTCGGGGCGGAGGAGCGCCCGGCCCGCGTGCCGCTGCCGGGCGAGGACGTCGAGATCGACGCGCGGGCGGTCGCGCGCTACATGGCGGACATGCGGGGCTCTAGCAGCGCGGGTCCGAGCCTGGAAGGAGTGCACGCCCGCCTCGAAGCCATGGTACGTGGGGCCACGCGGGGCTCGGGTCGCCGTCGCGACCGAGGCGGGGGCCGCAGGCGGGGCAGCAGCGGGGGAGACGACCGCAGGAGCGGGTGTCTCGAGCAGGCGAAGGCCGAGGGGGAGCTCGAGGCGCTTGTGAGGACGTGGGGCCACCCTGAGCAGAGGGGAGGGTGGCTCGACTGGGCCCTGGCAGCCATGGGCGCGGGCGGAGAGCACGCCCGTAGAGCAGGAGCTACCTCGCGCAGCAGCAAGAAGGGCAGCAAAAAGGTTTGCGGCCCGTGCGAGAACAGGCCGCCCAACCTCCTCGGACCAGAGGCGGTTCGAGCGAGCGCCCGCCCGGAGGACCTTACCTTAACGGACCTCAAGACGCGCGAGGATTGGTAGAAAGCTACGCTCGAGCTCATCCATGATAAGCTGGCCAGCTCCACGATCAAGTCGTACAGCATCGGCTGGAGGTGGTGGGCTCTCTTCTGCCGCGCGAGGGGAATCAGCCCGCTCCGCGAGATCACGCCCGAGAGCAGGAGGAATGAAGAGGAGCTGTTGCTGGAGTTCGTCACCCACCTGGCGCGCCGAGGTTGCAAGAAGGCGGGCGCCATCAAGCAGTGCCTGAGCTCGATCTGGGCCCAGCACCTCGCGCTCGGCATGGGGGGCATCACGGGGGGCGCGGGCAGGCTCTGGATGGCGATCGACGGGCTCAGGAGGAGGGGCGGCGGCGCCAAGCGCAAGAAGCCGGTCACTCCCCGCGTGATGAGGTGGATCAGGCGGAAGCTGCAACCGGAGAGGTCGAGAGAGGGCGCGGCTCTGTGGGCCGCACTGGCCACGGGCTACTTCTTCCTCTTGAGGGCCAGCGAGTACGTTTCGAACGACCAGAACGGCTATGTGGGCGGCAAGGGGCTTCGGGGAGCTGACGTTACCCCGAAGGCGAACGGCGAGCCAACTCGCGTGTGGGGCGAGGCGAATGAGGTCGTAATCAAGATCTGGGCTAGCAAGACCGACCAGTACAATCGGGGCGAGTGGCGCAATCACTTCCGCATTGTGATCACTGAAGATGCAGATCGGGCTGAGCACATCTGCGTGGTGGAGGCGCTCGAGATCTACGCGGGCTGGGCCAACGAGAGGCTCTCAGGCGCGCAGATGTGCGACCCCCTGTTCGCCTTCGACGACATGCACCTTGTGGCGCGGGCTGGCGTCCAGCGCGTGGTGATGCAGTCGGCGGTGGCGGAGGGCATGGGCCCGAACGACCTAGGCTCTCGCAGCCTGAGGATCGGAGGGGCGTCGGCGCTCTATGCGGCGTTCAAGGACACCGCCTTGGTGCAGCGCTGGGGGCGGTGGAACAGCGACGCTTTCCAGGGTTACCTGTGGGGGGCGCGCGGCATGGCAGAGGGGGTTGCCAGCAGCATGGCGGCCACTGACGTCGCGATGGTCTGAGAGGCTGTGCCGTTGCGTTGGTCTGAGGTTCAGAGCGTGTGGGCAGCGGGGGCCGATCAGGCCTGAGCTGAGAACGCAGGGGGGCCTCGAGGCTGGCAGTGTGGCATCAGGTGTTCAGCCGCGAGGGCATCTGTCGTGGCAGAGGCACCGCCAGGAGCGCTGGACTGTGTGGGGCCAGGTCCCCCCGCCAGTGCGTGCGGGGGCCCTCGAGGTGGGCCCCGCGGCGCGCAAGAAAGAGGGCCAGTGCCGTGGGCACTGGACGTGGCAGCTGTGTGCCGCCGGAGGAGTACGAAGGGGGGTGCAGCGGCGGCGGGGGGCGCCGGCCGCAGAGCTCGCGCCCGTGATCTGGATCGCGGGCGCCACCAGGCCAAGAGAGAAAAGGTGCTTCTCTCAGGAGGTTTGGAGGCGAGGAGGAGGAGGAGTTTCCGAGGCGGCCCGAGGGATCTGGGCCCGAGGCGGGCCCATGCGATCACGATCCGCCTGAGGTTTTTGAGGCGGAGAGTCCAGGAGGAAACGTGATCGTTCGTTAGAACAGTGGGTTTCCTCCCGCCTCGCAGCTTCCTCTCCCTGCTGTCCTCCTCCGCTGCCGTTTGCTCGAGGCTCCTGGGGGACCGCGTATGTTTTTGGGGTCCCACCCACCCACGCCAGAGGTAGTGTGGGCCCTGGCCGAGTTTGCTCGGCGGGCCCCACAGTGGGGCTCGCGCGCGCTTGCCGCATAGCGGTCGGCGCGGCGTTCGCTCTTCGCGAGGCTTCTCGCGGGGGTGCAGCGGCGGCGGGGGGCGCCGGCTGCAGAGCTCGCGCCCGTGATCTGGATCGCGGGCGCCACCAGGCCAAGAGAGAAAAGGTGCTTCTCTCAGGAGGTTTGGAGGTGAGGAGGAGGATGAGTTTCTGAGGCGGCCTGAGGGATCTGGGCCCGAGGCGGGCCCATGCGATCACGATCCGCCTGAGGTTTTTGAGGCGGAGAGTCCAGGAGGAAATTGAAGTGTCTTGAGCCCCAGGCTGGGCCTCCAGAGGCCGATGGTTTTGAAACGCATGGGCCGTCGCGAGTTTTCGAGTCGCGGGCGGTGTGGGGTCGTTGCTTATCACGCTTCTCTGGCCAGGCTCCACAACCCCCTCCCCCCCCCTCCTCTCCTCCCTCTCCTCTTGCCCCGCGCGGCACAAACAAACATATACGCTAGGCCTGGGCAAACAGGCAGAGGTTCGCGGGATTAGGGTGTTGACGTGCCCGTATGCACGACAGGCGGCCCAGGTGGCAACGGAGTGCGGGAGCCAGGCCTGCAGGCTTTCTCGTGGCAGTCGACAGGGCGAGCACTCGAGCCGCTGACTCTTCGTGCGCCCTCCCTCGAGCAGTGGGGGCGGCCAACGGCCCCCCCCTTGCGGTGGCTTCACGAGCGTGGGGATGCATGGGCCGCGGGGCCCCGTGCGGCGCGCGGGGGCTCCTCGCGGGCCGCCCCCCGCGTGCGGCCAGCGCCCGTGGCGCGGCGCTGGGCCTCCCGAGGCGCGCCGCGGGCCGCGGCGGCCGCCGCCCCTGCGCGGGCGAGGGGCCCTCGGAGAGGCGAGGCTGGGCGCGGCGGCCCGCCGCCCTGGGCCCTGCGGTCGTGGGCTCCGCGCGGAGCGCATGCGTCAGAGAAGCGCCTCCTTCTGCCATTGGCGCGCCGCCCCCCGCGGTGCCGGGCTCGGCGCGGGGCGCGTCCAACAGGGAGGCGCCCCGTCGTCCGCCTTCTCCGCCTCCGCCCCCTTCTCAGGCCTCCTCCTCCTCCTCCTCCTCCTCCTGCTCCTCCTCCTCCTCCTCCTCCTCCTCCTCCTCCTCCTCTTCCTCTCTTCTCGACAAACATGAACGATGCTACAGAAGGACGCCCTCAGAATATCGTCGAGCCGGGTAGCGCGAATTTGTTGGAGCTGAACCTTTGAATTCGGCGCCACGGTGCCCCCGCCGTATTCCCAGAGCGGCCGTCCTCCACGACGCTCCTGCGCTCGTCTCGTCTCGTCTCGTCTCGTCTCGTCTCGTCTCGTCTCGTCTCGTCTCGTCTCGTCTCGTCTCGTCTCGTCTCGTCTCGTCTCGTCTCGTCTCGTCCCTTCCTCCCCTCTTCACGTTCCCTTTTGGCGCGGTGGTGCGGGCTGCGTGCAGGCACGCCCTCCCCCCCGAACCCGCGCTGGAGGAGCCGCAGCCGAGATGTTGCTCGGAATCGCAGCGCCATCTCCCCGCAGTCTAGGCTCGGGCCGCGCTGGGGTGGCCAGGGCGTCGATCGGGGGGGTCAGGGCGGAGGCGCGGCAGGTGAAGTGAGGGAGGGCATCTTCTGCGGGAAGCGCAGGAGAGGAAGGGCACGGCCCGCTCGGCTCTCGGTCGGGACTGGGCGCAGGCCCGCGCATGCGGAGCTGCAGGGGCTGCCCGCGGTCCTTTACCTTCATATGCGCTTTCAGCTGCCGTCCGGGTCCGGGGGGGAGGGAGAGAGAGAGAGAGAGAGAGGGAGACAACGAGGGAGAGATGGCCATCTTGGGGGCCTTTTGGGCCGTCCTGGGTGGTCTTGAGACCGAATTGACGACAATGTGAGAGTCACGCGGCATGACTGCAGGCCGATGGAGAACGAGTGCGCGCGGTGGTCTTCGGCATCCAGTAAGAGACCACGCGGGAGCTAGCGAGTTTTCTGTGCGTGTCAACCCGAGCCAGGGGCGACTTCTGGAAACAAGTGATCGAGGAGGCCTCTTGGGGCCGCCCCCAGTTCCTCCCAAGACAGCTCAGGGGACCGCAGGAAGACGGACACGGAATGGGCTTGGGGGCCATCTTGCTGCACGTCGGAGGTGGCATTCCGAACCAGGCTCCAGAGGCCCCTAGACGGGGGGCCCGAGGACACATTACTCGGTGCCTCGCGGCTCGGTGGCAGATCTGTGCAGGACTCCCCGACATCGCTTGTTTGGGGCCTTGAAACATATGGTCCCGAGGACTCTCCGGTCAGGGCTCGCGGCATTGCGGCGGAAATGAGTGTACGTGTAGTTGTGTGTATTCATGTGGTCACCTCCATCGTCTCTGCGTAGAGCATCATTCAGACTGCACGTAGCATTCTGCATCGGGATTATTGCATTCAGTGACACAAGTCCAGTCGGGGAATCGCCTTCTCAGGGTAACGGCACTGATGTATACCCCCACACATGCGGTCTGTTGCCTCGGGCTTGTCCTGCTTTGGTGTGGTATCTGCGACGTTTGCGCATTTCTTCTGTGATGCTCTGTGGACAGTTTT
>CAUYUJ010021082.1:691386-703886 GCA_963575745.1 Prorocentrum cordatum | reverse complement strand
GTTGCTTGGAAGGCTATCGAGTGTTGCTGGAGTCGATTTGAGCGGGCTTGGCTTCGGGGCCAGGGGAGAAACGTTGGAGGCGCCCCAGACTTCCGGCAAACTGGTAGCCTGGGCCCGTAAGGGATCGTACACCCCCTCTGACACTCACACCTGCATGAGCCTTGGGACACTCCAGCACGTGCCAGAGGCACGGTGGCGGGTCGTGTGCCGTTTTGGAGGCCATCCGTGGCTATTTGGAGCCACTTCGGATCCTTCTCAGGCTGGGCCAGCCTGGACGCTCGCAGTGCTCTCGAGGGGGAGGGTGTCCAGGCGCAGGACGAGAGACCTCTCCGAATGGAGTGAGTCACGGGTCAACCCTTGGAGCCCCTCGCGCGGCCTCGAGGGCTGCGCGGGATGGCATCCCCTTCTCGGTCCTCGCGACGGCCTCCTAGGCGGCCAAGATGACCCTGAGACAGGTGAGCATATTTCGCACAGTAGGTTTTGCATTTAGAGTTGTGTGAAGTTTCTCGTCACTGTTATCCGATTTGGCTCAAGGGGAAGGCATTTACTGCCCTTGCTGCTGCCACAGTTGGTAGCGGAGCCTGGTTCCCGGCCAGGGGGCCCATGGGTGGCGTGGCGCGGCCTTGAGGGCCACGGCCAGACGCTGCTCGAGTGCCTCCGGCCGCGGGCCGGGCTCGCGCCGGCAGGGCGGCGCGGACAGCGGAGATGCCCGCAGACGATGAGGGCTTCGCAGGAGCCGTCATCAGTGGTGGTGGTGGTGATGAGTCGGCGGCCGCAGCCTCAGCAGCAGCGGAGGCTGGACAAGTGACAGTGACGAAGGAGCAGCTCAGAGACCTGGTCTCGGGGATGGTCCGAGAGACCATGAGCGCCGCGGGGGCGCCCCAGACGGCCAAGCCTGAGCAGCCACAAGCTATTGCCGAAGGCCGACAAGATGATCCATGGCAAGCAGCAGCAGCAGTAGCAGATTGGCGTCAGGACAGCTGGTGGCGTGGCGACGAGTGGCGGCAGTCCGACCACAAGCGTGCCGAGGGCGACCAGCACGACGCCTGGCAGGACTACGGCAAGGACAGCTGGAGCGCAGGCTGGGGCCAGCGCGACGGCTGGTACTCAGGCGGCTGGAGCGGCGGAGGAGTCAAGGGTGATTTCTCAGATCCTCCGGCATGGCCGGGTTGGACGCATTACCGACAATGGCGGAGCGCACTCAAACGATGGGACAACAACACCGATGTCCCCGTTTGGCGCAGATACGAACACTTCCTCAAACTGTTCGACTGGAACATGCAGGCAAGGTTCGAGGACCTGCCAGAACAATCAACATCCGGAGCCAGCTGGATTACCACGGTGCTCGACAGCATGAATCTGATGATCGGCGAACGAGAGGGCGACGAGCTCAGACGTACTGGCAGGCGCGCCCTCTTCGAGGCAGCCAGAGAGAGAGCAAAGAGAGTCTCACGCAGTACGTCATGAGGCGCGAGTCTCAGTTCCAGGAGGCCGAGGCCAACGAGCTTTGGCTGTCGTCCAAGATGAAGGGCCTGATGCTGGAGGAAGGAGCAGGATTATCAGGACAGAGTATGCAGAACCTGCGCACCCTCACTCGAGGACAGCTAGACTACGAGAGCATCACCTGGGCCCTCAGACAGATGGACGCTTCTGGATCCGAGCGCCTGTTGCCTGGTAGGAGCACGACTGCATTGCCAGCCGTCGAGACCGAAGAGTCCGGCGCCCAGAGCAGTTTCCCTCCTACTCCCTCCTCTTACCCGGTCGGTCGGTCCGAGGTAGGCTCAGAGGAAGGCGTCGAGCTGGACGGGGACTTCTATGACGACGACTTCGACGAGGAGGACGAGGCCGCCATCTTGGCGGAGCTGGAGGACCTAGACCTCGACGAGACGCAGCTCGACGAGGCGATGGCCATGATCGAGTCGAGGTCCAACCAGCGCACCTGGAAGCATAATAAGGACATCAAGAGGGCGGCCAAGCGCGACCGCGAGTACTTTGCTCCGAGGCCGCGACCAGGAGGTGCAGGTAGCGCTTCGCAGCCACGGTCTCGCCCGACTGGACGATGGACGGATCGCGGTGGCCGTGGCCGACAGGAACGAGGACGCGGTGGAGGCGGTGGCGCCCGAGGCTCAGGATTCAGCCGCAAGAAGCTGTCCCCCGAGCAGCTCATGAAGATCACCAGGTGCGGCATCTGCAAGCAGAAGGGCCACTGGCACCGCGAGTGTCCAGAGAAGGGCAACCCCAAGCACGCCGACCAGCGGAAGGGGATGTCCGTGTGCATGTTCGACGGGGTCGTGTCCGGCTCGGGGGACTGGGTCGTCGCTCCCGAGCTGCTGGACCAGTGGAAGGAGCTTGACCAGGGGATGCAGGATGCCGGCGTCTACTTGGTCGGCAAGGCAAGCCCACTCAGGGCCTCGTCGATCCAGGCGCTGGGGGCGACCTCGTGGGCTTGGCGGCGCTGAACCGCGAGTCGCTGGCGCTCGCTGCAGTGGGCCTGAAGTTCGAGACCATCCCGAAGCAGCACCAGCGACCGAGAGCAGCGCACGGAGTCGGAGGCATGGCAAAGGTCGTGACCTCCGTGCTCTTCCCGCTGTGCCTGGGCGGAGTGCTGGGGATCATAGAGACGACGATCCTCCTCGATGAGGTTCCCCACATTTTGTCGGTGAATCTGTTGGAATTTCTCGGTTGCGTGATAGATTTGCCTCAGAGCGTGATGAATTCGACCACCCTGGAGGTGGGCGTTCCTTTGACGCGTTTGGGATCAGGCCATCGCATGGCTACGATAGTGCAGCCGTTAGAAGCACCGCTGCAGATTCCAGACTCTGCCTTGCGGAAGTATCCTTTCCTGTCTGCGGGTGCCTTCATGCTAGGATCAGACGAGCCTCCGGAGATGCTGGAGTCCGGGGAGCTTCGCGGATACGGGATCATCATCCGTCAGGTCGTGCTGTTCGGAGTCTTGTTCGGTCTCCCGTTGAGCTTCGTGGCTGCTCTGTGCGAGGCCCCGAGCGGCCAGACGTTCATGGGTCTCTTGGCGGGTCACGTGGGTCACTACTGGGGTCTTCAGGTCACGGGCTCAGCTAGCGCCCCGCGAACCAGTCAGGGCCTTAGGGTCCTCTGGAAAGCTAAGGCGATGTTCAGGCACTGCGAGTGCGAGAAGCCGGGGCGATCTAGGGTGCCCCCAGCTCTGGGATTTCTCTTCACCGTAGTCGCTTTAGGCTCGAGCCTCAGGCAAGTGCTTTCAAGATTGATCGCTTTTTCACTCAGCTTCGTTCTCCCGATCAGGCGCGCGCCGCCGATGCCGGCATCGCCATGCAGGTGCTCGTGGCGACCCTGGTGCTCCTCGCCGGAGCGATGGTGCAGTCCGCCCCGAGCCCAGCACCAGTGCCGGCGCCGAAGAAGCCCCCCAAGGCCCTGGAGGAGACACAGGAGAGACTGCGTCAGATGCGTCGGGAGCAAGCTGCCGCCCAGGCCCTGCAGCAAACAGCCGAGCTGGAGGACCAAGAGATCAACCAGGAGATGATGACGCTACAGTCGGACTCCGACAGCGAACCCTTTCAGGTCCCCCAGCTCCAGACGGGGGAAGGCTATCCATGCGGGTAGCCCCCGTCTCAAGCACCAGGCGCCCAGGATGCCGGAGCAGCCTCAGCCTCAGGAGCGGCGGTCTCGACAGGTCCGGTGGCCCAGCCACCGGCGCCGGACCGCCCGCCGCCAGACCTTATGCCGCATCGCGTTCCAGGAGCGCTTGCCGGGCGATTAGACCAGACAGGCACTGTGCCACAGCACGGCGCGGAGGTGTTCGGGTTCAGCAAGCAGAGGGCAGCCGCGCAGGCTGGAGAGCTACGAGCAGCCGTGGCTCAGGGGGTGGGGGCGACAGTCGACGGCGCTGGTGCAGCG
This sequence comes from Prorocentrum cordatum, assembly GCA_963575745.1. Taxonomy (NCBI): domain Eukaryota; class Dinophyceae; order Prorocentrales; family Prorocentraceae; genus Prorocentrum; species Prorocentrum cordatum. The sequence continues at coordinate 699,995 of CAUYUJ010021082.1, read as the reverse complement.
GCGAGCGGGGCAGGAGCCTACCAGCCCCACGCGCCGGCGGACTCCACTCCAGCAGGCGGACCAGCGGGACTCAGGCCTCCTGCGCGCGGTCCCCCCAGGAAGCCTCCTCCTCAGACCGGCATGCTGCCGCCGCAGGCCAGGGCCTCGTCATTGTCAGGGCAACCCGCCGCAGGAGGAGCAGTGCCGATGATGATTCTTCCAGGAGGAGGCCAGGTGCCAGCCAAGCCATCGCCAGTGGTAGGCTGTTCTCATCCAGATCATCAGATTCGGTACTACGGGAACCAATGGGGCAGCGGGTCCAAGTGCACCGCTTGCGGCACCCGCATCACCTGGATTCCCAAGAATGGCCCAGGTGCTGGCCAGAACGACGAGGACCGTCCCGAGTCGGCCGCGCAGGCAGCGAGATCGGCGGCCCGCTCAGCCCAGCGGGCGGTCGACATTCTTCAGCAGAACGAGGGGTTTCAACAAGGCGCTGCGGCGCTAAACATTGTCAACCAGCTGGGCGGCCACCTTCAGGCCATGCAGTGGCAGCTGCACAACATTCCGGAGGGCGTCAAGGTGATGGGCCAGGTGCAGGATACACTCAACCAGATGATCGCAGTCGCCACGAACATCCAGAGCTTCCCTGCTGGGTTGGAGGAAGGACTGATGCAGATACACCAGAGCTGCATCACAATCCAGCGGATCCTCGGCGGCGTCGAAAATTTCGGAGAGAACCTCGACTTCATCCAGACGTCCCTGGACAACCTCGCGGTGCACGTGAACAACATCAACGCAGCCACTCAGCAGATGGTGGTCATGATGGTCCAGATCGGCACGGCGATCCAGGGCCTAGTGACTCACCAGAACGCCCAGATCCAAGCGTCGGGCGCTGCGTCGAGCAGCTCGGGCTTGGAGCAGCCGTCGCCCCCGCCGGGTCCACCTCCACCGACGGACCAGGGCAACGTGCAGGGCGGCGGAGATCCGTGGACGGGGGCGACGACAGCTACTACCACGACTCAGTCCTACGAGGGATGGGATCTCGTCTGAGCCAGCAACAGCGCCGGCGGCTACTGGCTTCCAGGATCCGGGAGCCTCGGACTTCTGTCTCGAAGCTGCAGGCCAGTCTCTCGGCATGCGGCTGTTGCGCCGAGGAGGAGCCTCGAAATAATCACCTCCCTCAGGTCGTCTCTCCTACCCCTCTCCCGTCGTCGATGTCAGAGGGCTGCTATCCTAGAGACCAGCCGGTCTCCTTTTCCTTTCCCTCTCTCCCGGGCTTCCCTCCAGGCCTCTAGGAGGCCGTCGGTCGGGCCCGGGGCCGAAAAGATCTCCGAGGCGAGGAAGGCATCTGGCTCGACGGCGATGTCTGGAACGATGATCGGGAAGTTGCGTGCCCAGCTGCGGTGTCACGAGCTGTCGCGAAGGCAGCGCAGCAGCACCCAGGAAGCAAGAACGCCATCGGCCAAGGCGCAGCTGGGTCCGAAGGGGGCCTTCGGTGGCGAGGAAAGACCGCCTTCCTCGAGATTTTCCCCCCTCCCCGGATGGCCCCAGAGGTCCAGAAGCTCGGGGTTCCTCTAGGGAGACGGCCCAGTCTGGACCGACTTACGGGTTGGGACTCCTCGGACCGCAGGCAGGTTCAAGAGCTCTGGCGCATTCTTGAGGAAGAGGGGCCAGACTTTGTCTGGCTCTGTTCAGAGTGTCGGATCTTCTCTGCGATCAATCGGTTAAACAAGAACAAGCGGGACCCCGAGGAGTGGCGTCGGGCAGTGATCTATGGTCTGAGAGATCTCGTTCTTTGCATGGACATCGCGGCCTTCCAGCATTCTCAGGGGCCTTACTTCGCCTTCGAGCATCCACTATATGCGAGCTCGTGGGCCTCTCAGGTCGTATCGTACGTCGCCTCACTCCCCGGAGTTCGCGAGCTAAGGCTGGACATGTGCATGCTCGGGCTTCAAGTGGACGAGAGGCGCCTGAACAAGAAGCCCACGGGCATTTTGAGTAACCACCCCCGGGTCCTCAGGGCCTTGGATGGCCACCTCTGTGACGGTGCCCACAGGCATGCCATTCTCGAGGGCAGCTTGCAGACGTCCCGAGCCGCCCGCTACCCATCCAAGTTTGTCAGGCGAGTGGCTCGCGCGGTGGCAGAACACTGGCAAGGGGTGTCCAAGGAGGCGAGGCCTACGTGGGCCGAGCTGTCTGAGCTCTCGTTTCCGGCGGAGGCTGGCGAAGGCGATCCTCCAGGTGAGGAGGCGGAGGCCGAGGAAGATGAACTCGACGATAGCGGGGGCGAGCATGAGACTCGACCGGTCGACGGCCGGAAGGGGACCGTCATCCCCGATGAGGACCCGAGCGAGGAAGAATAACGCCTCATCTACAAACTGCATGTGAACATGGGCCGCCCCGATGTTCGCAAGTTTCCCCGAGCTGGCGGAGTGAAGGGGCACCTCGTTCGGTGGGCTCGCAACAAGTTCAGATGCTCCGAGTGTGCCGAGCGACAGCGAGCGAGCAACCACAGGAAGGTGGCTCTGCCGCGCACATTCAGGTTTAATCATATCGTCGGCATAGACTTATTCTACCTGGACTTCCAGGGCACGACCCACCCGTTTATGAATGTCGTGGACCACGGGTCCAACCTCCAGCTCTGTGTCAGGCTCGCTGATGCCAGAGCAGCCACCGTGTGGAGGGCCTTCGTAGCCGGATGGATCCGCCCGTTCGGAGCCCCCGACTTCATGATCTCGGACGGTGGTTCTGAGTTTGGGGAGCGCTTTGCCGGGGGCCTGGGGCAGTTGGGGGTGATGCATCATGTCTGCGACGCAGACAGCCCGTGGCAAAATGGCCGAGTCGAGCGCCACGCGGGTTGGGTGAAATATCGGGTTAAGCAGGAGCTCGATGCTGGCTCCTCCCTCCTGGGTTCCCTGGACGAGCTCGATGAACTGGTGCACGAGCTGGTCGCGCACAAAAATCGCTTCTGGCACCGAGGGGGGTTTTCACCAGCTCAGCTGGTTTTCGGCCAAAACCCCAGGCTCCCCCACGACATCCTGTCGGACGATGCCGGGGCCGTGCCCGGGTGGCGCGACATGCTGAGCCTGGCATCAGAGCAGGACTCTGCTGGTGCCGAGTTCGCTCGGTCTCAGGAGGTCAGGGCCGCGGCGCGGCGATTGGCCATAGAGGCCAACGCGCACGAGAAGATAAGCCGCGCTTCCAAGGCTCGAGCTCCGGCGGTCAAGAGCTTCACGCCGGGCCAGTGGGTGTTTGTGTGGCGCAACCTCAGCCGTGCCTCGTCGAGAGCTGATGCGCTTGGTCGTCGACGGGCCTGCTGGACGGGTCCCGGGGTGGTCGTGCTGTGTGAGGGTGGAACGGTCTGGATCGCCGTGCGGGCGCGCCTGCGGAAATGTTCGATCGAGCAAGTGCGACTTGCCAGTCCTGAGGAGGAATGCGGCATGCAGCTGGCTCAGAGTCCTCAATGGCAAGAGCTGCTGAACCAAGTGCGCACTCGCCGTGCGTCCGCAGTGGATGTCCAGCGTGAGGGTCCTCCTCCGGATGACGCCTGGGACCAACCCTCTCGCCACGAAGCGGACGCGTCTCCCCACCTCCCGGGTGTCCCGGGGCCCGCTCCCGCCGAGCCCGAGGAGGCTCCGGTCCTCGGGCCCGCGTCGTCCCCGGGTTCCTCCCTTGGTCTCGGGAGTCTCCCGAGGCGTCTGGACGGCCGCAGGGCGGGCAGGGCCCCTAGGCCCCCCTCCGAGGACGGCTCGGTGGATGCCCAGGCGGGGGGCGACAGGACACGCCTTCCATCCATTGCCGAGGGTGAGGAGGCGGCGCCGGACTCGACGCCTAACGGATCGGCCCCAGGGATGTCTAGGGCCGTCTCCGAGGATCGAGAAGATGAGAGAACCCCTGTCCTCTCTCCTCCTGGCCCCGTCTCTTCTTCTTCCGCTCCCCCGCCTTCTTCTCCTCTTTCCCCGTCTTCTCCTCCGGCTCTTCCTCTTCCCGCTCCTGCCTCCTCTCCGGTCCTTGTCTCACCCGCTCCTCGGCGGTCGAGGCTCGTTCAGCCGGCAGACGTGCCGGGCTGCATCCTGCGGTCCTAAGCTGCCAGCTCCCCGCCAGAGATGAAGCGAGCCAGGACCGACTCCGAAGGAGAGGGCCCCTCTCAGGCGGTCTCCTCCGCCTCCTCTGCTCCTCCTCCTCCGTCGTCGGCCGTCGACTCTCTTCCTCCTCCTCCTCCTCCCGCCCCGTCTCGCGGGCCAGGCGAACCAGAGGGGAGGGAGGTTGCTTCCAGGGCCGGGCCGCCCCAGAGACCGGTCTCCGACCTGGTCAGGGAGATCGAGGCCGGACGGCCCCGGCAGCGCAGCCGGCCCCCTCAGGACCCGCGCGCCTTCTTCCTCATCCCTGGTGGTGGTGGAGGTGGTGTCCAGGCGGTCCTGGCCCAGGATCTCGGGGACAGTGAGGACTGGGCTGGACTGACTGACGACTCGGGAGCGTTTGCTGCGAGTCGAGGGGGTGAGGTGAGTCTCAAGAATCTGTCTCCGGCCGATAGGCAGAAGTTCGAGATTTCTGACCAGAAAGAGTGGGATGCCATGATGGGCGCCGGAGCGTGCGATGTCACTCCCCCGGACAAGGCCGAAGTGATTCGGCGGACCCAACCTGGGCGTGTCATCTCGAGCCGGATGGTGCGTCGCTGGAAGCCCGTCGAGGGCGCGTTCCAGGAGCCCTCGGCCAAATCTCGCTGGTGTGTCCACGGTCATCGCGACCCCGACTCCGGATCGCTCCAGGTCTATGCCCCGACCCCTCATACATCAAGTATTATGATGTTTATCCAGTTCTTTATGAACCAAGGTGTGCTGGCAGATATCGCAGACGTCAAGAACGCATTCTGCCAGTCTGACCCGATGTCCCGCGCACGGGGCAGCATCTACGTGGAACCGTGTGAGGGTGTCAACTTGCCCAAGGGCTCGCAGATCCTTCTGCGGGTCAACGTCTATGGCCTGGACGATGCACCTGTCGCGTGGCGCCGTGCTGTTGTCAAGTTCCTGGAGAAGCATGGCTTCGCCAAGAGCTTGCTCGAGCCGTGCTGATGGGTCCGATATGGCAAGAAAAGGGGAAATACTCAACGTGATCCTGCTTGAGGTTGACGATTTCTTTATTGCCAGCTCGTCGCCTTCCTCGAGAACATGGCTTCGCCAGGCCCTCGAGGCGAGATTCAAGTTTGGAAAATACCGAGATTGCCGCGCCGGGCCCGTCGAGTTCGCCGGGAGACGGGTCACTGTAGGAGCTCAGAAGGCTACGCTCGATATGGAAAAATATATTTTAGAGGAGATCAAGCCACTTTCGGTGGCAGAGGGTCGGCTGTCCAAGCGCGACTCTCCACTCGAGCCAGCAGAATTTCGAGCACTACGGTCACTTGTCTACAAGTTCAACTGGGTTGGACGGGGGGCCCGTCCAGAGGCGGCAGGCGTGGCGAGCATCCTCGCCGGTCGCCTCAGGGCAGCCACGACTGGAGACGTATCACTGGCCAACAAGCTTGTTCGACACCTCCGGTCTACGGCCTCCAGGGGCCTGATGGTGTGGCGCCTTGATCCCGAGCGGATGGCGTTCGCATCGTTCTCTGACGCTGGAGGCGTGGGGGCTTTCGACGGCATGGTCGATGATCGCGGGCTCCCCGAGGATCCTACACAGGGGGCCTGGATGGTGCTCGCGGCCGACAGCGACCTTTTGAGCAACAGCGCGGTCCGCGCCTCCATCCTGGGGTGGCGGAGCTCCAAGCTCCGGCGCAAGGTGCCGTCCACCCTCGCCGGGGAGACGCAGGCCTTGTCAGCAGCTGTGGCCGAAGTAGTGTACTTGCAGATCCTCCATCGTGATGTGATCTTCCAGGACGTTCATGTCCGTGATCATCGACGGGCGTCCTGCCCCTTCACGACCGTCCTCCGGGCCGACTGCCGCCTAGGGGCACGAGAGCGTCAAGTACATGTCGTCGATGCCAAGAGCATCTACGACACAATGCTCCAAGAGGGCAATGCTGGAGCAAGAGACCGACGTACTGCAATCGACCTTGCAATAATATGTGAAGCTTTAGAAGAGGCGAGAGGCAAAGTACGCTGGATTCCACGCGGCCGTATGCCGGTGGACTCACTTACTAAAGACGACATCGCCAAGGGGAGCGCGGCGCTGTTCGATCTTATGATGAACGGCCGCCTCATCCTAGTCGACGAGGGAGACGAGGTTGAGCGTCGCCCCAATACCCCCGGTCTCAAGAGCCGTGCCCAGGCTGCCTCTCGCAAAGTCCTCGACGGGCCCGTGCTGATGGCCTGGGAGGAGTTCCTGTCCCTGGTCCAGGATGGTGGTGGTGGTGGTGGTTCCTCCCGTCCTCCTCTTCTCTCCCCATCCTCTGTGCACGCCCCATCCGTCTCTGTCTTTCAGTAGTCTTACGCTTTCCCTGTTTTCCTCCCGGGGTGGCAGTTGTCACAATGATCAACTGCCGGATGCAGGGCTGTGGTTAGCCCGGCGTCCACGGCTGCAGAACCTACGAGAAAGTCTCACCCATGAGACAGGTGAGCATATTTCGCACAGTAGGTTTTGCAATTCGAGTTGTGTAAAGTTTCTCGTCGCCGTTATCCGATTTGGCTCAAGGGAACAGCATGTATTGCCCTTGCTGCTGCCGCAACCCGACGTAGCCTCGAAGTCAGCACAGGGTGGCCTCAAGCATACCCAAGAGGGCCCAACGACCGCCCCAGTAGCCCCCAAATGCACCCCAAGAAGGCCCCAAGAGCCAAGAGGACCACCAATAGGACCAGAAGAGGTACAAGTAATCAAGAACTTCGAGTACGGCTTTCAATGTTTCTCATATGCTCGCCTGTTCGGTCTCCCAAAGGCCTTGGACGGCACGAAAGACCCCCAACATCACCCCACGACAGCCCGAAAGAGCCCCCAAGAAGGCTCCACGACAGTCCTCGTTGTAGGGGTAGGGGGAGCCCATTCCACAAGTGGCAATAGGTGGGTTGGTAGGATTACTCCCAGCCTTGCTCTTCCTTGCTGTTTTTTTATCATGTGGTTCCCTTTCCTGCTCCCCTCCCCCCCTTTGCTCCTTCAGCCCCCGTCCCGCAAGAAAGGACGGGGGTGGGGTATAGAAGGGGGAATGTGCCAGGGGGACGGGGGGAGGGCAACGTGGGGGACTTGGTGGCGCCATGCTTCCCTAGAGAGTGCCTTGCACCGCTGGGCTTTTCTCGGCCCTTGGCTCGGGCCCCGTCCCCGGCCGCCCGTCGGCTGTCCCCAGAGCCTGTTGCTCTCCCTCCGCTCGGTGACGGTCAAGAGGGGGGTGACGAATAAGGGTTTGGATGCCATTACTGGGGCCACGATGCCTCACTTGATTTTATGGTGTTTTTTATTTCAAGACGTCCCTTGGTCATCCCCTCGTCGGGGCACATGCCTCGCGCCATGCTTTACGAACCCTTCTCCTGGACGCCCCTCTCTTGGACGCTCCCGATCCGCCGCCGCAGCCGTCTTCCCCGAAACGGCCCGTCCTCTGAGTGTCCCTAGCGCTTGCTCCTCGCCGCCGCCCGTCTCCTTGGCCCGACTCCCGTGCCCACCTCCCCGACCCTCCGCCGACCCTGGCGTTTTTGCCCGTCCCCTCTCCCGCCGCAGTTTTTTTGGGTTGTTGCTGCTTCTCATTCGGCCCCGTCACAGACCGTGTCCTCGACCTTCCGCCGACCACGGCGTTTTTGCCCCCCCCCGCCCCCGCCGCCGCCCCATCTCCCAGGCTCGGCCCGGTCCCCCAGCCCTGGTGCGCGCCCTCCGCCGCCGCCGATTTCCATGGCTCGGGCCTGCACCTTCTGCCCTCCGCCCCCGCCGCCCCCCCCCCTCTCGGTGCCCCCTCCTCCGCTCCCGCCCTCCATGCATTCCCCTGCCCCGCCGCCCCCCTCCCTCCCCCGTTCCGTTCCCCCCCTTCCCCCCCCGATTCTCCCTTCCCCCCCCGCCCACCCTCCCCCCGCCGCAGCCGAGCTGCTTGGCTCGGTGGTCACTTCTGGCGTTCGCCGAGCCTTTGGATGATTACCTCTTGCGAGCGGAGCCTCTCTCTCGCACTCCCCCTCCCCCCCCGCTTCTCTCTTTTTTCCCTCCTCCCCCTTCCCACCGCCGTCCTCTTCGCATCCCCTGCCCCTGCCCCTGCCCCTGCCCCTCCTCCTCCTCCTCCTCCTCCTCCTCCTCCTCCTCCTCCTCCTCCTCCTCCTCCTCCTCCCCCAAACCCTTCCCATCCCTCATCCTTCATTTCTCCTCCCCCCTGGCTCCCACTCCCCCTCCACGCCAAGTGTTCGGGCCTTCCCCTTTCGCACGCGTGAGCTTCCAGAGATGGTGTTGCCAGGCCACCTCCCACTCCGCCCTGGTGCTTAGACACCGCACGCGCGCTTGTCGAGGGGGCCGAGTCACATCTACCCCTGCCTCTCAGGGAGGATCACTTGGTCAGCTCGCCAGGCGACTGGATGTGCCCGAAGTGCAACTTCCACAACTACCGCTCCAAAGCCGTTTGCCCGCAGTGCTCGACACCGATGCCTCCAGGCAGGGGAGGGATGAGGGGGACGAGGCGGAGGAGGAGGAGAAATGAGGTAGGAGGTGGGAGGTGGGAGGTGGGAGGTAGGAGGTAG
>CAUYUJ010021082.1:611386-686386 GCA_963575745.1 Prorocentrum cordatum | reverse complement strand
GGTAACCCGCCGCCACCGGTGGACACTCCAGGTGGCGGCGGTGGGGGTGAGCCAGAGAAGAAGCGGAAGTCCAAGCCCGCCCACCCGCTGCCCGCGCCGCTCGGGGAGGAGGGCGTCTCCCGTGACATTTTTTGTTGCTTTTCAAGTCGGCAGTTGTTTTGTTGCTTTTCAAGATATGCAGAAAGAAGCATACATGCAAACAAGTAATAATCAAGACGGCAGGTTTTTCTACCCATTTTCCACCTCTGGGGGTCTTCGCCAGGCCCCAGGGCCGTCAGCATCCGGTCCCCCGGCAGAGGTCCTGACCTTTAGGGATCTGCGCTGTGAAGAAAATCACGATGTCGCATGTCCGGGGCCTCTGCGCTTTCGTATGGCGTCTCCTCATGCCGCTCCCGCCCCTCCCGCTCCTTCTGCCCTCATCTCTTGGATCTTCTCGGCCCATCCCCCAGGCGGGACTGAGCCTATGTTCGAGCACACGTGTGAGGAGGAGGAGGAGGAGGACGAGGAGGAGGAGGAGGAGGAGGAGGAGGAGGAGGAGGAGGAGGAGGAGGAGGAGAGTAGGAGGAAGAGGAGGAGGAGGAGGAGGAGGAGGAGGAGGAGGAGGAGGAGGAGGAGGAGGAGGAGGAGGAGGAGGAGGAGGGAGGAGGAGGAGGAGGAGAAGGAGGAGGAGGAGGTGGAGGAGGAGGAGGAGGAGAAGGAGGAGGAGGTTGGATTTCTTTCACTTTGACTGGAGGTCCTGATCTTCGCCTTGCCCTTCTTATGCCCATCACCTGTGCCGTTGAGACTGTCACAGGGGCATCCGTACTCGGCGTGGCGCTTGTAGCTCCTTGTCTATCATAGCGCTACGTAATACGCTCCACGCACGCAGTGGAAGCATATTGCGGCAAGGTCAACATCAGACGCTGGACAGCAGTCCAATCCCATCGCTACCCGCGTATTTTTTGACACAGAACGAATGGAGCAACATATTTTGAGGGTGGACGCCATGGTTCCAGATGGATGCCAGGCGAAGCGTCGGCAGACCATTGTTGCGATTGGATCACTGGCTGGGGGCTTGACGGTTGCATACTTCACACGTTGTGTATGCGCATGTGTTCTCCTTCCCTCCCTTCCCCCCCTTCCTTCGCCCCCTCTTGATGTTTCTGGCACGATACACATTGAATCATAGATTGCCCGCGCGGTGTTTGGCCGATCCTGCGCTAGATTCCTCGTCCCAGAGGTTCTTGGACGCGTTTCGAAGCCAGAAGAGAGCCTTTTTTTCTGGCCCTTTCGGGTCAGATGGGGCCCTCTTAGAGGCTCTTCGAGCCCGCTGGGGGCCATCCTGGAGGCCGTCTGGAAAGAGGGAGGAGGCTCAATTACGCCCCCCCCCCCCCCCCCTGGAGACCGAGAAGGCGCCTCTTAGAGGCCTCGTGTAACGCTTTCGGGGCGCTCTTGGGGATGTCTTGCTTGGAAGTCCTTCCGAAGCCAAACGGCTGGAAAGCTACAATCATCGAAAACTCTTCGGTGTCTGAAGGGTGTTGGGCTCCCGAGCTCATCCTCGGGCGTGGCCACTTCGGGCCGAGCCACCCCGGGGCTTCTCGGAGATCTTAGAGCTTCCTCTTGGAAGCATGCTGGAGGCCATTTTGCACAGAGTTTGACCAGTAAGTCGCCACCTTAGCCAATCCAGGGCCGTCTTGGCGTGATCTATGGCCATGTTGAACGCTGCGCCGCCTCGACCTGGACCTCGTTATCTCAGTTTTTTTTTTTTTTTTTTTTTGCTCTCTCTCTCTCTCTCTCTCTCTCTCTCTCTTTCTCTCTCTCTCTCTCTGTCTCCTTCTCTCTCTCTCTTTATCTCTCTGTCTTTCTCTCTCTCTCTCCCCCTCCCTCTGTCTTTTCCTGTCTTTCTTTTTCTGTCCCTCTCTCTTTACTTTTTCTTGTTTTTTCCTTTACTGCCCCCCTTTCTCGCTCTCTGCTCCCTCCCTGAGTCCGTGTCCCCATGTCTCCTGTCAAAGCAGTTCTCGCATGCTCCTCTCCCCCCCCAGCAATCACACAGCATGATGAATACTTCTCCCCTCTCTCCTGATATTGCCTTGTGCGGAGGTGCCTCCATCCCGTCAGTTTGCACACACACATAGGACCCCAAAACACGTGTGTCTTATGCTTCGTTTTCGTTTTACAGTTGGATCGTTGTTGGTACTTCAAACGATGCTCCCGCTGCAGCGTTGTCCGCATTTCAAGATCGGCGCTCTGCTTCCGTCGTTGATTTTTGCGCCCTCGCCCCAGGGTGGGCCACATTTCTGGATCCTGTTCGTTCCTCGTCGTCGCCCTCCCCATCCTCAGTCTTCCCCTGGTCCTTTTGCTTCTCCTGCCTGCTGTTTTTTCACCCTCCAGGGTATCCTGCTCCTTGGCTCCTCCTCGCCCAGGGCACAAAGCCTCGTTTCTGATTGCACATCGCGCGATGGGGTCATTTTGGGGATCAAGGTCATCCAGGACACTCCAGGCAGCGGACAGACACGAATTCACCGCAATGGGAAGGGATGCTTCGGAGTGGTAGGATGTGAGATGTGATGCGAGCGCGCCAAGCTTGATTCCCCCCCCTTCCTCCTCTCCATTCCTCTTGCCCTTCCCCCTCTCCCCCTTCTCCCCGGGCCGCCTATGAGGTGGCTCAGTGGCAGTGGATGTCAGGCACATCTCCCTCCCATGCCCGCGCGCGGCCAGGTGGGACGAGGGCGGCAAGGTGCCCGACTGGCTCGCGGACCCGTCTTCCTTCTCCTTCCCTCCCCCTCAATTTGTCGCTCGGCGCATAATCGTTAGATACTAGTCCCACAGTGTCTGCACGAAACGCGCGTCGAGCTACGTACACGGTTGTGCCTCACGATGTGATTGGGGCTGCTTTACAAAAATCACCTCTTCCGTCTGCTTCTCCTTCCCTCTCTTCCTCCCTTCTTCCCTCCCACTCCTGATCCTCATGGTTTGTCGATTGTATTTCGGCGTCGCGCACAAGGGTGTGGTACGGGGGGCCAGCCTTCTTCGAAGACTTCGGGCCCGTCTAAGGAGGCCTGTGGCTTCTAAGAAGCCCCTCGCCTTCTCAGAAGGCCACACCGCTCTGCGCGCCGCCAAGTATCCGTCAGCGCCGCCACCGGGCTGCACAGTCGTTCCGACTTCTTCCTTCGCGGGTGCCTCACATCCTCGTGCCTGCTCAACTTTGCAATTCCGCAAGTCCTTCCTCCCTCCCTCCTCCCTCATCCCTCCTCGCTGCTTCCTCCTCTTGCAGACTCTGGCCATGGCACACCTGCTCGCAGCCCCCACCAGGTGCTGGCGCCCCAGCCTGCGTTCCGAGCCACCACCTTTGACGCCCCTGCCCAGCCGCTGGAAGCGAGGCGCCACGCACCGTGCCCGCGGCCTGCAGGCGGCCACACCTGCAGCCCCCAGAGGCCCCCCTGCCTCCCCGACTCCCTGCGCCTTCCCCGCCCCCGCCCCGCCCCCCCGCCCGCGCCCCCCTCTTGCGCCCCCTCTCGGCGGCGCGGCGCGGCGCGTGCGCACGCAGGCCACCCCGCGGCTGCATCCCCGGTGCGCCCCGCAGGACCTGGTGCCCGACGCCAACAAAGCCCCGAAGCCGCCCCCAGGCCGCGGGAGGGCTCGTGCGGAGGGCTCGGCGTGGTGCCCCCCCCCCCCCCTCCTCACCTCCACGAGAGGGGGAGGACCCTGCCGCTCTTCCTTTCCCTGTCCCCCAAGACGTGCTTGCGCCGTGCCCAAAATCAGGACGGGAGGGTCTTGGCCGTTTGTCGGCCCCCTGGGGCCTTTGCTGGGCCCCAGGGCAGTCAAAAAACGAGTCGGGACGAGAAACCGACCCTGGGGGAAGGGTCGGGATTTCTGGGGGCCGCGTGCTGAACAAGTCAGACATCCCACGTGTCTCCTTCCCTCCCTCTCATTTCCTTCCCCTCCTCTGTCCCCCCCTGGTTGTTCTGGCCCTCCCCCTGTCGCCTCCTCGTCCCCGAGGCTGCGAGAGGTGCGTGCAGGGGCTTCGCCGCGGGGCGGTTGGCACGGTACCACGGACGACGACGACGACGACGACGACGACGATGACGAGGAGGAGGAGGACCATGACGAGGACGAGGACGAGGACGACGACGACGATTGTTTTGGTGATGGTGACAATGACGGTGACCGTGATGACGGCGAAGATGCCGACGATGACGGCATGTGGATCGGCGGCACGTCCAGGGGGGAAAGCAGAGGTGACGGGTCTTCAGAAGGCTCAGAAGGCCTCTGGCCTTCGACATGTGAGAGAGCTTCTGAGAGAGGCCAGATCGTTTCTGAGAAGCCCCGCCGCCTTCGAGAAGGCCTGCCCCCTCTCACCATGCCCCCTCCGCGCGCCGCCGAGTGGAGGAGTAACTGCTGTGGGTTGGGACGACGGCGAGGATGACGCCGTGCAGCTGGAGTGAAGGGGCCCAGGGACACACAAGTACATAAACACAAATCTCAGGGTTCCCCATCTTTTCCATACGTCTGGAGTTTCGTCGTCCCCTCCACTTCCCATATTTCTTCCGTGTTTTCGTGGGAATCGACGATATGTGTGTCTGTTTTTTTTTTTCCCCCCTCAGTGAGGGTGAGAGGGCGTCGCCGACCGGAAGGCATCTCCCCCGACAACTACAAGGTCCTCAGGCTGGAGGGCTCGCAGGCTCCCCCGCGTGCCCGCCAGGGGTGTGCGCCGCGGCCGCCTCTCCCCCTGCTCCGTTCGGCCCCCGTTCCTCCTCTCGGGAGGGAGAGTAGCGTCCTTCGCCTGCTAACGAGGGTCCTGGGGGTCAGGACAAGGTCGGCCCAACTCTTTCAGCGTGCCGCTCCTCGCCCTCTCTCCTGAAGCCGGGCGGCTCTTCCGCAGGAGCACGCGGATGTGCTCCCCACGGCGTCGTGTCTTTGACCTGGTCCCTGCGCGCGCCCGCCCGCGCCCGCTGGGGCGCCCGCTGCCGCCGACCCGGGCCGGCCCTCCGCCGCCCCCGGCCCGGCGCCCCCGGCCGCCACCCCGGGCCCGCTTGCCCCGGCGGCCGCCGCTGCCCCTGGAGCTGCCGCTGCCGCGCCAGCACCGGGAGGCGCCTCCGCCGCGGCCGCCCCCGAGCTCTACAAGGCGACGGCCGAGAAGCTCCCCAGAGTGGCCCGCTGTCTGGTGGCATGGCGGCGGAGGGTGCCTCCGCGCATGAGGCTCCCGCTCCCTCGAGCGGCAGCCCTTGCCCTGGCGGGCTTCCTTCGCCACTTGGGCCACCCGCGTATGTGCATCTGGGTGGCGCTCACGTTCGTCGTCTACCTGCGGCCGCTCGAGACTTTCCAGCTGCGCGGCTCGCACTCGGTGGCGCCGAAGATCGCGGCCGGCCGCTGCTACAGCTCGCGGGGGCTGCTCCTCCACGACGCGTCGGTCGGAGACCCGGGCAAGACGGGCATGTTTGTCGCAGCTGTCTTGCTCGACCGCTGCGACTGGCTGCTGCCCTCGCTGGAGGCCCTCAAGGCCCAGTCGCATCCCGACGGCAGCCTCTCGGACTTTTCGCCCGCGGAACTGCAGCGCCTCTTCGCGTCGCTGGTGCAGATCCTCGGCCTCGACCCGCTGTCGCCTCACCTCTACTCGCTGAGGCGCGGCGGCGCGAGCGACGACCTCGTGACTGGCACCAGGAGCCAGGAGCCAGGAGGAGGTCAAGGTCCGAGGCCGGTGGGCCACACCAGTCTCAAAAGGTACGGCAAGACCACGCGCCTCCTCCTGGAGATGGCGAAGGTGCCCGAGGACGTATTTGTGCTGGGACGCGCCGTGGAGGCGAACTTCAGCAACGTGGTGTCCGAGGGCTTCGCGGGTCCGCTGTCGGCGGTGTGGTTGCTCTCGCGCCTCGCCGCTGTTTTGGGCCCAGGCAGCGCCGTCCGCCGCGGCCTGCGGGCGATTTCTCCGAGGGCGAAGTCCGCAGGTGTCTACAGCGCTGCGTCAGGGCTAGCGCTACTCCGCAAGGCCGTTCCATGAAGAGGCTGGTCTTCTTGGAGTTATTCTCAGGTGCTGGCAGAGTTGGAGACGCCTTGCGCGCTCAGGGATATCGCTCTCTCTCTCTCTCTCTCTCTTTCGATATTGTGCACAGTGCGAGAGAAGACCACCTTGATCCGTCCTTGATAGAGTCATCAAAGGCTGACTCTCCTCAGGCTTTGTTGCAGCGCTTTGGCTCGGCACGCCTTGCACTTCTTCTCGTTTCTCTCTTGCAGTCTGGGTTTCGCTCAGCGGCGGCACACGTCGTGTTGCCTTCGCGCTCTCACCACGATAGATATGCATCGTCCTGGTCAGTGTAATAAGCGCCCTGGCTATATATATATATATATATATATATATATATATATTATATATATATATATATATACACACACACATATAACGGCGCACCGGGTCCGGGGGCCCGGGGCCGGGACCTCGACCACAAATGTGGGCTCCGGGGGGCCCGGAGGCTCGTCGGGGCTTGCCGGAGGCCTCCCCGGTCAGACAAGACGGCCCCAGGAGCGCCCAAGACGGCCCAAGAAACTTCCAAGAGGCCTCCAAGAGGGCTCCGAGATGCTGAAGATGGCCTCCAGACGTCCAAGGACGCCCCCAAGAGGCCCCAAGAAGCCTCCAACATGCGTCCCAAGAGGGCCCCTAGACGCAAACATTGGCCCATTCCCTTCGTAAAACGTACATTTTCAACAAAGTTGTCTTTTGGGCTTTCCGACGTTACAGGACGGCCCAAGAGGCGCCCAAGACCGCCCCAAGACGGCCCAAGAAGCTTCCAAGAGGGCCCCAGGACAGCCCAAGAGGGCCCCAAGACGGCCCAAGAGGCGCCCAAGATGGCCCAAGAGGGCCCCAAGACGGGCCCAAGAGGGGGCCCAGAGGGGGACCACGAACCGCAAGCTCGAGCCTTCCGCCCCAAGAGGCCGCCAGGAGGCCCCCAGGAGGCCCCTCAAGAGGCCCCAGGAGACCCCAGACGTCCAAGGACGCCCCCAAGAGGCCCCAAGAAGCCTCCAACATGCGTCCCAAGAGGGCCCCTAGACGCAAAAATTTGCCCATTCCCTTCGTAAAACGTACATTTTCAACAAAGTTGTCTTTTGGGCTTTCCGACGTTACAGGACGGCCCAAGAGGCGCCCAAGACCGCCCCAAGACGGCCCAAGAAGCTTCCAAGAGGGCCCCAGGACAGCCCAAGAGGGCCCCAAGACGGCCCAAGAGGCGCCCAAGATGGCCCAAGAGGGCCCCAAGACGGGCCCAAGAGGGGGCCCAGAGGGGGACCACGAACCGCAAGCTCGAGCCTTCCGCCCCAAGAGGCCGCCAGGAGGCCCCCAGGAGGCCCCTCAAGAGGCCCCAGGAGACCCCAGACGTCCAAGGACGCCCCCAAGAGGCCCCAAGAAGCCTCCAACATGCGTCCCAAGAGGGCCCCTAGACGCAAAATTGGCCCATTCCCTTCGTAAAACGTACATTTTCAACAAAGTTGTCTTTTGGGCTTTCCGACGTTACAGGACGGCCCAAGAGGCGCCCAAGACCGCCCCAAGACGGCCCAAGAAGCTTCCAAGAGGGCCCCAGGACAGCCCAAGAGGGCCCCAAGACGGCCCAAGAGGCGCCCAAGATGGCCCAAGAGGGCCCCAAGACGGGCCCAAGAGGGGGCCCAGAGGGGGACCACGAACCGCAAGCTCGAGCCTTCCGCCCCAAGAGGCCGCCAGGAGGCCCCCAGGAGGCCCCTCAAGAGGCCCCAGGAGACCCCAGACGTCCAAGGACGCCCCACGACGCTTCGCGTCACGAATTTCTTCTCACAACGATTCCTGGGTCTGTGACTCGACAGAACCTAAGCGCGCGCGAAGCGCGCGCGTGGTAGTATATATATATATATATATATATATATATATATATTATATATATATATATATATATATATATATATATATATATATATATATATATCACGGGGGAGCAGGCCCGGGGCCCGAAAACAGCTGCCTCGACCCTCCATGGGAGGACCGGGGCCCATTTTCCTTGTGTTTTTATAAGGTTTCCGCGTCATGGGCCTCGGAGGCCGCCGGTTCCGACTCCTCGTGGGAGGACGGGGCGGCCGGGGGGGTCCAAAATAGTCCAGGAGGCCTCCAAAGGCTCCCAAGACGGCCCAAGCGGGCCCCGAGTCGCCGAAAGACCGCTCCAGGACGCCCAAGATAGGCCCAAGACGGCCCGAGAGGCCCCCCAAGGCACTCCACGACGCTTCAAGACGCTTCTCCAGAGCGCTTCAAGAGGCCGAAATCGTCAATGTCACGAAGGTTTTCGAACGATTTTGACCTTCCAGCTTTTTCGGCTGTCCGACGTTCCAAGACGGCTCAATAGGCCCCCAAGAGCGCCCCAAGACGGCCCAAGAGGGCCCCAAGGCGGCCCCAGAGTCGCCCAAAACAGCTCAACAGAGCCCCAAGACGGCCCCAAGATGCGCCCAAGAGGGGGACCACGACTCCAAAGTTCGACCCGCCCGCTTGAAGAGTGCCCCAGGAGGACCCAAGGAGCCCCCAAGAGGCCCCAGGATGCCCCCAAGAGGCACCCAGGAGGCCCAAACGAGGCCTACAGAGGCCACGAAACAGCCCCGAGGAGGCCCCACAACGGTCCCAAAACGGCTACGGAGAAGCTGCGAAATTGCCTTCACGACGTCCCCGACAGGCCAACCACGAGATCCAAACCAACACCCATGAGGCCTCTGACCCACCACCCAGGGCACGGTGGCGGGGGCAGTGGCAGCACTTGTGCACAGCATGTTCCGGCGGGAGCCTTCCGGAACACGCTGCAGGAGGAGGAGGAATGTCAGGAGGAGAGAGAGTTGGAGTGGGAGGAGGAGGAGGGGGACGAGGAGAAGGAAGAGGCCTCCAAGACAGCTCCAAGATAGCCGAAGAGGCTTCCAAGAGGGCCCTGGGCGGCCCACGAGGGCCCCAAGGCAGTGCCTGACGCGCCCAAGACGACCCGAGAGGGCCCCAAGACGGCTCCAAGAGAGGCCCAAGAAGGGAAACACGAACCGAGAATCCGAGCTTTCTACCCCGAGAGGTTCTCGGGAAGTCCCAAGAGGCCCCCAATCGGATCCAAGAGGCCCCCAAGAAGCTCCCAAGAGGGCCGACGAGGTTCCAAGAGATCTTCCAAGATGGTCCCTAAGAGGCACAACTCATTGGTTTACGATTGGGCTTTGACGGGTTTTAATGTTTTTGTTCGGCCTTTTGGCATCCCGATGCTCCAAGACGGCCCAAGAGGCTTCCAAAACCGCTCCAATATAGAGGAAGAGGTCTCCAAGAGACCCCCAAGACGGCCCGCGAGGGCCCCAAGACGGTGCTTGAGGCGCCCAAGACGGCCCGAGAGGGCCCCAAGAGCCCCAAGAGGCCCAAGAAGGGGAACGCGACCCAACAGCAGAGCGTTCCCCCCAAAAGGCCCACAGGAGGCCGCAAGAGGCCCCCAAGTGGTCCGACGAGGACCCCAAAAGCTTCCCGAGGGCCTAAAAGGCCCCTAGGAGACGTCCAAGAGGTTTTAAAGTAGCCTAAAAGTGCCCTCGATGCGTCAAAACTGCTTCCAGCAGGCCCCTGGAAGGCTTCCTGATTGCCTCAATCTGGCCGCAGTTGGCCTCAAGTCGGGCCTCCACGCAGCCAAGACGGCCAATGACGGCTTCAGATTGCAGAACCGATGCCCCCAAGGGACCCTCAGACGCCCCCCCAAGAAGCACCCAAGAGGTGCCTCCAACAGCCAGTTGACGAAGCATGCGGAACACCCCAGAAGCTCCTCAGATGCCGTCGCGCGCCTGTGCTTGATAGCGTTGTCCAAGATCGTCCAGCGCCCCCCCGGCCTGGGCTAGAACCTGAGCGCGCGCGAAGCGCATGCGATAGTTCTAGCCCAGGGGCCCGAAAACAGCTGCCCGACACTCCATGGGAGTACTGGGGCTCATTTCCCCTGTGTTTTTACTGGGTTTCGGCGTCCCAGGCCTCGGAGGCCGCCGCGATGGTCCCGGACATTTTCCAGATCCTCGGCGCGGGCTCCAAGACCATTCCGCAGAGGGCTCCAACAGGCTCCAGGGCAGCCCAAGAGGGCTCCAAGACGGCTCCAGAAACGACTGCAGGGTCTCATTTTTCTCGTGTTTTCTGCAAGACGGCTCCAGGAAGACTGCATGTCTTATGAGGATGGCTTCCGCCTCTTGCCCCGATCATCCCAAACTGCCTGAACGGTTCCCCAAACCCAGCGCTTGCCCAAGCGCGTTCTGGACGGTCTTCGCTGGAACGCGCTGGAATGATCACGCGTTGCGGTTTCCCATACCAACGTCCTCGGACGTGGGCGCCCTGCCACGAGCGCGTTCCGGGAAGATACTCCCAGAACGCGCTGAAAAGATATGGCCACATCTCGGGGACGCTCCCGGCACCGCTCCCCCAGCCTTTCCGGGCAGCCTCCACAGCGCTCCAGGAGGGCCCAAGACACCCCGCAGGAACCCCCAGAATGCGAAAGGATGGCCCAAGACGCTCCCGAGCAGCCCAAGTCAGCCTTCCGACGGCTCTGGAGGCTCCCAGGTGGCCTCCAAGAGACCCCAAGAAGTCTGATAGGTATCACGGTACGGCCCGAAAAGGCCAAAGTCGTATATGTTCAATGGTCTTTTCAATGTTTTTGGCTTCTCGCGTTTTCGAGCTTCCAACGGTCCAAGAGTGCCGAAGAGCCTCCCAAGACCGCCCCAAGAACATCCAAGATACCTTCAGGACGGCCCCGAGACGGACCAAGAAGGCTCCAACCCTGCCGAAGAGGCGCCCAGCACAGCCCCAGACCACCCCAGAACAGGCCCAAGATGGGCCCAAGAGCGGGAGCAGGAGGCTTCCAGAGACTTCCGAGAGGCCTCCGGGACCCCCCAGAGGCCCCCAACACACCCCCGATCTTTGAGAGGCCCCAAAGAGACCCCGATGAGGCTCCAAGAACAACCCAAGAGAGCTGCGAGAGCCGTCCCGAGAGAGCCCAAAGAGGGTAACATCGTTGATTTCCAATGGTTTTTCCTATGTTTTTCGCCTTCTCAAGTTTTCCCGCTTCCAGCCCTCAGAGATCGAGGATTTGGGAAAAAGGAAAGGGAATTCCAACAATTCTGTTTCATCAAAGTGAAACTCCTACTCGGGGGTCCTACATATCCCCTGACATCTGGCCAGTACCGCGCCTCCCGGCTTCATCCGCAGAGCGAGTTTGCAGTGCGTTTTGACCCTTTTGGGATGTTTCTTTGAAACTGTCTTGGAGCGTCTTCTGGGCCTCCTGGGGGCCTCTTGGAACCCTCTGGGTGCCTTCTGCTGGACTCTGGAGCCCTCCTGGGAACCTCTTCGAGCGAAAACCTACGGTTTTCCGTCCGTGACCTGTGTCCCCATTGGGGGACTGGGGTGTTCCGGGGGTTCTGCTGGGGCGCCGGGGGCGCCGTAAGATCGCCCGGATACGGCCTCCGGATCGGCAAACATGGCGCTTCCAGACCGCGGGAACGACCAATGGCGGCCAAGACGGCCAAGGCGGCCAGAATTAGCCCTTGACTATCCAATAGGCCTCCAAGACGCCCCCAGAAACTTCCAAGATGCCTCCAAATGAGCCCCGGGAGACACAACTTGTTGCTTATCCAAAGGTTTTTGAAGGATTTCCATGTTCTCGCTTTTTCAATTTTCCGACGCTCCACAACGGCCCCAGAGGTCATATTTTCCGTTGCAAGACAGCCCCAGAGGCTTCGAAAACGGCCCAAGAGGGCCCCAAGACGGCGCCGGAGGCGCACAGGACGGCCCGAGAGGGCCTTATGGAGCTCCACCAAAGGCCCCAGTGGGGGTGCCCGCATGCGTCCGCCACACACAGTACAGCGCTTCGTGGCCCCATAACAGCTCCACCGAAGGTCTCAATTGCGCAGCCCGCATGCGTCTCACCCACCAGGTGCAGCGCTTCGTGGCCCCACAGGGAGTTCCGACGAAGGTCCCAGAGGCGCAGCCCGCATGCGTCTCCCCCACCAGTGCAGCGCTTCGTGGCCCCATAGGGAGCTCCACCGAAGGTCTCAATTGTGCAGCCCGCATGCGTCTCCCCCACACAGTACAGCGTTTCGTGGCCCTACAAGGGAGCTCCACCAAATGTTCCAGTGGCGAAGTCCGCATGCGTCTCCCCCACACAGTACAACGTTTCGTGGCCCTACAAGGGGGCTCCACCGAAGACGATGGCTACAACAGCGGTGCTCACAACTGCATCTGGTTGGGTCCTTCGCCAGGCCAATTTAAATTTACCCTCCGTTTATTTTTGCACATCAGACCATCATTAAGGCCCCCGTCACCATCGAAGAAATATCCCAGGATGCCTTCGAGGGTCCCAAATCATCGAACACCTAAAGGAAGTTGATGATTCTGTGGTTTCCGCATTTCCCCTTCTATACGCTTCCGAGGCTTGCGCAGGGACTCCAACAAGGTCGTTAGATGCACAAGGCGCTTCAACAAGTGATATTCCATGCGTTAGCCTGTCGGGCCTAGCTAGAACTTGAGCGCTCGCGAAGCGCGCGATGGTTATAGTATTGTTACATGATCATATATATATATATGTGTTTATATATATATATATATATGTATGTGTATATATGTAGTTCCATGCCTCCAGATGTCCTTGACCATGTAACACCATACATCCACATATCCATAGTCCCACACTCTCAGAATCCACGCATCCATGCGGCCCTTCATCCATGCCCGCGCGCGCCCATAGCTGCATGCACCTACATGCGTTCAGAGTTTTGTGCTTCCACTCTTCCGTACTCTCTTCTTATTCATACCACCATTCCTCCATACATCAATACCTCTACCTGCGTACCTGCTCTGCGCAAGCAATCTTCTAATGCACTCTTCTGCGCATCACGGCCAAATTGGCTGGCGTTTGTCGCGTCGACGGGCGGTTTTGGACGCGAGCAATTTGACCCGCGCCCGCGCGACTGGAAGGAAAAAAGCTCCTCTCTCCCCTCCGTGTCCTCCACTCCTTCCGTCTCTCCCCTTCCGTCCCGTCGTTCCTTCCTTTTCCCCCCCCCATACTTTCAGAGTTTGGCTGCCACGCGCAGTTCCCAAGCCGAGTCGACGCTCTTTCGAGGAGGAGGAGGAGGAGGTGGAGGAGGAGGAGGAGGAGGAGGGGGAGGAGGAGGAGGAGGAGGGGAAGCAGGCAGAGGAGACAAGGAGGCAAAGGAATGGTAGAAGGAGAAGGAGGAGGAAGGGAGGGGGAGGAGGGCGCAGGAGAAGCGGGCAGAGGAGACAAGGAGGCAAAAGAAGGGGAGGAGGAGGAGGAGGAGGAGGAGGAGGAGGAGGAGGAGGAGGACGGGGTAAGACTGGGGAGGTTTGGGAAGAGCTAGGGGGAGAAGGACTAGAAGGAGGAGCAGCAGTAGGAGGAGGAAGACAGCCAGCGCGGCCTACACCTGGAAGTCCAGCCATGCTCCTGTGTCGGAATGTTGCTCTCGCTTGAGCGCTGGCCACATCCCTGATCGGGAGTGGTGCGCTGTCGCCTGAGCGCTGGCAACAGTTCTGTCGAAGGAATGGTGCTGTCGCCTGCGCGCCGGCCACACCCTTCTATTCTGGGATGGCACTCTCGCCAGAGCGCCAGCCACAGCCAGACTTGCAAGGATGTTTCAGGCGAAACGGGCCGGACCAAATCAGGTCACGGCATCTGAGAGTTTCGAGTTGCAAGGATGCGTCCGGCGAACGGGCCGGACCAACGCTCGCGCGGCATTTGGGAGTTCAGAGTTGCGAGGATGTCTCAGGCGAAAGGGGTTGGACCATTTCAGGTCATGGCATAGGATCCCAGAGTTACGAGGGTGTTTTAGGCGAGACGGGCTGGACCTCAGGTCACGGCATCTGGGTGCTCAGAATTGCGAGGACGTCTCATGCGAAAGAGGTCGGACATTCTTTCTTGCGGCATCTGTGAGCCCCGAGATGCCACGCAACTGGTGGTCCTGTGAGTTTCGCCTGAGACATCCTCGCAACTCTTGGCTTGGGGCATTTTGCGCTTTAGACATCGTCGCAACTCTGGGCCCATGTATGTCCTGACCTGTGGTGATCTTCGACTCGCCCGAGACATCCTTGTAACTCAGAGCTCTTCGTTGTTTTCCTTTTGCTTCTTTTTGTTTATAGGCGTCGAAGGAATCTGCGCATCCCCCCTGTGACCTGACGAACGGTTGTGACGAGCAGTTCTGGTGAGTGGTTGGCAAGTGGATTCGAAATGATGTTCCCGCCAGGGGGCAGCCAGCGCACGCGCTGCGGGGCAGTCGACGCGCTCCCGGCGCCAAGACGGCGGCGAGCGCGCGCAAGGAGCAGGCAGAGCATTGAAGGGCATTCCCAGGTTTTGTCGTTGCGCCATTGTAGAACTCCCTTGGTAGAGTCCTTGGCGGCGTCGGCGTTGACGACGGCGGCGACGACGAAGCGCCCCGTGGCAGCGGCGACGGTGAAGGCGATGCCGACTACGGTACGACGAACGCGGCGACAGCGACGAGTACGATGACGACGCGACAGCGTCGACAGCGACGGTGGCGCGGACGACGAGTGCGGGGGCGACCGCAACGACGGCGACGACGGCAGCGGCGGCGGCGGCGACCACGATGGCGATGTCGACGACGACAGCGACGACGATCGCCGCCGCTGCGGCGGCGACGGGGACGACGTCGATTTCCTATGTGGACTTTCTGTGAACCTTATGTGGGTCTGGCGACGGGGGGGAAAGGCAGGGGCAAGATCATGAGAAGGCAGCGAGGAGGGCGGGGACGAGGCAGAAGATGAGAAGAAGGACCGCGCAACGACGACGACGCCATCATCGGAAACGGTGGCGGCGACGGCTGTCACGATCACCAGGTTGAAAGCGGCGCGTGCCGCGATGATGTCAACGACGACAGCGACGACGACGACAGCGCCGGCGGCGTTGGCGGCGCCGGCAACGACGACAACGACGACGACCGTGCCCAAGACAATGGCGACGACGGCGGCGAGAGCGGTGGCTTCGGCGGCAGCGGCGACGACGAGGACAGCGGTGGTGATGACGACGACGAAGACGACGACGACGAAGACGACGACGACGACGACGACAACGGAGACGACGACGACGATGGCGACGAGGAAGCATCTCCAGCGCGACAGCTGGGAGGCCAGAGTTGCGCGGATGTGTCAGGTGAAACGGCATTTCGGAGGTCAGAGTCGGGAGGATGCCCCTGGCGCAGTCGGTCAGACCACCTCGCACGCGGCACCTCGGATATCAGAGTTGCGAGGAAGGCCACAGGCAAAACAGGCTGGACCATTGCAGGACTCCAAGCCCAGAGTCGCGAGGATGTCCCAGGAGGCGCGAGGATGTCTCAGGCGAAGTTGGTCGGACCACTTCGCGTGCAGCATCTTCGAGCCCTGGTGTTGCGAGGATGTCTCAGGCGCAATTGGCTGGGCAACCTCTTGCGCGGCATCCGTGAGCTCCGAGTGACGAGGATGTCGCAGGCAGAATTGGCTGGATCACCTTAAGTCTGGACACTTCGGAGCCCCATCGAAGATGTCCCAGGCGAAAGGGGCCGGACCATCTCAGGTCACGGCATCTGTCAGCCCAGAGTTGTAAGATTGTCTGAGGCGAGACGGGCTGGATCATGTCAGATCAGGGCATCTTCGAGCGCAATGTTGCGAAGACGTCTCTGGCGAAACGGGCCAGACCACCCTGCGCGCAGCATCTCGAAACCCAGAGCTTCGAGGATGTTTCAGGCGAAATTGGCCCGACGACCTCGCGCGCAGCATCGTTGGGCTCAGCGTTGCGAGGATGTCTCAGGCGAAATTGGCTGGACCACCTCAGGTCAGGGCATCTCTGAGCTCAGAGTGGCGAAAATGCCTTTGGAGAAAAGGGCTGGACCACTCAGGTCACGGCATCTCGGAACCCAAAGGTGGGGGGATGTCTCACGCGAAACGAGCAACACCACCTCAGGTCATGGAGTTGCCGAGCCCAGAGTTGAGAGGATGTCTCAGGCGAAATTGGCCAGATCACCTCAGGTCGGAGCATCTCTGAGCTCAGAGTCGTGAGGATGTCTCGTGCGAAAGTCTGCGGCGAAGGTAGCAGTGTGGGCGAAGGTATCGTCGCCCATAACTCGCAGCACAGCGCCGCACATCTGAACATACTCCCAGTCAGCACAGTTGTCTGGGGAACCAAGCGAACGTTGTCCAAAGCCGCCTCTGGCCCGTGCCAGCCGAGTGTTCATGGGGATCCGGTCACGTTCAAGCTCCGAGATGCCCTGACGTGAGGTTTTTTGGAGCATTTCTTCCAACACGTCCTCACACCTTTGGGTTTCAAGATGCGTTTCGCGAAGTGCTCGCGACTGAGATATCCTTGGAACCCCAGGCTCCAAGATGCCCCGACTTGAGGTGCGTTGGCCCGATTCGGCTGATCACAACTCAGGGTTCCTAGAAGCTGTTCGCGAAGTGCTCAGGCCCGTTTCGCTTGAGACATCCTCGGGATCTCCAGGAAAACCAGTCTGGTTTTCCTGGTGATGCTGTTGTCGATGGTGATGATGGTGACCATCCTATTTTAGAGAGACAACAAATATCATCTCCATCACCACCAGCACCATCACCATCATCATCATCATCATCATCATCATCATCATCATCATCATCATCATCATCATCATCATCATCATCATCATCATCATCATCATCATCATCATCATCATCATCATCATCATCATCATCATCACATCATCACATCATCACCATCACCATCACCATCACCATCACCATCACCATCACCATCACCATCACCACCACCATCACCATCACCATCACATCACCATCACCATCACCATCACCATCACCATCACCATCACCATCACCATCACCATCACCATCACCATCACCATCACCATCACCATCACCATCACCATCACCATCACCATCACCATCACCATCACCATCACCATCACCATCACCACCATCATCTTCTGCACGACATGGCTCAAGCCAGGCAATGTCGTCGTCCCCGCGCCCCTCTTCGAGCCGTGCAGCCCCTTCAGCCATGCGGCCTCCTCGAACCGTGCGGCCCCCTCGAACCGCGCGGCTTCCTCGAGCCGTGCGGCCCCTTCGGGCCGCGCGGCTCCCTCGAGCCCCGCGGCCTCCTCGAGACTTGCGGCCGCCTCGAGCCGCGCGGCTTCACCGAGCCGCGCGGCCCCCTCGAGCCGCGCGGCCTCCTCGAGCCCCGCGGCCTCTTCGAGCCGCGCGGCCCCCTCGAGCCCTGCGGCCCCCTCGAGTCCTGCGGCCCCCTCGGGCCCTGGTTGCAACAGCTCGGGCGCCGACGCCGACGTAGTAGTGTCCGACGCCGACGACGCCGACGCCGACTACGCCGACGGAGTTGCCGACGCCGCTGGAGTTGCCGAGGCCGACGGTTGCAATAATGGCTCCAGCAGCGGCTCCAGCAGCAGCTTCAGCCGCAGCTTCAGCCGCAGCTCCGCAGAGGGCAGCGGCTCCAGCAGCGAGGCGCCCGTAGTTGAAGCAGCGCAGGCTAAGGCTGAGGCCGCCCCAAGCAAAGCAGTCGAGGAGTTCGAGCCTGCGCCCACGACGCTGGAGGAGCACGTCAACAGCCACGACGGCGCGTGCAAATTTTGGGCAACAAACAAGATGTCTTGGAGCGCCACCCTGTCTGCGACGAGTCCAGTAACCCTGAAGCCTGAAACTTGGATGGGCTGCGCAGGTGGTCAATTTGCAATATGCTTGTTGTGCTCGGCGTTCACGTGCTCTCGTTGCGAATTAACCGTTGGCCAGGGTGGCGGGGGTTTCCGACGTCGCGAGAACTTCGTGCACTACGCGCAGAGCGAGGGGCGCCAGGCAGCAGCAGCGGCGCGGCAAGAGCGGGTTCGAGCGGGAGGCGCGCGCTAAGGTCTCCCCGCGCAGGCGTTCCAAGCCGCAGCAGCCGCGACAGCTTCTTGGAGATCAGCTGCAACAGCTGCGCAACAGCCACAGCCGTCCCAAGCCGCAACAGCTGCCGACCCGCGCCCTGGTTGCCGCGCAGTGGCCGCCACCCGCGCACTCTTGGAGACGCCCAGTTCCATCGGAAGTTTCGATTCGCGGCGGGGCGCGTTCCTCGGGGGCTACCGCGGAGCTTTGGAGTCTTCGCGAGAGCGCCGCCAGGTGGTGACCGCAATGGCTCAATGCGAAAAACTCAGAACCCAGAGGATTCTCAAAGAGAGTGTGATTTTCGGTTGGCCGCGGACGGTCTCGACCGCGCGTGCCGGGCCGAGATCGGCACCGCGCTGCGGTCTATTCAAGAGACTCCTAGACGTTCTCCCGAGCGACGGTCTCAAGGCAGGCTGGCTGGAACAGCTGGGCCCTGAGGGGCCCTGGATCGTGGGCCGGGCGATCGGGGTGCGGGAGTTCCCGCGGGCCGTGGATTGCGACGGCAAGGTCTCCATGCTGGAGGAACGCGCGCGTCGCGCGGGCCAGGCGGCAGGGGGGGGAGTGGGCGTGGAGCTGCGCGAGCGTGTGCGAGCGGAGATGCGGGCATGGTGCAGCGATGGGGCGGATCAAAATGCACCCCCGGCTGCAATGGGCACGTTCCTGCGGCTGGCATTTCATGCTTGGGGCGAAGCGCATTCGGCCCAGGAGCTGCTCGCCAATTCAATGACAATGGAGGACAGCGAGATCGCGATATCTGACATGCAGCTGGTTGCGGGTAAACGGCCTCCAAGTCTGGCCAGGTCTCTGACTGCGCCCAGCGAGTTCCGCGCCGCAGCGGGTGCGCAACAGCTTGACGGCGAGATTGCGTTCACCCGAAGCTTCGGTTGCCCCCCCCCCCCCGCGCTTCAACAGTCGGGCGAGGTCCTGGCGCGGGAAAGCCGACGCTGGAACGTTTTTTTTCAATGCGTTCGGAGAGGAATCCAAGGGGGGCGAGGATCGGCGCATTCGCGCCCGATCTTTCCTGGAAGGGCTCGGGGGCGAGACCAGCTCGCGTCTGCTGCTCGGCGGCCTGCTGGCGGACTTGGCGGCGGAGCATTACTCGCGGGTCGCAGCTGGGGGCGCAGACGACCCCGCCGCCGCCGCCGTCCAAGCCGGGGCCGCCCCGTTCCTCGCAAGGCTGAACACGTTGTTCATCGATGGGGCGATGTTGGGCACCCCCTGCAGTTTCATCGGCATCGCCCTCGAGCTTTTGCGGCAGACGTCCAGGTGCCCATGCGGCAACAGCGTGCACACTGTAGGCGTCGGCGATTGGATCACGGAGCCCCGGGCCAGGGAACCCGCCCGCTCGGCTGAACGACGGGCGCAGGTAATCGTAGCGAACGTGAAGGAGAACGTGAAGCTGCATCGGCCAGATCGTTCTTGGTCGCATGCTTGTACGGCGCCCCGTTTGCCTACTTCTTTGTCTGCAACAGGCGCGGGCGCAACTGAGTTTGCGTCAAAAGCCGAGGCATGTTTGATGCGCGTCATGAACGGTGCAGGCCTTCCTAAGCGGCAGGCCATCGCCCAGGTGCGGCGCAGTCTGAAGTGCGCCGAGATGCATCGTCGAGATGGGGGCACCGCGCGGCAGGCTTGGGCCGCGCTGCAGCGGAGTGACCTGGGAGTGCCAGCGGCCGGCGGCCGGTGGAGCTCTTCCTCGCGTGGAAGACGTCCACGGGCAACGTGGGGCGGCGATTGCGCCGTTTCCCCGAGCACCATTGCCCGACAGGGTTCGAATGCTCGACGTGTCCGCGGAGGACTGCACTCTCGCGGGCGCGGCGTCCCCTGGCAGTCCCCGCGCGCGTGGCTGGAACAGCGCGAGCGGGGCGAGCCTGGCAGGCGCTGGTACAGGCACGTGCCCCAGCAACACGAGCGCTCAAAGTGAAAGACCTCAGCGGCGAAGAGGGCCGAGAGCCCGACAAGGGAACCGCGAGGGAGCCTCGGCCAGGACGTCGGTCAGAGGTAGGCTTCGGTCGCAAGCGAGCAGCTGCCATCGTCGCCATGGCGGCCGCTTCCCCGAGCCAGCGCATTCGCCTTCTCGCGGAGGCCGCCCCCGATCTCGCTGCGGCGGCGCAGGAGGCGGCCCAGGCGGGCGTCGCAGATCCCGCCCGCCCGTCTGCAACAGTCGTCGGCTCTGTCGCCAAGCGGGCGGCCAAGGTTTCGTTGGCGCAATGTTGGAGGAGCATAGGCCGCCGCCAAGGCCAGAGGTGCGCGGGAGAGGAATGTCTCGCGCAGTGCCACGCCAGGCCCCGCGGGCCGTGACGCCTACCTGGCCCCCGCGCGCCCCCTGGCATCATGCTATATATATATACATGTATATATACGTATATATTTATATATACACGCATATGTATACACTACACCTGTATACGCAATACATTCCTATGTCTGTACACGCACATATGTATAACAATACGTATGTATGTGTATGTATGTGTGTATGCGTGTATGTATATATGTACGTATGCATGTATGTACGTACGCATTTATGTTTATATGTTTGTTTGTAGGTGTGTGTATATATGCCTGTACGTATGTATGTGTGTATGTATGTATGTATGTATGTATGTATAAACGAGTATACATGCATATCGACACTTGCATTTGTATGTATACATACATTTAGATACACACATATATATAGATAAATACACATGTATGTATGTATGTATGTATGTATGTATGTATGTATGTATGTGTGTGTATGCATGTATGTATGTATGTATGTATGTATGTATGTATGTATATAGATATGTATTTATGTATTTGCGTGTGAATGTATGTATGTATGTATGTACGTATGTATGTATGTATGTATGTATGTATGTATGTATGTATGTATGTGTGTGTATATGTCTGTATGTATGCATGTATGTATGTATGTATGTATGTATGTATGTATGTATGTATGTACACACAAGTGGCGCATTTGTGCCCAGGCTCATACAAAAACTGGAAAAAAAGGCGCTTGAAACAGGACAACACCATGACTGCAGGGTCGGAAATGGGGAAGGGGAAACTGGGGCGGCGCCGCCAGGGCGTGCCTAAGAAAAGGGGAGGAGGCAGGAGGTGAACGCAGAAGAATCGAATATCGAGGTCGCAATCGAGCGCAAGTGGGGTTGCCACACCTTGCGATGTGTGTACCAGGGCCTCCCAGGAAACGTCAGGAGGCCCGACTTGGAGACCGGAAGAGGCTCCAGGAGGCCCCGGGATTGTGAGTGTTGTGTGTGTGTGTGTGATGTGTGCTCTGTGTTGTGCGTGTTTTCTGTGCGGTGTAGGTGTTGTGTGTGTGTGTGTGTGTGTGTTATGTTTGTCTAGCGTGTGATGTGTTGGGTGTGATGTGTGTTTTTGTGTGCGCATGTAGTTCCGAGGCCCCAGGAGGCCCCAGGAGGCCCCAGGCGGCCTCAGGAGGCCCTAGAAGACCCCAGGAGGTTCCAGGAGGCCCCAAGAGGCTCCAGGAGGCCGCAGGATGCCCCAGGAGGTTCCAGGAGACCCCCAGGAGGCTCCGAGGCGGGGTCTGGGGTACCAGAAGGTACAGAAAGCCCAAGGAGGCCCCAGGAGGTTCCAGGAGGCCCCCAAGAGGCTCCGAGGCGGGGTCTGGGGTACCAGAAGGTACGTCGGGGCTCGATTTTGGGAGGATGTCTTAGGCGAAATCGTCATTCTCTGAGAATCGGGGTCTCAATCATTGAAATTACTATGTGTTTTTGGAGGTTTTATGTTAGAATGTCGAAATTCCCATGTGTTTTTGGACCCTGACGTCACGATCTGCGTGAAGGGTGCCACCGATTTTCAGAATTTCGAGGATGTCCCTAGCGAAACGGCCAGAAGAATCGCGGACGCGGCGCCCCGCGTACGCACTAATCGGCTCTGAGCTCTACTCCTTCGGAGAGGTGCGTATGATAATATATATATATATATATATATATATATATGTATATGCATATGTATATGTATATTTATATGTATATGTGTATGTGTATGTGTATGTGTATGTGTATGTGTATGTATATGTATATTTACATGTACATGTACATGTACATATATATATAATATATATATATATGTATATAATATATATTATATAATATATATATATATATTTATACGTATACATACATGTGTGTATGTCTCTATTTGTATGTATGTATGTATGTATGTATGTATGTATGTATGTATGTATGTTTGTATGTATGTATGTATGTATGTATGTATGTGTATGTATGTATATGTATTTGTGTATATATATATGTATATATATATATATATATATATATATATATGTATGCACAGGCCCGCGGTCCCCAAACATGTGCCCCCATTGGGGGACTGGGACGCTCCGGGGGTTTTGCCGAAGCGCCGGGCGCCCCCTAAGATCGCCCGAAGACGGCCCCCGGATCGCCAAACATGGCGCTTCCAGATTGCGGGAACGACCAATGACGGCCAAGACGGCCAAGGCGGCCAGAATTAGCCCCTGACTATCCAAGAGGCCTCCAAGACGCCCCCAGAAACCTTCAAGATAAGATGCCTCCAAAGGAGTCCCGCGAGGCACAACTTGTTAGTGATTTTCCAAAAAGGTTTTTGAAGGATTTCCAAGTTCTCGCCTTTTCAGTGTTCTGACGCTCCACGACGACCCAAGATGTCATATTGTCCGCTCCAAGACAGCCCCAGGGGCTTCGAAAACGGCCCCAAGACGGCCCAAGGGGGCCCTAAGACGGCGCCAGAGGCGCACAGGACGGCCCGAAAGGGCCCTATGGAGCTCCTCCGAAGGTCCCAGTGGCGCAGCCCGCATGCGTCCGCCACACCCGGTACAGCGCTTTGTGGCCCCATGGGGAGCTCCACCGAAGGTTCCACTGGCGCACCCCGCATGAGTCCCTCCCACCCAATACAGCCTTTCGTGGCCCCATAGGGAGCTCCACCGAAGGTCTCAATTGCGCAGCCCGCATGCGTCTCACCCACCGAGTACTTCGCTTCGTGGCCTTATAGGGAGCTCCGACGAAGGTCCAGTGGCGCAGCCCGCATGCGTCTCCCCCGCCAGTATAGCGTTTCGTCGCCCCATAGGGAGCTCCACCGAAGGTTCCAGTGGCGCAGTCCGCATGCGTCTCCCCCACCCAGTACATTGTTTCGTGGCCCTACAAGGGGGGCTCCACCGAACGTTCCAGTGGCGCAGTCCGCATGCGTCGCCCCCCAAAGACGATGCTTACAACTGCGGTATTCACAACTGCATATGGTTGGGTCCTTCGCCAAGCTAATTTCAATGCGCCCCTGCTAATTTTTGCACATCGGACCATCATCAAGGCCCCCGTCACCACCGAAGAAAGATCCCAGGAAGCCTTCGAGGGGCCCAACATCGAGCACCTAAAGGAAGTTGATGATGTTGTGGTTTCCGCATTGCCCAGAAGGTCGTTAGATGCACAAGGCGCTTCAACAGTTGAGATTCCATGCGTTAGCCTGCCGAGCCTAGCTAGAACTTGAGCGCGCGCGAAGCGCGCGCGATGGTTCTAGTATATATATATATATAGATTCGTTCCAAATCCGCCTGTAGGAGTACACACCCGACCTAAGACTAGAGGTGAATGGTGACCTTTCTCCAGAGTGACCTCTGGTGAGGGCCCAATGGGGTCTCCCGATCGGCGAGCACGCTGCGGCAGTAGCGTCCTGCGCGCTTGTGTGTGGTGTCTCATCTGCCTTCGCTTCCTCGTCAGCTGCCGCCTGTCGGTGTGCGCCAGCTGCACCCGCGCCCGCCCTGGCCAGGCCCGCCCTTTTTGTCCAGGATCCGTGCATGTGCGCCCTTCGCCAGGTCAGGGGGGGCGCGTGCGCCGATCCTGGGGCCCATGATGGGCCGGGCCAGGATCGGCGTTGGCGAACTGTGCTGGCTTCATCCTAGCCCTTCACGAGCTTGAAGCACATCTCCATCCCTGTGTTCGGCATCACCTTTTTCTCTGTGCCGATCTCGGGGATTCCCTCGGTATCTGAGGGCGCATCCCTAAGACTGTCATCGTCTTGGGCTTGCCGTTCTGAGGGGTTGGGATGAAAATGATAAGTTCGACGCTGCTTAAACCCTTCGACTGGCCCTCCCCGCGACGCCCGGAAGGTTCGCGCGCTCATCGGCAAGGCGCCTTGCGGGGCTTCGGCCCGCGCGCGGCGGGTGGGCGGAGTCCGTGGTTCTGGGGGCGGGGGGGGGCCCTTCCCCTGCGCCCTCCTTGCCCCGCTCCGTCTCCGTTTCCTCGTTCCCGCCTTGCTTGAATTCGAAGTGCCTCGCGAGAGTGAGGGGCAGGAGGATCAGGATGAGGATGAGGATTGGGACGAGGAGGAGGATGGGGAGGAGGAGGAGGAGGAGGAGGAGGAGGAGGACGAGGAGGATGGGGAGGAGGAGGAAGAGGAGGAGGAGGAGGAGAAGGAGGAGGAAGAGGAAGAGGATGGGGAGGAGGCGGAGGAGGAGGGAGGAGGAGGAGGAGGAGGAGGAGGAAGGGGAGGAGGAGGAGGAGGAGGAGGAGGAGGAGGAGGAGGAGGAGGAGGAGGAGGAGGAGGAGGAAGAGGAAGAGGAGGAAGGCTCCTGGAGGGGTGCCTCGGTGTCTGGCGGTGCACCGGGGCCTCGGGGGAACTGAATGCCGCTCCTTTTCCTGGATGAGCACGTCTCCTGTGGAGCAACCTGGTCTTCCCGACCAGGGGTCCC
Source organism: Prorocentrum cordatum (assembly GCA_963575745.1). Lineage (NCBI taxonomy): Eukaryota > Dinophyceae > Prorocentrales > Prorocentraceae > Prorocentrum > Prorocentrum cordatum. The sequence continues at coordinate 661,793 of CAUYUJ010021082.1, read as the reverse complement.
TCTGCTGGGAGTCTTGTCGGGGGACCCCGCTGTGCCTCTCTTCCTGCCTCCTTGGTCGCGAGTTCCCCTTTAAGCCCCCCTCAACCTCCTCGGCTGGGCCTCTCTCTCTGGGAGTCGTGATTGGAGGGGGTTCTTCACCCACCTCCAAGGCCCGCGCGTGAGCGCGCCAGCTCCTCTGTTCAGGCGCCGCTGACATCGTCGCGCGCCTAACTCGATAGATAGGTAGCTAGGTAGGTTGGCAGGCAGGCAGGCAGGCAGGTAGGTGTGTATGTATATGTATAGGCCGTCTGGGAAACCAGATGGCGTGCGGATCAGGCCCAACGGCGGGCGGCCCAGCTCACCCCATGGCAACGCGGTGCGGGCGTCGAGAGGGCCCAGCTAGCACCACACTATCGAATAGGCCGAGAGATCTTCAAGAAGTCACATTCCTTATGAGGGGTGCGGGGTCCTGACGAGTGTTGGCACGACACTGCCCCTGTAGAACAGCAGAGCAGACATCTGGCAGTCGGTGCCGCCACTGCCGCCAGCTTATACGCGCCTCCTGGACTCCTATTTCGCGGGCGGCCGCACCACCCAGCTCCCCGACCTCCCAGCGCCCCAATGGGGGCGACTGGCCGCCCTTGTCCTGAATCCCGCGGGGAGCGCACCTGGCATCGATGGAGAACCGTACGAGACCTACCACCCTGGCGCCAGGTTCCTCGCCTGCCTCCTGGCGCAGGCCTGGCGCACCGCCCACAGGGACCCAAGGCGCCTAGAGCAGGTCTTCGGCCCTTCCATGGACCTGCTGGTGTGGATACTCAAGATCCCAGACGCCGAGCGCCCCAACGACCTGCGCCCTCTTCAGCTTCCCACCTGCATGCGGCGCTTGTTCGGTGCGTCCCTGGCAGACCTGCTCCGGCCCCTGGTCGAGCCGCAGCTCACCCGGGACCAGGCTGCCAAGAGGGGGGGGCAGTGTGGACCCAACCTCGCAGCGGCCATTGACCACCTGGCAAGACACCCAGCTTCAACCCTGCCCCAGGCGCCGCCTGGCACCATTTCATGGGGGCCGACAAGCGCCTTGGGGATATCTACAGCGACAGCAAGGGTCTCGTGACGCACATCACTTCTGATGTGGGCCAGTTTACCGACAAGCGATTCCGCATCGTCGCCTCCATGATCAAGGAGACCGTGCACTCCAACAGTGCACTCAAGCTTAGCTGGATCCCGACCTGGGCCATGGTCACGGACGCCTTGACCAAGGCGATGGAAGCCGGCGCCCTGCTGGCCTTCTTCGGGGCCCGCAAGCACAGCTACGGGACCCGGCAGCCGCGTGCCGCCATGCTCGCCTCAGTTTTGTTTACCTGCCTCGGCATGGTCAAGGGACAGCCTACGCCTACGCCGACGGTGCCGGACTACAGCTTCTGCATCTGCCTGCTGACGTTCACGCTGGTCCTCGGCAGGACTATCGGTTTCGGCATCTTCATGACGCTCTGGACGATCATGAGGCAGAACAACATGATCGCTACCGAGGAGCACGTCGCCGAGGCGAAGGCAATGGGCGAGCGCCCCGGCTGGGGTGGCCGCGTGCTTGGCCGGCGCCGCAACACTCCAGCTGCCATCCCCGAGGATCGTGATTACGACGGCGACATCGCGATGTACCCCTCCGCTGGACACATCAGTGCGCAGGCATCGAGTTCATCGGCATCGGCTTCGGGCGCCTCTTCTGAACACCGCCCGTCGCAGCCGCCGATGCCAGCGCCGCCGCCGCCGCTGCTGCCGCCAGAACCACCGCCTGCCAGCGCACCACCTACCGCAACATCAGCACGATCGAAGTCAGCGAGATCTTAGAGTTCGGGTGCAGCCCCTACCTCACCAAGCGTAGTCGCCGTATCGAGTCCATCGAATTCAGTATCTGCGAGTGTGGTTTCGTGGAACGGTCCCTCACCGACGGCATCGTCGAACGCGATGCTCCACTGTGTGACCGCCGTCCCCCGCCATGATTTCAGAATCGGACATAACCCGCATGGCGTCTACATTACCTGCAAGACCTGCAAGAAGCACTCGTCATGGCTTCCCCGGTTCCACAGGGACTGCTGGCGCGGACTTCACCTGATGGAGAAACCGACAAAGCCCAAGAAGGAAAGACAAATTCCGCTTGGTGTTCAGACGGCAGGTTGGCCGGTCGAACCAGCTGATATTCTGCTGCTGATGCTATCGACGGTCGCCTCTTGCGACCCCGCTTAGGTGGGTCCGCATTGTTGCTCCGTTTTCACACCCAGCTAGAGGTTTATGTAAGTCCGCATTTGCTCAGTTTTCACACCTAGCTATATATTTACACGTGAATCCGCCTTTAGAGAAGCTTCATTTAGAGTGCGCAAGTTTTGTTTCAAATCTGTGATGGCGATCGCAACCAGTCACATCTTATCCGGATGATATACTTTTTTGGGGGTGTTGTCGCTTCGCGATCGAACTCCTGCCATTGCTAGCATTGCCTTGCTTGGATTATAGCGCCGGCGGCGCTGAGGGCTGACCAGAATATCCTGCAGGTCGCGTGTAGTGCATCCGCTTGAGTGCCCCAAGGGCTGCCTGCTATGAAAGCCGTGTCGAGCCCCTTGCTCGCCTTCTGCCGGCGCGCCTGGCGCTCCGCCCAATGAAGATAGCGCCAGGCTTAACTACGTGCCCGGCTGCTCTTGCTCTGGCGCCTCGCGCGCCCGCCTGGCGCCGCTTGGGCACCGCGCGGGAGGGGTGTGATTCCAGAAGGCTCGCCCTCTTTTGCCTCGCTTCCGCTCTCTCTTCCTCGTGCCCGCTCTGCCGCCGCCGCTATCTCTCAAACGGGGCGGGGCCTTTGGCCGTAGAGCTGCGCAGTTTGATCGAGCAGCGCTCTCGCGCGACGAAGATTGCCGCGCCGCGCGCGCCATCCATATCGCACTTTTTTCACGCGGGCCGCCGATCTCTCACTTTGGATTTAGCGCTGGCCGCAAGTGGCCCGGCGACGATTCATCCAGCTTTCACGTGCACGGTGGGCCCAATCTTGCCCAATCTTTCTGGCGCCGCTGGTTTCCTCGGGCTTGTATGGGGGCCGTTCTGTCGGCCGCGGAAAACGGAGCGCCTGTCGGAATGCTAACCAGGCCTCGAGTGGGCCGCTGTCCATGGCCTAGTGGCTGCTGCCTTCATGTCGCGCCGCAGGATCGGCTGGATTCTCGGTCCTGGCCTGGCCAGCCTTCGCACCGCCCGGGGAGATTCTGTTGATTTGAGTGTTGTTTGCCCTGGGGCGACGCAGAAGATCGCGAGTCAAGCCGAGCCGGACTGGCTGTTCAGGCAGGCCCGCTCAGATAGCCCAGACCTGTCCTCTCTAGGCGACAGTCCAACGCTTGGCAGCGAATGAATTGTTGTCGCTTCGCGAATCCCCACCAGCCCATCCAGAAACGATGCCCAGAGGAATTGCCTCGATCAGAGAAGTGGGCAGCACACAGAGGAAGCCATTATGAGACATCTTGGGATATCTTGAGCCATCTTGGAGGTCATTTTGGGCTCTCCCAGACGCTCTTGGAGTCATCTTAATCCGTGCCCCCCCCCAAGAGGCCTCCATGTGGCTAAAACCTGTGTAGAATCAATGATTAGGCATTCTCGCCGAGGCCTCTTGGAGCATCTTGGGTGCATCTGGGGGGGCTCTTGGGGCCTCTTGGGGGTCTCTTGGGGGCCTCCGGGGGGCCTCTTGGGGGCCTCTTGGGGCCATTTTGGGGCCATCTTGGGACCTCTTGGGGCTTCCTGGGCGCTTCTTGGGGCCATCTTGGAGGAGATCGATCAAACAAGAGGGGGGGTTTAATTAGCGTCCCCCCTCGGAAGCCCCGAAGAGGCCAAAATCGTCCCAAAACCTAAGGAAAATCAATGATTTTTGCTTTCTCGCCTTTTCGCTTCCGGACGCTCTAACTACCCGCGGCCCCCCCCGTCCAGGTCCAGGGGAGGGGGTAGGGGGAGGGGTAAACCCCTCCCCAAGGGGGAAGAGGGAGGGGTGGAAGAGGATCTGTTCTAGACCACCTACGCCCAGAGGGCTGGTGGGATTCTGGGGCCAAGAACGGAAGTTCAAGGCTGGACTACATTATAGCTCCACGTGCGAGTTGTGCGGTGTGGGCCTCTTGTGTATTTGGGGCTGCCTTCGCGCGTGGGGCTCGGCGATATTAGTTCAGCCCCAGTCCCTGCGTGAGTGAGCTCGTGCTAACGGCGATTGGGCACTCGGGGGCCATGGCGTCTGCCCGGCCCAGTTCCCTGGTGCTCCTTGCCCGTCCTGGAGTTCCGGGTGCGCTGGAGCGTTCAACCCCTTGGAGGCCACTTGGAGGGCGAAACTTTTGGTGAGTGTTCCTGTGGATCCAACCTCGCTTTCGAACCCCGCCGCGAGAGGGCAGCGTGGTCCGTAGTCCAGACCAGCGGCAGCGGCGTTGACCTCGCGGCCGCCCTTTGTGGACCCCTCCCAGGTCTCATCCAGGATTCAGAAGTGGCGGAGCTGTTCAGCTTCCCCATGTATCTCACTCGCGTCTCGCTTGGCCCGTCTCTGTGTAGGTCCGACGGCGATTGGGTGGTCGCCTCTTTCGGCACAGCAGCATGTGCCCCGATGCCGACCTCATGGCTGAAGGTGTGGGAGCGTGTGGACGACGTGTGGTGGTGGGGGGGGGGGTGCGGTCGATAGTGTTGAAGGACAAGCACTCGTTAGAGACGACGTGCGGCCCGACATTGCCAGAGGTTATTGTGGTTTGGGAACATGTGCGCTGATCAGGCTACTAGGGAGGGGGCGGTACTGCATCTTTGCGACCAGACTGCTCACGCCAGAGTAAAGCCACCCGCTAGCCTTTCTCAACATATCTGCGAGTTCTTCGTTTGTGCCCTCAGGGCGGTGGGCGCTCCGCACCTTCGACCTTCCAGCCGTCATGCTGCGCGCGAAAGTAGGGGTAGGAAGTCTCTCAGCGTATTTCGAGGCTGAGCCAGATACGCGCGAAATGGTATCATTCGAGAGTCATCTCCGCTGCGTCCGCTGCCTGCGGGTGGCGAAGGACGCCAATACCCTCAGGAACGCCCGGCGCCAGCACGCTCTGGGCCACCGATTCTGGCATGTCGGCCCGCTCGTTCTCTTGGTTCAGCGTGCCGATCACATTCGAGGGACAACACGCGAGACCTTGCCCAGCACTGCCGCGGTCCATGCGTGCGCGGCTGGACGGTGCATAGCCGCCTCGCCAAATTCTGGCCAGGTCTGCACCTTCGGACAAAGGCCAGCGACGGGTCCCGTTGTCGGGCCTTCGGTCCCCTGTCCCCTGCGGCACGCGTGCCCTGGACGCCAGACTTGGGGACCTCGTCCTGCCCCGCTGGTGATTTCCGCAGGCCGAGCTGCGCATTTTGCGCTTGCAGGGCGCACGCACGCCGAGGCGCGCTGTCTGCGCGTAGAGGCACGCGAGTTTTGCGTCGTGGAGGCACGCGCGTCGGTGCCCACGGCGAACAAGTGCCACTGCGGCGAGAATGTGAGTTGTCTGGCTGTTCTGCGGAGGCCACCCTCCGCCTGCTCTTTGATACCCCCCCCAGGGGTCGAGTGTCCTCCTCCGCCTCCGCCTCCTCCTCCTCCTCCTCCTCCTCCTCCTCCTCCTCTTCCTTCCAAAGACAAGTCCTCCTCCCTCTGCTCTTTGCTCCCCTGCCCCCTAAAGCTTCCCGCGGGCGCGTTGTTCATCGGGAATCTGGCACGCGGACATCCACAATTTGTTCCCGCACGTTCCCTTTGGTCCAGGGGCCAGTCTCGTGCTGGGGATCGGTGTCTCCAGTTTTTCTCTTCCACTAGGCTGCAATCGTAGAGTAGCTTATGCCAGCAAGCTTTCAGTCCTGTGGGCCACTTCGGGACCATCGCCTACATTCACCATCGCCTGTTTCCTCATGGGAGGAGAAGGATGAGGAGGAGGAGGAATGGGGATGGGAGAGTAATGATGCGGTCTATGGCAGAGCGGTGTGGTCAGCATGTCCTTCTCTGTTCAGCGTCCTCCATCTCGCGTGACTCCCCTCTCTCGCACTCCGTCGTGTTGAGATGGGGGAAGCTCAGCGCGCTGCGCTCGCCGCTCTTGAGTTGTATTCGTGGCGCTTGTGACCGCGCTTGTCTGAGCTGCATTCGTGTTGTACCTCGAGGAACACATAGCACATACACAAACTCCCGGAGATCGGCTCGGATTTGTTGGATCGGCGCTGACCCCCCGTCCCTGGTGTGCGAAGCGTGCCAGGGTCGGCGAACGCCAGTGGCGCCGTCAGGGCGTTCCGGCGCCGATCCAAGAGATCCGCGCCGACCTCCGAGAGCTTATGTTCATGCCATCTTTGCTTCCCAGATTACCTTCCGTGCCCCTCGCGAGGCGATCGTTGACGATGCTCTCTGACGCCTGTGCTTCGCTGTCGCAGTCGGCATCCTCGCAGCAGGGACCTCCAGAGAGGCTGCAGCGCAGGGATCCTGCCCTCCACCGCCGCGCCGTGGCAGGGTGGCGAGACGATCAAGGGGATCCGGGAAAGGAGCGGCGCGGACATCAAGATCGAGCACGTGCCCACGGACGGCTCCTTGACTTGGCCATGCTTGCTATTGACAGAGTCGAAGGAGAAACACTGCAACAACATAACCTTTCGGAGCTCCACACCGATTTCTTGGATCGGGGTTGGGCCCACCTGACGGTGCCTCTGGCGCTGCCCCTGGCGCGTTCCGCGCGCCAGGGAGGGGGTCCAGCGCAGATCCAGGAAATCAGCGCGGACATCCGAGAATTCATGTTCATGCACTGTTTTGTCCCTCTAGCTGCTGACGGAGGTTGAACGAGGCGAGGGAGGGGACGAGTGGGGGTGGGGGATAAGGAGCAATACGGTCGGACCTAAGGTATGAGATCCAGGTCGGTTCGGGGAGAGTACCCTACTGTTCTTCGTTCTTGTTGGATGCTCTTGTGCATCCTGGGGGGAGGGTACCCTCGAGGGGTCTTAGTTTTGGGGGATGTTCTGGCCAGCGGAAGGTCTCATGTTCTTGAATCATGTTTTTTCTGTCCCAGGTCCCGCCGTAATCGGGGAGAGGATGCGGGGGCGGATGCCCCTGGCCCAGAGGCCCTCGCAAGGCACGCAGAGGCCAGCGGACTCGCGGGAGGCCCTGACCTCGGAGGTGGGGTCTCCAGTCTTCTCGTCCTCCGTTGCGCTCCCCTTGGCTGCCCCTCTCCGTTGCCCTCCGTCTCCCGCTGCCATCTCCTTCCCCGTCGCCGTCCCCGTTTCCACCTTTGGTGTTGGGCTCCAGTGTTGCACACCAGAGGCTTACGCCATTCCGCCGACCCCTAAGACGAGCTGAGTCGTGACGCTTTTTGCCCCAGTCCTCCCGTGCGTTGACTGTGATCCTCGTTTTGAATCCGCAGCGCTCCTCGTTTCCTCCCTCCGCCCCTCCTTGCCTCTGCGCTCCGCATCCTCCTCCTCTCCTTGCTTCCGCCCTCCGCATGTCCGTTTCGTGGCACCCTTCACGCGTTTCGTGGTCCCGTGGGCAACGAAGGCCCCAGCGGCGGTGTTCGCACGCCGCCCCGCCCGGCTCGTCGGCGTGATGAAGACTGTCCTCAGCGTCTTGGAAGGCATTTTAGGCATGCTGGAGGCGCCAGAGGGTGCATTTGGAGTTCCTGGGAGCCTGGGAGCCTGGGAGCCTGAGCTCGTGGCCCCCTTTCCCTCTCCCCTCCTTCCCCTCCAACGGGGTGTTGGACCCTGGGGGGGGGGAACGGGGAGGAGGGAGACAGCCACATGTCTCACGCGCCTTCTCACCCCGCGGCAGAACTCGACCACTGCAGGAAAGGGGAAGAGGGACGACAGGAGGAAGGCGACGACGGCGAGGAGGCAAACACGGAAAGCGGGGGATCGGCGGATTGTTAGAGTTTTTTTGGGGCTTCTTGGATTATCTTGGCATATTCTTGGGTGCGTTTGGGACGCTCATGGGGCTCGCCTGGGGTCCTTTGGGGTCCCTCAATGTTGAGGTCCCATGGAGCCCATCGGGAGCGAGGAGGCGAGAAAACAACAGCCAAGTATGCATGTTATGCGCTTCGGGGACTTTGGTGCTACGCACAATACGAAGAGGAGGCGCAGCCTTCCTCGCGTAGCGTGGAGGCAGGTGAGACTAACGTCTCACGTACCATTGTTGAACACCCCGACCAAGAGTCGCTCGCACCTGACGTTAGTCGCATGCGGCGCTCGCTCGATCGCGGATCGAGGGTCGGAGTTTTGAGGACGTCTCTGGGGTCTGTTTGGGCCTTCTGTGACGTCCTCGTCGCCACGGCTGGATCCGTGTGGAAATTCTGGCCAGACCTCGCCCCAAGAGTGGTCCAGGGGCCAGTTAACGCGGAGGAGGACCCAGATCTTTGGCGCCGCGAGAACGGTGGAACGGCTGCTTCTTTCAAGTGTTGTGCCTCAGGAGGGGGTCCGTTTCGGGCCGCATGACTCTTGGCGCCTCGCTTATTTCCAGCAACCCATCCAGAAGCGATTCCTTGACGAGCTGTCGTGAGAAGGGCAGTGAAGGATCACAATCGAAACGACGAGGGGGGCAACCTCGAAGGATGCATTGGCCCAAGCAGCTCCCCCCAGATTGCCAATTCGAGGCTCTGGGATGTGCGGCCATATTGACCTTTCTTGAGGCCTCTCTCGGGGAGCCACCCTGAAGACCAGCGACACAAAGGGCGGGGCATTCAACTTGCACCCCCGAGGAGGCTGCTTGGGGCCAACTTGGGGCTCTTTTGGGGTGCTCTTGGGGGCGTGGACAGCTTTATTGGGGTCCTCCTGGGCCAACTTGCAGCACTGAAGCCTGAGAGGCCCATCCGGATCCGAAGACCCGACAAGGCGAACATCACATGACATGCTTTTTCTGATTTCTTTTGTTCTCGGGGGGACACTTGGCAGGCTTGTTGGCCAGCTATGAACGAACCACATTGGGACCTCTTGGAGCCATGTTGGAGTCAATCTGGCCACCTTAGGCCATCTTGCGCGATTGTCGGGCGGAATCTTGGCCCACCTGGGGCCATCGTGGAGCCATCTAGGATCCAGACGGACGCTCTGTTCACCCGCGGACCCCATCTCGGGACCAGACCCCAGAGGGGGTCGAATGGGAAGGAGCTGTTTGTGAAGAGCTGGCAGAACCATCTACGCCCAGATAGCGATGGCTTTTCTATCGCATCTGCAAAGCCTGCATCGAGTCAGATTTGTGAGGTCGGAGGTGGAGGTGGGCCCCCCTTTGTTGTCGCTGTTGCCTAATGCGCCTCGTCTTCCGCAGTCGCCTTTGGCTCGTGGCACCAGGACGGGAGGAGGAGGAGGAGGAGAAGGAGGAGGAGGAGGAGGAGGAGCGGAATGATGGGGAGGAAGTGGAGGAGTCTATTGATGGGACTGCGCGGTAGGTCGACAGAGAAGAGAAGGATGCATAATATGGGAGGGACGGACGGACGGAGGGGAGGGGAGGGAGGGGGAAGAGAGGAATGGAGGGGAGTGAGTGCGTGAGCGGGGGAGGGTGGGGATTTTGGGGGGGGCGGGAGGGCAGGCGCGCACTGGTACTCGCCTGCTGAGCTTCCCAAGACGGTGGTGCGTATTTCTGGGGAGTGCGCGCGAATCTGTGCACAGCTGCGTGCTTGGCTGACTTTGTCTTTTCGGTGGACTGCCGGTGTGTCGCTCGCACAATGTCTGCAGGATCCCGAGGGCACTGCGACGATCATCGGCGACGTCCAGAAAACCGAGGAGATGATCAAGGAGGCCCTTGCGAGCAAGGGCTACCCGCTGTTGCCTCCTGGCGAGAGGATGGTGGCCCCCCCCGAACGGCGGACAGCCGCGGTTGAGTTCTGGTCCCTGTTCCCTTCTCGTCGTCGTGGTCCTCCGCTACGCCGCCTCCCCGTCTCCTGCTCCTCTGACCCGACCGCGTGCAGTGTGTGTAGCATTGCCAAGTTGCGGCAGTCACGCACCCGTCTTGGCGGGCATGTTGCGGGACCCCTCTCGGGGGCCCTCGGGGGCGAGCCCTCGGGAGCCAAACGGGGTTGGTGTGAACGCGAATTGGCCCCGTGACCTAACGGGGCCGTGTGACCCCGCGTTGGCCATTACCGCCGCTCCACTACAGAGCCCTTGTGACGCGAACAACTTGGGCGGCGCCACCTCTTTCAACTCCTCTACGCTGTACGCCCACACCCACGCCCACACCCGCATCCGCGCCTGCACCCTCAAGGAGAAAGAGGAGGAAGGAGGAGGAAGGTCCGAGGAGGTTCCAGTGCGTTTGGGAGGGTTTCAGGGGGGCTGTGTTCTGCTTTCTTCGTCATGTCGGGTCCAGCGCTCGACATGCCACACGTTCGAAGCATTCACCAGGGGCCGACCGTCTGCATGCTTGTTGCGCTGGTCGGCTGGGTGGTCGGTTGGCAGGGCCGTCGGCCGGCTGCGTGGGCGGTTGACGCGTCTTGGAGGGTGAAAGTGGGGGTCGGGCGCAGGGTCCCGGCAATGATGTTTTTTGAGGCCATGAATGGGCGATACATCCTCGATTGCTGTGTTCGGCGGGGGAACTAATTGAAGCCCCCCGCCTGCACCCGCGCGCGAGACTTGAGGGGAAAGGAAGCAAGGGGAGGGGGGCTCGGGAAAGGCGACGAAGGCAACGTGCGCTAAGGGCGCAAAAAGAAAAGGCTGGAACACACGAAAGCGGTCAGGTGAGTGTCGAAATCTGCCCAGCCAATCTGACATGCGGAACACTGCGCCTCTGTTTTGGGGATCTAGAAGGCCAGGGCAAAATGTGAATTCACATTGTGGGGAAAAGCAAAATGTGAATTCACATTTTGGGAAAAAGGGAACTGTGAATTCACATGTTGGGAAAAAGGAAAATGTGAATTCACATTTTGGACTTTTATGTAGGATTCTTTATGAAGGGGCCAGAATGTGAATTCACATTTTGGGAAGAAGGAAAATGTGAATTCACATTTTGGGAGAATCGCGGGGCCCATTCCAAATTTGTCTTGGGGGTCGAGAAGTCACCGTTTGGGAACATACGCGATCATCAACCGCACAATCAAGACACACTTGCACTCCACTTCGCCGACCCACACGCAATATGCAAGAACGCCCGCACGCATGAACGATAATGGATGGACGGCGCGTGTGCCCGCGCGGGCAACGCGCGGGCACGAATGACTGGCCATCAATGACCGCCAGCATTGGATGCCAATCGTACCCGATCACATACACGAACGATACATTGAGCATACATGGGCCATTCAGCCCCCATTGAAGACCCCCTGTTGCAGACCCCCTCTTTCACCCTCCAAGCGTCGGCTGGTAGTGGGTCTGTTGGCTGGGCTGGCGGATGGTCGTTCGACACGTTGGTTGGGGCAGGGCTGCTCACGGTCCGGTCCGATCCGATCCACAATTTCGATTCCAACCCGATCCCCTGACTTCGATCCGGCCCGATCCTGCACGAACATGCTCTTGCTTTGGCCTGCAGGGGCCGAGCCCGATCCGCGGTCCCACGCGATCCGATCCCGACGGTCCGATTCCGCGCCAGCTCGGGCGCGATCCGTGCCGTTTCCGACCGAGTTCGCGATTCGATGGAGCTCAGATCTGCTGGTGTTGGAATTGGTCGGGTGTTCGGCTTGTCGCCCACGTGGCCAGGTGGTTTCTAGAGCAGCCAGTCGCGAGGTCGGATCGTCTGCATTTTGTTGGGGGGCTGGTCAACCTGTTTCCCAGTCTTTCAGAGAGGCCGTCAAGCCTTGCGAGCCGCCGTGCAGCCAGTATCGAAAGACCCCACTGAAGTTGGAAACTCTTCTCGCTACCCAACAGGTGGGGGACCGCCAAGAGGAGGAGGAGGAGGAGGAGGAGGAGGAGGAGGGATGAGGAGGAGAAGGAGGAAGAGGAGGAGGAAGAGGAGGATGAGTCATGAGGAGTTGGAGGAGGAGGAAGAGGAGGAGGATGAGGAGGAGGATGAGGAGGAGTAGGAGGAGGAGGAGGAGGAGGAGGACGAGGAGCAGGAGGAGGAGGAGGAGGAGGATAATAGTAATAATAATACTATTAGTATTCGTACTGATTATAATAATAAGAGGAGGAGGACGAGGAGGAGGAGGAGGAGGAGGAGGAGGAGGAGGAGGAGGAGGAAGGAGGAGGGAGGAGGAGGATGATGATGAGGAGGAGGAGCAAGGCTCCCAACTGAGAGCTGTGACGTAGCACGCGCTTACCAGCAAGGCTCCCAAGAGCGAGCGGCAACGTACGCATCTCTGGGCACGATGACTCTGAGCAGAGAGCGGTGCCGCAACAAGCTCTTCCCAGCAAGGCTCCCAACGGAGAGCGGCGACGTAACACGCGCTTACCAGCAAGGCTCCCAATAACGAGCGGTGACGCAACAAGCTCTTACCTCCAAGGTCCAAGAACGGGTGGCAACGTAAAAGTCTCTGAACACTAGGGCTCCCAACAGATAGCGGTGCCACATCTAGTTCTTAACACCAAGGCTTCCAAGAGCGAAGGGTGCCATGAGCCATCTCGGGCAGGTTGCTGAAGCGCTTTTTCCGTTTCCGTGCCGGCCCCAGGTCTCATGGCCTTCGGCTCATCCCGCCAGCGTGCCTGGGTTTTGGGTCTGAGGTTTCTTGAATGTTCGTTGGCATCTCGCCGAGGCCTCTCGGGGCCTGTGGGGGTCTGTTTTGGGGTCTCCTGGGCCTCGTGGGAGACTGCCTCTTTTGGGCCTCTTGGGGCCTTTTTGGGCCTTGGTGCCTCTTGGGGTGAAAAGTTCAGTTTTCCGCTTCGTGTTCCCTCTCTTGGGCTCCTTTTGGGCCTCTCCTGGGGCCGTCTTTGTGAATTCGGGGTCCGGGCTCCTGAGAGACTCCTCAGGATTAAGGACTGAGGCTTGCGGGAGCAGGCCAAGGAGCTGAGGACACTCCATCTCGTACCTTGAAGGCACACTGCCGGATCCATCATGCAGGCAGGTACACTAAACATTCACGGAGTCCAGGTACGACTCATAGCGCCCACATACTACGCACACATGACAGCAGCAACTGGTACACATACACAATACAACACACATACAAATTTCAGGTGCACCATACAGACACATAGTTATCAGGAGCCGCCTAAACAGCAATCTAATACACCAGCTCGACGCATGGTATGGCACACAAATCAGCAGACGCAACTGACACACGCACATCACATATACGATGCGTATGCAGACTCACTATGTACTTGTGGCGGGCTGCGTAGGACAAGCGCAAGGATTATACACAGAACAGGCGAATAACATGCCGTGTGCAGCCACGTGGACGGGCAAAACACGTGCAGAAACAGCATTTGATGACTTTCGGTCCATGTGGACGCGAGACCTGCTCTCTTGAGGACGTCTTGGGCCCCTCTTAGATGTTTGGGCTCGTCTTGGGGCGATCTCGGGGACCGTCTCGGACACTCTTGAAACAGAACGGCTGGGAACGTGAATATCATACAACAACCAATACTTTTCAGATGTTTTGTTCTGTCGTTCTGGGCCCCAGGCCTTTCAAGACGGCCAAAGAGGCCCCCAAGAGAGCCTCAAAACTCTTGGGGCCATCTTAGGACCCGTGGGAAGTGAGGATTTCCTATGGGCTCTCGAGGCCTCTTGGGCAAATCACGCAGTCGACCACAGAAATGTGGTAAGTTCGGGGTCTGGCCTCCCTTTTTAAATATATTTTTCGGTATTGAGGTCTTATGTCGGGGGCGGCCAAGAGGGGGGTGGTGACTAGGGGGGGGTGGATCTCATGGCGGGGGCCATGATATCTCCCCAGATTTCATGGCGCCTCTTCTTATTTCCTCTTCTTATTTCCGTCCCTGGGCCGCGCACATGCCGCCGGCCATGAACTGCGCACCCCCCCCTCCCCCTTGAGCGCCCCCCTCTTGGCCGCCCCCGATTATGGGCGGCTCGAAGACACTCCGTCGTGTGTCCACGGCACGGTGTTGGGCCGCCCGACGAGACTCCCCCAAACAGTGAAACGGTAACCAGTTCGGTCGACTTTCAACACCTCTTGGCAACTCGGGGGCCGCGATCCTCGTGAGGGGTGTCAAAAATTGGCCCTCCCAGGGGCCGAACACGGACCCTCCAGCCGATCGCGGTCCCTCCCGTCCAGGTCGAGGGGAGGGGGTAGAGGGAGGGGTCAAGACGCCCTCCCCGCCCGCAAGCCGTCTCGCTCACTCCCACCCGCCCTCCCAACACATACGTAGCACCCGAGCCTGGCCCGAGCCGCAGCATATGCAGCAGTCGTCTTTGGATGGCCAGCTACTGGGGGCCAATCCGCCGCCGCCGCCGCCTCCGCCGCCGCCGCCGCCGCCCGCCGCTGCCGCTGCCGCTGCGCCGCCGCCGCCGCCGCCGCTGTCCGCCGCTGCCGCCGTCGCCGCGCTGCCCGCCGCCGCCGCCGCCGCCGTCGCCCCCGCTGCCAAATCGCCGCCGCCGCAGCCGCTGCCGCCGCAGTCGCTGCGGCCACCGCCGCCGCCGCCGCCGCCGCCTCCGACGCCCCCGCCGCCGCCACCGCCGCAGCCGCCGCAGCCGCTGCCCCCGCCGCAGCCGCCGCAGCCGCCGCCGCCGCCGCCAAGTGTACTCTGTATTGTTTTTTGTCAGGGATGGTGGGGGGAGGCCGCATTGGGTTCGCTGCGCATGTTCCGAATTTGGAGACACAGTGTGTTTCGCATTGTTTTTTACCAGGCATGGTGGGGGCAGACTGTGTTTTGTATGGTTTTCTACAAGGGATGGTGGCGGGGGGCCCCTCATGGACTTGGGTTGGCTCCCAGTCGCCTGGGGGAGGGGGTGTATATTAATAGGGAACAGTGATTACCCCTCCCCGAAGGGGAAGAAAGGTTTTTGGATGAGGAAAGAAAGACATCCTTAGGCCACCTGTCGCCCAGAGGGCTGGTGGGATTCAGGCGAACGGCTGATCCCTGTAGTAAAAGGCTGAATCAGTATACCCTGCACCTCCAACTTCCTTCCCATGAAGAAGATATGTTCGCAGTCTTCATCCGCAGATCTCTGCACCCGAAGCGATCACACTTTGGATGGTATGCGATGAAGCCCATGATTTTCAACATTATCAGCACTCACGCCGCCTAGGATGAACTTCCTTCGCTTCGCATGTCAGTTCAGCCATTATCAGAACATGACAACCCTTAAACGTATACCTTGCAATCCAGAGTTCGCAACCGTCAAGGCTTAAACACTCTTCAATCGTCTAGGCCTCATGCATCCCAGGTTCTTTGACCGAGCATCCCACCATGGCTCGAATCATAGTTCTGGCCTCAAGCACGGCACCGCACAGCACAGCTGTGCATCTTCAGGTGTTGGACTCGAGTCCACGAAATCCAGCCTGGCAATCCAAGATACCCCAAACACGGGCGCCTCAACTTGCAACGAAAGCCAGGCACTGCAGATCCGTGGCGTCCAGCGGGTGCTGCGCCGTGCGGCCGGGTGCCTGACTGCGGGCGACGCTCTGCTGGCGCCGCGCCATGAGCGCCGTGCGGTGGCTGCCGTGCTGTGCTGTGCCATTTCGTGCCGTTCTGGGAGGAACGCACCTCTCGGTCCCAGGAGCCCGTGCTCGTGAAGATTTGAGTATACCCTCTTCCCCGCCACCCGTGGGGGGGGAGGGAGGGGGGAATGCAATAGGAGGTTCGAAGGGCAGTCGGTCGCAGAGAGAGAGGGAGAGAGAGAGAGAGAGTGAGAGTGAAAGCGAGAGAGAGAGAGAGAGAGATAGAGATAGAGAGAGGATATGTGGGCGTTGAACCAGATGAGGGGCAGGAATGGGGCCGAGGATATGGGGTTCACGAGGGGAGGGATGCACGGGACGGTGAAAGGGGGAATGTGAGGAAGCGGGGGAGGATGGGAGAGGGGAGGCGAGAGAATAGGCTAGTAGCCTCTCCGGTGGGTTCCGCGGGAGGAAGATGCAACTGCTGCCTGGCGGCATGCCGCAGATGCCGGGCCTGAACGGTGCGTCAGGACACATCGCCACATCCCTCCGAAAGGGCCAGAGTGAAGGTGGGCAGGAGAGAAGGGGGTGGGGGCAAGGGGGGGGAGGGAATGCGGGAGGAGGGGCGCGAGAATGTACGGCAGGTTTGCGTCGTGTCGACCAGCAGCGGTTCCGCCGTTGGCGTTCAACGTTGGACGCCGCCAGCGACCCACATGCGGTCGATATTGAACGATCCGACGTTCCGGAATCGGCCGATCGTTCAAGGTTGGACGATCCCCGCGGTGTCAGGAACCAGCGCCGAAGTCGGCACTGCACGAGCCTGCGGGGGTCGTGGAGGCAGGAGGGGATTGACATGGAGGGGGTGGGCGTCGGGACGGGGCGGGCCACCACCACCCACCACCACCGAGCCTCCTCTGGCCCGCTCGATGGCGGGTGCTTTCTCCCTTTCCGCAGGTGCTGGCTGGGATGAGGGGTCTGTTTTCCACCACCACCATCATAAGTTGGAGGGGGGAAGGAGGAGGACGATCAAGAGGAGGAGGAGGACGAAGAGGAGGAGGAGGAGGTGGAGGAGGAGGAGAAGGAGGAGGACCCCCTCTCCTCCAACTTATGGTGGTGGTGGTGGAAAACAGGGCCTTCATGGGAATGGAGGAGGCGATGGGGAGCTCGGGGAAGGAGAGACTGCAATCCCTACGCCCAGGGCCCCTTCTTGCGTTCTGCACAGTGTGGGAGCATGGCGCAAGAGCGCTGCGGTATGCAGATACTGCATCATGTCCGCTTTGTTGTTCTGCATGCGCGCTCTGACCAGGACGTGCAGAATGCATCAAACAGAATTCGTTTCAAGTTCGCGCAGAATGCAGCCAACAGTTTGCGTTCTAAGCTCATTGCTTGCGGCGGCTTTCAGGCACTAGCAATAACTGTTACAGCTGCACCAGCAGTGCCACTAGGTTGCAACGTTGCGATGTGCAAGCATGCAACTTGGTGCCCACGCACCAGCAAGTATTTCTGCTTGGAAAGATAGGCCCATGCTGGACGACCCCCACGTGCGCACTCGTGTGTTCTGCCCAATTCTTTGACCTTGCTCTGCCAGCGGCCCAGCGGAAGGGCAGGCCAGGCAGCTCAAGGAATAATGGAAGGGATGCGCCCTCTGCCGCTGGTCCCCCTGAAGCCCGGCTGCGGATATTTCCCAACCATCCTGTGGTGCCGTGTCCTCTTTTTGTAGAGCTCAGCGCCCCGCGTCCCTCTCCTCTCCTCTCCTCTCCTCTCCTCTCCTCTCCTCTCCTCTCCTCTCCTCTCCTCTCCTCTCCTCTCCTCTCCTCTCCTCTCCTCTCCTCTCTCCTCCTCTCTCTCCTCTCCTCTCCCTCTCTCCTCTCCTCTCTCCTCCTCTCCTCTCCTCTCCTCTCCTCTCCTCTCCTCTCTCTCCTCTCCTCTCCTCTCCTCTCTCTCTCCTCTCCTCTCCTCTCCTCTCCTCTCCTCTCCTCTCCTCTCCTCTCCTATCCTCTCCTCCTCCCTCCCTCTCCTCTCCGCTCCGCTCCTCTCCTTTGCTCTCCTCTCCTCTCCTCTCCTCTCTCTCCCTTTCCTCCTCCTCCTCCTCCTCCTCCTCCTCCTCCTCCTCCTCCTCCCCCTCCTCCCCCCCTTGGCTGTGCCCTCCACATGTTTCTGTTTCGGCACACCCCTCACACGTTTCGTGGCCCCAAAGGAAGCTCCACCTTAGGCCCAAGAGGCACAGTCCGCATGGCGTACCCGCGCGCGATTCGGCACACCCCTCACACGTTTCGTGGCCCCATAGGGAGCTCCACGGAAGGCCCCAGCGGCACAGTCTGCATGGCGTACCCGCGCACGATTCGGCACACCCCTCACGCGCTTCGTGGCTCTATCGGGAGGTCCTGTGCAGGCCTCAGTGGCAGCGCCCGCATGGCGGCCCCGCCCCATTTTGGCACACCCTGCACACGCTTCGGGGTCCCATTCGGAGATCCACTGAAGGCGATACACCACGACGGTACTCACAACTGCATCTTCGCCAGGACAAATTGGTACCGCTTGAGGGCCTTCTTTGTTTATCTTGGCGTCTCCCAGTCGGTGGCATCTTGGGGAGTCTTGGGGCCCCATCGTCGGGGCCTGTTGGGGGCATCTTGGGGCCTTGTTGGGCGATCCTGGGCGATTTGACCGGCATCTGGGGACCTTCTGCGGCAACGCTGGGCTGTCTTGGGGCCGTCGTGAAAAGACTTTTTCGACATCCTGGAGCCGAAGTATGGAGCACGCGGAGAAATCACACGACAAGAAATCTGTTGTTATTTCACTGCGTTTTGTCATATCGCAGGCGTATTGAGGCCATCTTTGTCCGTCTGGGGCTCTTGAGGCCCTCTTCGGGGCCTCTTGGGGCCATCCTGGAGGCCTCTTGGGCACTCCTGCATTTTTTAATGTTACATGCGCATTTGTATGGATAGGTATACACACGTACACATGTATTTAGCTGGCGGGTCCCGTGGGCGATATAACGGAGGCGAGCTTGGAGAGACAAACGACATTGAATGATGCCAGCGCGTGGACCTCAGACAGTATCTCTCTCTCTCTCGTTATCTCTCTTCGGAGCTTTCTCTTGGGCCGCCTCCGGCTTCCACGCGTCCGTCTTCCCCGCCCATCCATGGAAGCTCCACGTAGTCGTTGTCGTCGTTGTCCTTCTCCTCTTCCTCGTCCATCCTCCCTCTCTCCTTCTCCTCCCCCTTCAAGTCTTTCTACTTGTGAATAACTCCTCCCTGTCGCACCCAGACTTCCCACCATTCATCATCCTGAACTCACGCTGCGCCCATCAGTTTTAAGATTTGGCAAGGCTTCAACGAATTTAGGGCGGGTGGTCTTCAAAATGTGGCTCTCGCCTTAGCGCCGTGCGCATCAGTTTCTTGTTAAAGAATAATATGTTCTCATATAAAACAAAGCAATGCAAAGAACATGTTGCTCTCGCTGTAGCGCCGCGCACATTCGCCATCAAGCCTGGCAAGAGTTTCACGGATGTAAGGCTCGTGTTTTTCAACGTGTAGCTCTCGCTTAAGCGCCGCACATTCGTCGTACAAATTATCTTTGCGAAGGGCCGAAACATATGCAGTTGTGGGAACCGTCGTTTGGTGTACCGCTTCTGGTGGATCTCCTACTGGGGCCGCGAAGCGTGCGAGGGGTGTGCCGAAATTGGGCGGGGCCGCCATGCGGGCGCTGCCACCGGGGCCTTAGGTCGAGCGGTCTACGGGGCCAGGTAGCGTGTGAGGGGCGTGCCGAGTCGGGTGCGGGTGCGCCATGCGGACTTAGCCGCTGGGGCCTTCGGTGGAGCTCCCTATCGAGCCACGGAGCGTGTGAGTGGTGTGCCGAATCGGGTGTGGGTACGCCATGCGGACCGTGCTGCTGGGGCCTTCCGTGTGCTCCCTTCAGGGCCACGGAGCGTGCGAGGGGTGTGCCGAATCGGGTGCGGGTACGCCATGCGGACCGTGCCGCTTGGGCCCTCGGTGGAGCTGCCTATTGGGCCACGAAGCGTGTGAGGGGTGTGCCGGGTCGGGTGCGGGTCCGCCATGCGGACTGTGCTGCTGGGGCTTTCGGTGGAGTTTCTTGTGAGGCCACGAAACGTGTCGGGCGCGGGTACGCCATGCGAACTGTGCCGCTGGGGCCTTCGGTTGAGCTCCCAGTGGGGCCACGAAGCGTGCGAGGGGTGCCCCGAACAGGGTTCGGGTACGCCATGCGGACTGTGCCGCTGGGGCCTTCGTCGGAGCTCCCTATCGAGCCACGGAGCGTGTGAGTGGTGTGCCGAATCGGATGCGGGTACGCCTTGCGGACCGTGCTGCTGGGGCCTTCGGTGGAGCTGCCTACTGGGCCACGAAGCGCGTGAGGGGTGTGCCGAGTCGGGTGCGGGTACGCCATGCGGACTGTGCCGCTGGGGCCTTCGGTGGAGCTCCCTATGGAGCCACGAAACGTGTGAGGGGTGTGCCACTGGGGCTTTTGGGCGGGCTCCCTATAGAGCCACGAAACGAGTGATGGTTGTGCCGGATTGGTTTACATACGGAGGAGGGGGGAGCGGGAGGAGGAAGGTGAGAACGCGGGGTGTTGTCTCTTCAAAACGAGGTCCCAACACCACATAATGGTTGTAGATTTGCAAGAGCTTCATGGGTAGAGGGCGGGTTGCTTTCAAAATGTGGCTGTCGCCGAAGCGCTGCGCACATTCGTCATACTTCTTTGCAAACTTTTCAAGGGTGGAGGGCGGTTCTCTTTCAAGATGTGGTTCTCGCTTTAGTCTCGCGCGCATTCGTTTTAAGCGTTTACAGCCGTTTCGAGGATTCTTATGGTTAGCCTCCCAGAAACGATGTTCTGGCGCGATTCTGGATTGTCAGGGCGCAACAGTTACGTTGATTCGCGGTGTAGAATTCCCAGGAATGGTGTTCTGGCACGATTATGGGACTCCCGTGGGGGGCCCTCTTGTCGCTTTGGGAGCAAGAAGCTGCGAGTTCGGCGAGAGAGAGAGAGAGAGGTGGAGAGAGGTGGAGAGATGGATAGAGAGAGAGAGGGACAGAGAGAGAGAGAGAGACCTCCACTCTCCCCATCCTCTCCCCCGTCCTCCCCCCCTATGGCGCGCACTTTTCCGACGCAGAGCTCTCCCAGCAAGTGGTGTACAATCTGTGCGCGCCGCGTGCGGGTGCCCATGCATCACCACGCGGCACTTCGCTGCGTTGCTGGCTTGGAACTCCAGTGTTGCAACTGACGTTGTTCGCGTCTGCCAAGGGGGGGCAGCCCTTTTTGTGGCTGCCCTCCAGAGTAGCGCCGTGAAAATCTTTTGCAATGATGGTGTCTGGTGTCGTGGTTGCTGGTGCGGTGCCAGCACTAATGCATGCATGCATCGCCATCACTGCTGGCCGTGTGTAACGGAGGACGCCCTCTTGTGTGACGAACGGTGTTTTGCAATGACGGCGCGTAGTGTCAGCACCAAGCACCAAGGGACTGCGCGGGGGGATCCATTTTGTGGATCCCCCTTGCAGCCCTGGTGGGCGGCAATGGACGCAAAAAGCTGGTCACCCATTTTTTGGGTTACTCTCGCCGCCTGCGTCTTGCGCGCCTCGTTCGCCCCTCTGGTTTCCTGCTGGGTTCCCCGTTGTCCTTTGTTGTCCCCGTGTGTCCCCTGGCGTTCCCCGTTGTCCCCTCGCGCCCCCTGCTTCGTGTCCCCTGTTGTCCCTGGTGCCCCCCCTTGTTGTCCCCTATTGTCCCCAATCGTTGTCCCCCTGTTGCCCCCTTGTGTCCCCTCGCGTCCCCTTGTTCTCTCCTCGTGTCCCCCGCTTTGTCCCGCGTTGTCCCCTCGCGTCTCCTGGTGCCCCGTGGAGTGGCCTCGAGGACTCAGGCGAAGGCCCGAACCAAGCAAATGGCATGGCTTCCTGCTTTGAACACAAACATGGTTCGCAAGTCTCCCTCGCGGGAGAAAGTACTCGAAGAGGAGAAAAAAGGAGGAATGTGCCAGCAGCAGCATTTGATCGTTATCGGGCTGTTCCACATATGGCAGGGGGTGGGGCGTCCACTTGTGGATGCCCCTCCTACCATATGTGGATGCAGAAGTCGAGGTGCGGCGCGCCTGCTCGCGTTGCCGCCTCCTCCTCCTCCTCCTCCCGCTTCGGTTCCTCCTTCCTCCTCCCTCCTCCTGCTCCTCCTTCTGCAGGAAGGCCAGGACTTTGCTGGAGGCGATTCCTCCTCCACCGCCTCCTCGTTATCCTCCTCCTCCCCCCTTCCAGCGGAACGCCATAACTTTAGGTAAACCCGGGGAAACACCAACAATAACCAAAGAAACTGAAGTGCTGGAGGCTGACACTTTGGGAAAACCATTGGACCCCCCCCCCAAAAAAAACAAAGATTCCAGGGAAGACCCGTCCGCCTCAAAGGGGAGGTTACATGGGCGGGCGGGTGTCACTGGATTTTTCTGTTATTATTATCATTAGTATTATTAGTATTATTAGTATTATTAGTATTATTAGGATTATTAGTATTATTAGTATTACTAGTACTATGATTATATTTACATCTACTTTTTTTCCAAAGTTTCCGCCTCCAGCGCTTCAGTTTCTTTGGTTGCTTTGGTTTTTCTCAGGGTTTCCCTAAAGTTATGGCGTTCCGCTGAACGGGGGGGAGGGGGGAGGAGGAGGATGAGGTGGTCCCTTCGGACGGGTCTTCCTTTTTTTTTTTTCTTTCTTTTTTATTTTTTTCTTCCAATGTTTTTTCCAAAGTTTCAGCCTCCAGCGCTTCAGTTTCTTTGTTTTTTTCTGTTTTGTTTCTCAGGGTTTCCCTAAAGATATGGCTTTCCCTTGGAACGGGGGAGGGGGGGATGAGGAGGAGGAGGAGGGGGAACGGGGCGTGGGTGGTGAGGACGAGCAAGAGAAGAATGATGAGGAGGATGAGAGGATGAAAGGATGAAGGGGGGGAGGAGGAGGAGGAAGAGGAGGAAGAGTAAAAACCGTTTTGAAATGGCCCAAGAGGGCCCCCCCACGGGAGTCCCATGCCGCACGATTCAAGGTCGTCAGGGCGCAACAATCAGTACCGGTGAGTCGCGGAGTTAAATTTTCAAGGATGTGCTCTGTCTCAGCTCACGATTTTCAAACGTTTGTTTTCCAACGGGGCACTTATTTCAGTGCTAATGAATCCTTGTAGGGGCCTGTGGAGAGGGAGCTTGGAGGGAGGGTTGACTGCAACATCCCTGATGAGTTTTGGTTTTTGCACTTGCCCTCCTCCTCCTCCTCCTTCATTGTTTTCCTTGTGTCTAATTCCTCCTTGCCGCACCCCGAGGCGTGTCGGTGGGTGGGCCGGGCGTTTCGCTTGAGACTTCCTCACCATTGATGATCTTTACGCTGAGAATTTGCAAGTGTTTCTCGGGCGGAAGGCGGTCCGCTTTCAACCTGTGGCTCTCGCCCCAGCGCCGCGCACATTCGTTTCAGACATTTGCAAAAGGTCCACGGATGGAGGGCTCCTTCTTTTCAAATAATGACCCTCGCAGTAGCGCCGCGCACATTCGTTTGAAGTGCTTGCAACAGTTTCTAGGATGCTCATGGTTACCGTCCCAGAAATGGTGTTTTGGCACGATGTCGGAGTGGCAGAGCGCAACAGTTACTACGTTGATTTGCCGTGTTGAACTCCCAGGAATGGTGTACTGGCACGATTCCAGATCGCCAAAACGCAACAGTAACGGGGATTCGTGGCGTTGAAGTCCCAGGAATGGTAGGTAGTATGGCACAGTTCAGGAATTTCAAACGGTTATTTTCTCACGGGGCCCTTCCTTCAGAGAAAATGAATCCTTGCAGGTGCCTTTGAAGAGGGAACTTCGAGGTTTTTCCCTACATAGTCTCTGCCTAGAAGGGTTCTTACTCTGTTAGCTTAAAGGGCCGGGCAGTGCTACACGCCCCGGGCGGTTCCCCCAGTCCTCTGGGAGCGGTTCCCCCAGTCCTCTGAGAGCTTTAGCTTTAGCTTTAGCTTTAGCTTAGCTTTAGCTTAGCTGTAGCTTAGCTTCAGCTTAGCTTCAGCTTAGCTTTAGCTTAGCTTTAGCTTAGCTTTATCTTAGCTTCAGCTTAGCTTTAGCTTAGCTTTAGCTTAGCTTTAGCTTGGCTTTAGCTTAGCGGCACCTTAGCTTTAGCTTAGCTTTAGTTTAGCTTTAGCTTTAGCTTTAGATTTTGCTTAGTTTTAGCTTAGCTTCAGCTTAGCTTTAGCTTAGCTTTAGCTTAGCTTTAGCTTAGCTTTAGCTTAGCTGTACCTTAGCTGTACCTTAGCTGCACCTTAGCTTTAGCTTAGCTTTAGCTTAGCTTTAGCTTGGCTTTAGCTTCGCTGCACCTTAGCTTTAGCTTAGCTTTAGCTTAGCTTTAGCTTAGCTTTAGCTTAGCTTTAGCTTAGCTTTGGCTTAGCTTTAGCTTAGTTTTAGCTTAGCTTTAGCTTAGCCTTTACCGTAGCTTTAGCTTAGCTTTAGCTTAGCTTTAACTTAGCCTTTACCGTAGCTTTAGCTTAGCTTTAGCTTATCTGCACCTTAGCTTTAGCTCAGATTTAGCTTAGCGGTAGCTTAGCCTTAGCTTAGCCTTAGCTTAGCTTTAGCTTAGCTTTAGCTTAGCTTCATATTAGCTTTAGCTTACCTTGAGCTTAGCTTAGTTTAGCTTTAGCTTAGCTTTAGCTCAGCTTTAGTTTAGTTTTCACTTAGCTTTAGCTTAGCTTTAGCTTTACTGTTCGTACACATGCTGCTTTCCTAGGGGCTCCAACTCCTATGTAGGGTCGCACTGGGATATTTTTTTGGTTATCTCGTTGATCAGTCTCGGGTTGCGCTGGTCCTCTTCCTCCTCCTCGCCGTCCGATGGAGCTCTGTCCTGAGCAATGGCCCCTCCCTCTCCAAGAATGAGGGGGGTGGCATACCCGTGGCGACTGAAGCCCAGAGGACGCTCGCTGGCGCACGGAGTCTCCCAAACTGTTGGCCTGAGCATCCCCAGAGGCCCCCCCCGCGCTGAGGCCGCCTCGTCTGCTGCTGCTGCTGCTGCTGCTGCTGCTCCTCCTCATCGTTCTCGCCCGCGCCCGCGTCCTCATCCGTCCTTCTTTTCAGCTCGCTGCGATGGCTCTGTGCGAGCACTTCTCCTCCCCCTCCCGCCTGGCGTGGCAAGCTGCGTCGCCAGGGGGGGACCAGCCTTTCCGGTCCCAGTCCCCGTTTCTGTGCGCTGGGTCCTTGTTTCGAATGCAGCGATGGCGCATCAGGAGGCCGCATTTTGCCAGGGCCCCCTGGGCTTCTTGGGCTCGGGGGAGCGGGGGAAAGGCAGGAGAGTTGGAGGCGGCTGATGCCAATTCGTTCTCGCCGACGCGCGCTGCTGCAGTACCAGGGCCTGACCTTTGTTCTATGGAGCGCTGCGTTCCGAACGTTTTTTTCTCGGATCGTTGCCGCTCAGAAGCGTTGGCTCAAGCAAGCAAGCAGGCAAGCTCAAGCAAGCAAGTTGGAGGCGGACGGAGCTGTTGACTCCATGCGGGCATGACCTGTGCCCGTGCGCCAGTGGGCCCCCGAGAGCGGAGAGCTCGAATGCAGAGTGCGACGACCGCCTGGCACGTGGGCTCGCCGCAGGCGGACTGGCTACCCTCGGCACACCTGTCACGGGGCAGCGGGTGGAGGGGGGGTGGACCCGGACATCCGACGTTCCGTTTTTTCGCAGCGTGGCTCCCCAACGATCCGGACCCTTCCTGGCGACCGGCTTCTCGTTCTGGGTGTCTTGCTTGGGGGTCCAGGGGCCCGACGAGGGCCCCCGGATGCCGAGAACAGCCAAGGGCAGGCTATGAAGAAACTTCTGGAGGCCTCGCGCGACGCGCAAGAGTTGTCTTACTTAGTCCACACGTCTGCCCCGTCAGATACTGGACGACTTTCGCGCGGTGTGTTGTCCGACGCAAGCCCGACGTGAATCCGAGGGAAATCCGACGTGACTGCGGCCTGCAGGAACGTACCCATGAGGGAGGGGGGAACGGTGGGCGATAAACATACTCACGCTATGTGTGAGTCGGCCCCAATAGTGTAGGACAGTCGGGTCGTCTCGCCCCCCTCTCTCCCCCGAGATCTTGGCGTTGCATTTTTTCATACGTGGCGAGTTTGCCTTGCTTCCAGCCCTGGGACCATCACAGATCGATGAGGCTCGAGCAGTGGCGTAGAACACGGGGCCTGGGGCTCCGCACGTGATTCTTCGCGGCGCGGCAGTCTCTTCGCCTCCTCGGAGGAGAAGTGGGGGGAGGAGGAGGAAGAGCAGGAGGAGGAGGAGGAGGAGGAGGAGGAGGAGGGAGGAGGAGGAGGACTAGGATGACTGAGGAGGAGGAGGGAGGGAGGAGGAGGGAGGGAGGAGGAGGAGGAGGAGGAGGAGGAGGGAGGGGGTCCCCCCTCCGTCTGCTCCTCCTCTCCGCTCTCCTCCGCCGCGCCCCCGCGGCAGGACCGCTGGGCGGGGCGCCGGTGCCCATGGTGCCCCCGGGGGGCATGCTGCCCCCCGCGGGGGGCATGCAGGCGCCGCTGGCCCTCCCGCCCCTGGCGGGCGGGGCGGCGCAGCCAGGGATGCTCCCGCCGGTCGCGAGGTGCGCGCGGCGACCGCCCACCCCCCTCCCCACGGCGGAGCCGGCGACGGCGGGCGTGGCCAGCGAACAGGGCCCCTGGCGAACACGCGCGGTCCTGGTCAGCAGGGTCCCGGCGAACAGGGTCCCTGGCGAACCAGGTCCTGGCGAACGGGAGGGTCCCGGCGAACCAGGATTCGGCGAACAGGGTCCACGCCCCCCACTTGGCCGCCTCTCGACACCCGCCGGTGCCCACGAACGGCAAGCAGGGCGTGGATTTCCGGGGGATTGCTTCGATTTCTATGAAGCACCTCGCGGTTGCGGATAAGAGTGATGGGGGCGGGCGCGGGGTGGGTCGGAGGTGGGTCGCGGACGAGCGCGGTCGCGGGCGGGTCGCGGGTGGGTCGCGGCAGGGTCGCGGGCGGATTGCGGGTGGTTCGCGGGCTGGCCGCGGGCGGGTAACGGGCGGGTGGCGGGTGGGTCGGGGGCTGGGTCGCGGCGACGTTACGCAACAACAATCCGCATCGCGGAACCCACAGTGCATGACCGTTCGGCCCCCTCTGATCTATTTTACGGCTGGAGAAGGGGACGAAAAATGTGAAAACAGGAGGAGAGAGGAGGAGGACCAGTGTAAACCCAAGACCCACCAACGATGTTGCAATGAACCCTCCCTCCAAGTTCCCTTTTCATAGGCCCCCACAACGATTTATTGTCACTGCGGGAAGAGCCCCGTTGGAAGATAATCTATAAAACATCCTGAGCCGTGCCAAAACACCATGGCTGGGAGTGCAACGCCGCGAACACATGTTACTGTTGGGTCCTGGAGATCCTGAATCGTGCCAGCACGCCGTTTCAGAAACTTAACACCGCGAGTGAACTTGAGTGTTGCGCCGTGACAGTCCTACATCATGCTAAGAACCGTTTCTGGACGTCAGCCATACCAGTTTGTGACATTGATGTAAACTGTTAAGACGAATATGCGCGGCGCTAAGGCGATAACCACATTTTGAAAAGGAACCGCCTTCCATCCGTGAAGCCCTTGCACTCTCTTAAGACGAATGTGCGCGGCGCTGAGGCGAGAGCCACATTTTGAAACTGGTCCACCTCCATCCGTGCAGCTCTTGCAAGATTTTAAGACGAATGCGCGCGGCGCTAAGGCGAGAGTTACATTTTGAGAAAGGTCCGCCCTCCATCCGTGAAGCTCTGGCAGACTGTTACAACGACAGCGTGTGCCGCGAAGGCGAAAACCATATTTTGACAACTATCCGCCCTCAATCCGTGCAATTATTTGCAAATGTGAGGAAGTCTCAGACGCAACGCCCGGCCCGCCCTGCCAATCCGTCGGTCGCCCTACCAATCCGAGTCTGGGTGCGACAGATAGGAGTGATTCAGAAAAGAGTGGAGGAGGAGGAGGAGGAGGAGGAGGTGGAGGAGGAAGAGGAGGTCCGTAGCAATTTTGGCTCAAGCCGCACAGCAGCGTGCGACAGCCCCACTGCTCAAGCTGGCATCGCGATGTGTCCCTCGGCTGGGTGAGTTCGACGGCGCCGCGGAGGAGCCCATGCGTCGGGTGCAGCTCATCCTGCCGGTGCTCGCTGCCGGCTTGGCGCGGAACGCATCGTTGCAGAGAAAATCGTTTCGGAGCTGGAGAGTGTGTTGGCCATATGGTTGGGAGATGGACACAATGTTACGATTCCTGCCCCACAATTTCCATCAAATATTGGGTTCCTATGTTTCCAGACGGTCCGGGACAAAATCAATTTCTACAAAAATGTCCGGGACACCGAGAATCCAAATTTTATATCTGGAAACATTTTTCTTCCGCAGCAACCTCACGAAGGACGAGAGGGCCAGGGAGAAGCAGCTGGGGTACATGAAACACCACCTGAACAACCACGAGAAGTTTAAAGACAACAAGGCGATCAGTGTGAAGATCGTGTGGTCGAAGAGCATGGTTGTAATCATCGACGCGGGCGGGAAAGAGAGAAGAGTAGGATGGTTTGACAGTGGGGACTGGTGCACGTCAGCTTCAGGGAGGTTGGTGCAACAGGCACTGGACGATTCTATGAAGAAATGGCGGGAGAAGGTTTCTCCGGAGCCGGACACAGAGAGCGAGTGACGGCGACGTGGCGTTGGACCAGAAGTACGGGATGGAGGAAGAGGGGAAGTCGGGGGAGGAATAAGGCGACGTATCGAGTCGTATCTACCTGTACGAGCACAGCCTCAAGATGATCCAAATTTGCGTGAGATGGAGCAGCACTCGCAGGTGCAACCGACGTCAGCTACTACGTCCAGGGGGGGAGGGAGGGGTAAGTATGCCGAGGTTGCTGGAGATCTACCTTGCTGCATGTCCGGCCTGCTGGCATCAGGACCTGCGCCGACCATAGCATTTGGAGAAAGTGCACTTTTTGACAGTGCCAGTACAAACACGGCCACAACAGAAGGAGGAGGGCGTGGCTTCTACAAGCATGTGAACAGCGATTTCCCCATAGCTTCGTTACGTCATTTTCCGGGTACTGCTTCGAGCCCGCGCCCGCCAAGGATTCCAACATGTTACGACGTGGCAGATGAAGGCACCGCGATACATAGACACAGCGAGGACGAAACAACATATACTCGGCGCCGCAATCTTGAGGTCGTCGCCTTCAACGCCAGAGGCCTTATCAACGATGACTGCATCGATGAGCTGCTGACGGAAGCAGGGACCAAAAGGTGGGGTATCATTTTGATTACCGAAACTTGGAGGCGACGAGATGCAGAACTTTGGACGGCTCACGGGGGCCATGCGTTTGCAGGGTCCGCCGGTTCATCTGATGGGAGGAAGTGTGTTGCAATACTAATCCACAAATCGTGTAAACTTCTCAAGTTTGTTCCAATCAACGAAAGAGTTGGGGATGCTGACACCAGATCTTCCACGCGCGTTGTGCGAGCTGTAGTTGCATATTTTCCTGACTGCGCTTGCAAAGACGTACATGTACAGGAGGTGTGCACAACAGTAGCCGCCATAAAGCAGGAAACGAGAAAGAAGACGATTCTAGTGTGTGGTGGGGACTTTAAGGCGCAGGTGGGAAGCAGGTTGGAAGACGACTCCGACAATGCAGTTGGGCCATGCGGACTTGGCACACAAACATGGAGGGGACAGCGGCTTCAACAATGGTGCACGCAGCACGACCTCAGCATTGCAAATACGTTCGCCTCAAAACCGCCACAAAAGCGAATCGCTCATTACTTGTCCAACGGGCAACCACGACAAATCGATCAGGTTTTGGTTCATAAGCGCATGCGCCGGTATGTGACCAACTCCGGGTCCAGCGCCGTTCTTGATTTGGGCTCAGACCACAGAGCTGCGCAAGCTAGCTTGCGACTGCCGCCCAAAGCAACAAACAATCCCAGACTGCAGCGTCCAAGGCATCATATCACATACTTGTGCTACACATATGGTTTCACACAGCATGCCCACGAGCAAATTTCCGAGGTGACCCGGACTACGGAGTGGAGTAACATAGACGGTGCGAACGCCCAGATAGAGTCTGCTTTGTTGCGTGCCAAGGAGTGGTTCGTTGCGGAGGTCACACTGACACCAAACTCGGAGCCATCCTTAACCACGAAGCTGCTGAACTTCGACAGCTAATACAAGATCGACGATCGACCTCGCACCAAAACGGCAACGAGCGCTCGCAGCTCAGCAAGCAGATCCGGAGCAGGGTAAGGGCCATCAGAGCAGCAGAACGCAGAAAACACATCAAGCAGATCTTGGGGGAGTTCGGGGGGCTGGGGCGCATCAAAGCAACGAAGTCACGGAGGAAACGAACACTGATCATCAGGATGGTCGACGGGGGCGGGGCGGAGCGCACGGGCCGCAAAGAGATCGCACATGTTTTCTCGGAGTCCTATGCGGACCTATGTGCGGCGACCCAGGAATGCACCGAACAGGCGACGCAACCTGGGGGCCGACAGGATTCTTGCATTCCGCCTTTCTCAGACGAGGAGCTGGTGCGCGTACTCAAACAGCTCAAAACGGGGAAAGCCCCAGACACTAGAGGAATTGTGGCGGAAATGTTGAAATATGGCGGTGATCATGTGCGACGCGATGTTCTCGATCTGTTCAATGAGATCATCGAGCTGAATGCCTCGACCCCAGCTCAATGGAAAAACGCACTCATGACTGTATTGTTCAAGGCCAGCGACCCTACGCAGCCGTCCAACTTAGACCCAGTTCCACAATGCCAATATTATATAAAGTATTTGCTCGGCTCTTGTATGGAAGGTTGGAGGAGTTCTTGGGTCCGGAGCAATCGTGCGACCGAGCCGGATTCAGGAGAGATTATTCGACCATCGACCATATCTTCGCATTGTCGTGCATTCAGGAAAATGCGGACGAGTTCCAGCAGGCGGTTTAGTTCTGCGCTTGGGATTTCCGGAAAGCTTTCGATACTGTTGAACACGGCGCTCTCTGAGATGCCTTCCGCAGCCAACGCGTCCCAGAGCCTTGCGTTCGACTTCTGGGTGCCTTGTATTCAGATCAACGTGGCCGGGTGCGCGCGGATGTACTTAGCGAAGTTCGACAAGCAGCGTGGGGCGCAGCAGGGTGATCCATTATCTTCTTTTCTTTTCAATGCGTTGTTAGAGCACTGTCTGCGCCCTTGCAAAAAGCTGTGAGGCAAAAAGAAGTACGGCTTGAAAGAAGACATCCGCGGTGAGACTTTGCTCGCCACTTTGCGTTTCGCTGATGACGTGCTGGCCGTGGGGGCGACGTTGCACCAGATCAAGAGAATGCTGTCAGACATCAAGAAAGTGACCTCCAAAGTGGGTTTATGTTTACGCCCGGACACAATAACTATTCTCACAAGCGCACTCAAGAAGTCTGGGAGACCAGCCAGCGAGACCGTGCAGATCGACGACATCACCGTTGAGATTCTGGCACGAAGCGCGACCATCAAATACCTGGGGCGTCTGGTATCGCGTGACAACCCGCGCGAGTGCGACATGGCAAATCGAATCCGGAAAGCGTGGGCAGCCTATGGGATGCACAAACAAGAGCTGACCAGCCCCGCATGCCCCCTACGGGGCCGCATTCGTTTGTTCAACGGGGCGGTGGCACCTCCAATGCTATATGGGCGCGAAGTTTGGCCTATGACGCGCAAGGCGTAACATCGAATCACATGTGTGCAGCGGCGACTGCTTAGGCACATGTTGGGAACGCGGCGGGAAGTGATGGCCCAGGCGCATTCTGATGCGCAGTCTTCGGATTCCAGCTACGCAGACATTGACAGCAACCCCATGTCAGAAAATGGGTCTGTGTTTTTAGACACTTGTAGGGCCGCGCGGATGGAATCCTGGCCGGATTTTATTAAGAGAGCGACGCAAATTGTTGAAGAGCAGTTGCAGGCATCCGGTGTGGAATCTTGGGTACACCAACAGAGACGGCGCAAATGACAGTGGGCATGCAGAGTTGCAAATATGGAAAACATCGATGGGCTTCAAAAGTAATGAACTTGGAGCCGACGCAAACTAGCAAGACTGCCTGTCGTTCGGCTGGCAGACCAAAAACAAGGTGGGACGATGACATCCGGGAGTACATGCTTTCACAGGACATTGCTTATTCATGGCATGCGCGTGCGACGCAGGAGGCTATATGGAAATCGCTCGAAGAAGTGTTCGTCAAGAGGTGAGCCCAGCCATGCCTCCTCCTCCTCCCCCTCATCCTTCCCCCCTCCTTGCTTCTCCTTCTTTCTCCTTCCTTCTGGTGTGCAGTTTATGTCATGCGGGGAGGAGGTGGAGGAAGAGGAATGAGCAGGGCTGATCACTGAGGGGGAGGAGGGCGAGGAGGAGGAGGAGGGTGGAGGAGGAAGTCGGAGGAGGAGGAGTGGGAGGAGGATGAGGTAGGAGGAGGAGGAGGAGGAGGAGGAGGAGGAGGAGGAGAAGCCGGTGGAGGAAATGGAAGAGGAGGGGGAGAAATAATACTATTAATGCTAGTGTTCGTAAGTTTTGAAAGAAAAGAGTGCTACTATAACATATTTGTTCAACTAGTAAAGATATCAGCCGTTCTTTAAATATCAAGACTTTATGCGTACGCTTCAGACTGCGACTGTTCATACCCATGTTATTATGAAGACGATTGCGAATAGTACGAATACGAATTCTAATGCTAATGTTATTCAGAACGATGATGCGATTAATCGCAATACCAAGAATCATATCAGTACTGATATTAGTATCTGACCAACACTACTTTGTGTTTTCACTTCGAATACCCAAAAAACTACGGATGAAAATAATAATGCTAATGCGAATGACACGAACGAACATGGTATTACCAGTACTATCCTTAGTGTTACTATCCTTGTAATAATTCTTCTAACGCTACTAATACTAGTCGTCAGCTTTGTAATACCAGCAATACAAATACCAATACCGGGTCTACTATTATCTATCATTCTCATATGGATAATCATATTGAAGAGCAGAATATGGAGACCACTCGTACGAGCAATGCTATATGTAGCATTAGTATTCGTGGTCACATTACTTGTATGCTTACTCATAGTAGTGGTGGTAGTAGCAATACTAATGCGAATGCTAATGCGATTCGTATTTCTATTTCGGCTCGTAAGAGGAATACTACTAATACCGATACGGATATAAGTCATGCCACGTGTAATACGAGTACTACCACTAATATCAATTATGAACGGAAGGCGAACGCTATTACTAATAAGAAAACGCGTGCGATTATCATTAATAATGGTAAGACACACATTTCCCATACATATACTAACAGTATGACTAGTATTCGCAACAACAGGAAACGTAGTAATACACATACGGAGAAAGCAACACGTAATAATGCAAGTGGTGATAGTATTATCACGGACACCAAGAATAAAGTTGGTCCTATCACTAATATGAATAGTACTAAGAATATTGCGAACACTACACGTAGTATGAATAGTCATATCAGCAGTATTATGAGTAACGCCAAGAAGACCCATAGTAATACTATTATTATTGTGATTATTGATATTCAGAAGGCTGCCGCCTCTGCCGCCGACCCCCAAAAGAGCTGGCAGCTCGTTTGGCTGCACGTTGAGGCCGCCTTGCGACGTTCTTCGGCTCGTCTTGAGCGCTTGCTGGGCGTCTGGGGGCTCCCAAGAACAGAGTTCCAGAGGCTTGGGGGTGCCGGGGCGCGGTGGGGGGCATCGGCAGGTTCAGGCCAGATTTTTTCGGGTGGAGAGTTCCAAGAAGAGAGTTCCAGAGGCCTGGGTGTGGCGGGGCGCGGTGGGAAGCATCGGTAGGTTTCAGGCCAGAAATTGTCGGGTGGGGGGCCCCAAGAACAGAGTTCCCGAGGCGTGGGGGTGCCGGGGCGCGGTGGAGGGTATCGGTAGGTTTCAGGCCAGAAATTTTCGGGTGGGTTGTCCCAAGAACAGAGTTCCAGGAAACCATTTCTTTGTTGCTTGGGGCATGACGGGCGTCATGGCCCCCGCTCTCCCCCCCCCCTATGACGTAACGCCCCCCTCCCCCAGTGCGCTCCGGGCACTGCCGCCGTGCGCGCTGGGATCCGCGTAGGTGTCCGCGCAGGAATCCGCATAGGAGTCTGGTCCGCAGTCGTCGTCGTCGTCGTCGTCGTCGTCGTCGTCGTCGTCGTCGTCGTCGTCGTCGTCGTCATCGCTCGTGGCTCGTCGCTCATCGTCGTCGTGCGCGCGGACGCGGCTGGATCCTGTTATTTGTTCCGGGCCGATCACGGCAATCACCTGAAGGGGTGTGGAGGGGGTCGATGACATCATGTTTCGCGCCGGCGGCGTCTGGGAATGCCTAGGAATGACCGGGACGGGTAGCACCAGCATGTAGGTGGCGATCTGCATCCCAACGCCTGTGTACACCACAGTGCCTGCGTGCACCACAGCGCCTGTGTACACCACGCCGCCTACGTACACCACGGCAGCCGCGGTCATACGGTGCCACCGTACTCGCGGGCACAACAGCTGCTGTGTACACCACATCAGCCGTGCGCAACACAGCACCAGTGTACACCATCATGCCTGCGTGCATTGCAGTCCCTGTGTACACGGCGCCTGTGTGCACCACAGCAACCGTGTGCAACACAGCGCCACACTTGCATATATAATATTTGAAGGAATCCTTATGGCCAAAATAGAGCGCTTGTGGATTCCACAGAAAACAATACAAAGGAATCCTTATGGACGCAGGAGCGCCGCTGGAATCTACGAGTTCTCCCGAGTCCGCCCGCATGACCCTACCTTCTCCCATCTGCGTCCAGGAGGCTCCAGCTCAATTGGCCGTGCAAGAACCAAGTGGACCGACTCAATAGGCCATTATGCGGTTCACTGCGCGCTGAATTGCGCACGTGCGCTGTAGCGCCACCCCGCACGACAGGGGGTAAGGAGGTTGAAGAGGAGGAGGAGGAGGAGGAGGAGGAGGAGGAGGAGGAGGAGGAACAGGAGCAGGAGCAGGAGGAGGAGGAGGAAGAGGAAGAGGAGGAGGTGGAGGTGGAGGTGGAGGTGGAGGTGGAGGAAGAGGGAAGAGGGAAGAGCGTTGCATTCGATTATCAGCACTGTCCTGCACGCAGGCACTGTGGTGTACGGTCGCGCTGCGTTGCACGTGGATGTTGTGGTGTGAAAGAGCGTGTTCTACCGCTGCTGGCGGAAAACGGGGGGGGGGTCACTGGGGGTTCCTAACTCGTCCCCCCCCCTCGCAAACCGGGGGGGGGGTCACTACCGGTTCGAGCCCCCCCCCAGTCCATCATGAAAAGGGGGGGGTCACTCCCGGCTCGCGCCGCCCCCCCCCCCCCCCGAAAACAAGTGGTGGTCACTACCGAGGGGACAGTGCGACACTGGTGGGGGCACTGGTGGGGACAGTGGTGGCGGTGGTTGGAACAGTGGGGACTGGTGGTGGTGTGGACAGTGGTGCTGGGGACAACACTGGGGGATGTGGTGCGGACGGTAGTAGGGACCCAGGAGTCGTATGCTGGCGGTGAGCGTGTGGGGGGGGGGAGGGGGAGGGGTTCGAACCGGTAGTGACCCCCCCCAGTTTTCTAGGGGAGGGAGGGGGGGGGAGGGGTCCGAACCAGTAGTGACCCCCCCCCCAGTTTTCGAGGGGGAGGGGTTCGAACCGGTAGTGACTCCCCCCGGTTTTCTAGGGGAGGGGGGGGGGAGGGGTCCGAACCAGTAGTGACCCCCCCCCGTTTTTCGAGGGGGGGGGTTCGAACCGGTAGTGACCGCCCTCGGTTTTGGGGAAGGGAAGGGGGATGGGGGCTTCGAACCGGCAGTGACTCCCCCTGGTTTTCGGGAAGGGGAGGGGGGGGTTCGAACCGGTAGTGACCCCCTCCCCCGGTTTTCGAGAGAAAGGGGGGAGAGGAGGAGGGTTCGAATCGGTGGTGACCTTCCCCTGGTTTTCGAGAGGGGGGGGGAGGTTTCGAACCGGTAGTGACCCCCCCCTGTTTTCCGGAGGGGGGGGGGTCGAACCGGTATAGTGACCCCCCCCGGTTTTCCGGAGAGGCGGGGAGGGGGGTTAGGGGAAGGGAGGGGGTTTTGCCAGGAGGGAGGGGGGCGGGTTCCAGCAGAGGGCGGGGGATTTTCGGGTGGGGGGGATCCCCTGGTTCCGGAGTAAGAGGGGGGGAATTTTCCACAGTAAAGCGGCGGTGAATCACGCTCTCTCTGTGGTGTGGACAGGCGCTGTGGCGTGCACAGGCGCTGCGGTGCACTCAAGCATTGTGGTGTACACAGGCGCTCTGTTGCACATGGTTGCTGCGGTGTGCACATGTACACCGGCGCTGTAGTATGCAAGCACTGTGGTGTACACAGGCGCTGCGTTGCACACGGTTCTTGAGTGTACGCAGGTGTTGCGGTGTTCGCGCGCGCGTTGTGGTGCACGCGAGCGATGCGTACACAGGCGCAGTGGGGCATATCGCCATCTACATGTTGCCCGCGTCGTCCTCGTCGTCGTCGTCGTCGTCGTCGTCGTCGTCGTCGCTCTCGTCGTCGTCGTCGTCGTCGTCGTCGTCGTCGTCGTCGTCGTCGTCCTCGTCGTCCTCGTCGTCGCTCGTCGCTCGTCGCTCGTCGCGCCGTGCGCGCGGGCGGGGCTTTGGTGCCGGAACCACACGGCGGGGGGGGGGCGTTACGTCATACCCCCCCGCACCGCCCCTCATGACGCCCGTCATCGCCGAACATAAAGAAACGCTCTCCAGAGGCCTCGGGGTGCCAGGGCGCGGTGGGGGCACCGGCAGGTTTCGGGCGAGAAATTGTCGGGTGGGGGGTCCCAAGAACAAAGTTCCCGAGGCGTGGGGGTGCCAGGGCGCGGTGGGGGGAATCGGCAGGTTTCAAGTTAGAAATTGTCGGGTGAGGCCTGCGGGTGCCGGGGCGCGGTGGGGGGTATCGGCGATTTCAGGCCAGAAATTTTCGGGTGGGGGGTTTTAACCACACAGTTCCAGAGGCCTGGGGGTGCCAGGGCGCGGTGGAAGGTTTCGGTCGATGTCAGGCCGGAAATTGTCGGGCGGGGTGTCCGCGGTTGGGGGCGTCGGAAGGTTTCGGGCCAGAAATTGTCGTGTGGGGATCCCAAGAACAGGGGTCCAGAGGCCTGGGTGTGCCGCGGCGCCGTGGTGGGCATCGGTAAGTTTCAGGCCAGAAATTCTCTGTTGTTCGACGCGTTGCAAGCTCGTTGCAACTCTGGCCAACCCTCTTATAACATAGTAGCACCGTCATCATAACATATGCAACTCAATCGTAAGGGTTGCTAACCTTCACATGGGTTACTAAGTAGATGCGTAGGGGTATGAGATTATAGGAGAGTTGCATTGTCGCCAACATAATCCAGTTATAACTCCATTCCACGTGTGCACGTATATAGGTTGTCGGTAGGTTTCAGGCCAGAAATTTCCGGGTGGAGGGTTCCAAGAACAGGGTCCCAGAGGCCTGGGGGTGCTGGTGCGCGGTGGGGGGTATGGGTAGGTTCCAGGCCAGAAATTGTCGGGTGGGGGGTCCCAAGAATCAGTGGACCAGGGAGCGGGGGTGCCTGGGCGCGGTGGGGGGCACCGGTAGGTTTCAGGCGAGAAATTGTCGGGCGGGGGGTCCTAAGAACCAGTGGACCAGTCAGCGGGGGTGCCGAGGCATGTTGGGGGGCATCGGTAGGTTCAGGCCGGAAATTGTCGGTCGGGGGGTCCCAAGAATCAGTGGACCAGGGAGCGGGGGTGCCGGGGCGGTCCAGGCCAGAACATCACAAAAAAGACGAAGAGTCGTGTTGGAAGTCGTCCAAAGGCGAACCGTTGAGTCTCACACGCCTCTGGGGTCGGCGGATTTACACGACATTGATTGCACCACGTCGAATGCACAAAATCCATTGTTCGAATCACATGCTTGGGGCCCATTGTGTCCACGCTGTCCGACATATATGGATTCCTTTTTGGCTCCTCTAGAGGACGAGTGGGGGACGAGGCGGAAGAGGAGAGGAAGGAGGAGGATGGGAACGGGAGGAAGAGGGGACTGGAGAGTGGCGGCAGGGGGAGAGAGGATGAAAAGGAGGGGGACACGATAAGGAGGAGGAGGAGGAGGAGGAGGAGGAGGTGGAGGAGGAGGAGGAGGAGGAGGAGGAGGAGGAGCAAAAGGACGTTTCCTCCACATCCTTCTCGGCTCCGAGGGAGAGTCTGCTAATTAGCCATCCTCTTTCGCCCGCTCGCAGGGGTGGAAAAGTTCGAACCCGTGCTAGGGGAAAAAGGGACAAACAGTCGTGCAACGAGTTGCCAGATTGAACACAACCGTCATGGTGACACCCCCTTCTCCTGCTCCGTCCTTCGTCCTGCTCTCCCCACCCTCATCGACCTTTTCTTTCTCCGTCCCCCTCCGCCCTCATCGTCCGCATCTTTCCTCTTCTCGTCCCGCTCCTCTTCCTCTCGCTCTTCGTTCCCCATGAAGAGTGCTTGCCTTTTGAGGGTCTGCCTTGTTCTCTGAGCCCTTGGCCTGGAGGATTGGCTGGCCGGATTTTTGCCTCGTCTCCGCCTCTGCCCGCCCCAACGGTCGCCTTGTGCGCTGGCATGAGCTTCGGGAGTCCCAAAGACGAGAACGCGGTTACCATCGAAACGAATGACGGATCAGTAATCTTGGTATCTTTGATTGAGGTCCTTTTGGGGCCCCATCGGGTCCTCAAGGGGACCCCTTGAGCTGTCTGGAGGTCATCTCGGGCCATCTACAAGTCAGCTTGGGATGTCTTGCTGGCATATTGGGCCCTCTTGTGGCCATCTTGGCCGTCCTGGAGGCGCCTCCGGCAGTCTTATCAAGGCCCTCTTGGGCCGTCTCAGAGGCCACCGGGGGACCGAGAGAGGTCGCCTTCGCGGCACCCAGGCCAGCCGAGGTTACGAACTGCCACGAACGGGTCGCGCGTTGTCTCAAGGACCCCAGGAGGAGGAGGAGGAGGAGGAGGAGGAGGAGGAGGAGGAGGAGGAGGAGGAGGAGGAGGAGGGAAGCAAGGTACGGAGTAACCCCATCAACCCTCACCGCGCACGGGTCGCACCCAGCATGAAGACATACACATCTATCTATCTATCTATCTATCTATCTATCTAGCTAGCTAGCTAGCTAGCTAGCTAGCTATCTATCTATATCTATCTATCTATATATCTATCTATATATCTATCTATCGATCTATCTATCTATCTATCTATCTATCTATCTATCTCCTCCCCCCCTGGCTGGTGCAAGCACCTTGTCCAGATGCCGTGCGTTTCGCTGCGCTGGCGCTGTCTCGCCAACCGTCTGTCGTCGCTGGCACCACGAGAGGAGGATCGCTCGTCCTGCGTAGGCAGTGATTGAGTGGCAAGTTTAGATTCATGTGATTCCGAAGGGCTCGGTCCAGAAATGTAATACCCAACAGTGCTTTGATGATTTTGTCTGTTTCGTCAGCGTGGACGAGCATGGGGCCCGTATGTTTCGCAAGGGGTTCGCAAGAACATCTAACATTACAACCCATACCAACATGTACAAGGCATCATACCCGGCATCATACCCGTTTGGTCCTCCATCGTTTTGCACACTCCGCCAGTCTGTTTTGTATCATCGCTAGCGTGCTGCAATGCTGGGAAGTGCCGCGACGGGTCATTAACGTGCACGCGGAACGCAGTGTTCATTTTATGAAGGCATTGTCCAAGCATGAATTGGCAGGGGGGCTATGCGGGACTCATGGACGTCTCTGGGACGAATCCAAGGCGCATTGGATGTGTGTGATTCGCGAGGGCCTTGCAGTTTTGCAGTGAGCCATCTGGGGTCATCTTGGATTTGCGTTTGGCCCGTAGCTATTTGATCCAAGGTGAGCGCTTCGTGTTCCCGAGTGGATCTGTACTGAACATCTATTGCTACACTTCTTTCCGATCATCGACTCAACGATGTCACGCATTATGATCTTTGCGACGGCATCTGCTCTCGTTTCATTGTTGTGGGCACCGACGTGCAGTTCATGCAGATGTCTGTGCACGGGCTGGGCGGCTCAGAGGCGGCAGCGCTACGGGCTGCAGAAGACTCAACGGCATGCACAATTCCAACAACGCCTGATTGGTTCTCAACTGTGTCGGGCTGCAACTCAATTTCGAGTTTCTCATACTTGCGCAGTGGTAATTGCAAGTCCACCGAATGGAAAGCGACTCTCCCTAGCTGCATGGATGGTTCCCCGGGGACACTCATAGTCGCATACGGAGCCGACACTCAAGGCAGCAGCACCGACAGAATGGATATTTTGGTGGACGGTGGCGTCGTCGCGACAATTTTCAATAGTCATAGTTGCTCGACATCGCAGTGTCAGGCCTCAGTGCCTTGGAGCCCATCAAATGTAGAGCTGCGTGTCGTGGCCGTCAGTTCGACTTCTGCTTACTATGCACACATGGTCCTCTGGACTATGACGTTCGAGGAGGAACCATCGCCCCCGACGCCCAGCCCCACGCCCAGCCCGACGGCCAGCCCCACGCCCAACCCGACGGCCAGCCCCACGCCCAACCCGACGCCCAGCCCCACGTCCAGCCCCACGCCTGGCCCCACGCTTAGCCCCACGTCCAGTCCGACGCCCAGCCCCACGCCCAGTCCCACGTCCCTCCCGCCGCCCAGCCCGCCAGCCAGCCCGGCGACCTCAGTCTCCGGCACGGGCGACCCTCACCTGGTCAACGTGCACGGACAGAGGTTTGATCTCTACCAACCTGGGGTACATTCGCTCATCCGTATCCCGAAGTCGCTGCAAAAGAGGAATGCGCTTCTCGTGCGGGCGAGAGCGAGTCGCTTGGGGGCCAAGTGCACCGACCTATATTTCACGGAGATCAATGTTACAGGCACGTGGGCCCGACATCTCCGACCGGCAGATCGGACGTGGGTTGCCGAGGACGCCGCGTCTCGCCGCCCGAGATGGCACAGGTTCAGCCAGGTCAGCATAAAGGTTGTACACGGCCATACCATGCTTGGAACAAGGTACTTGAACGTGTTCGTGAGGGGCCTGAACAGTTCCAAATTCCAGATTGGCGGCCTCCTCGGGGAGGACGACCACACGGTTGCGAGCACGGCGAGCGCGAACTGCAAGAAGTCCATCACGTTCTGACCGTCGGCGAACCGTCAGCAGACGCATACAGCTGCAGCGTGTTCTTTGGTGTGACCAGTCGCATCTTCGATTGGGCCCAGGGTGCCCCCGTCGGTGTGGGGCAGTCCTGTGTTAGCGGGCGAATAAC
The DNA here is from genome assembly GCA_963575745.1 of Prorocentrum cordatum. Classification (NCBI taxonomy): domain Eukaryota; class Dinophyceae; order Prorocentrales; family Prorocentraceae; genus Prorocentrum; species Prorocentrum cordatum. The sequence goes on along the minus strand of CAUYUJ010021082.1, from coordinate 621,125 downwards.
GGTAAATGAAATGTCTTCCGTCACCGGGGGCGCCTGTCCCGGGGCGGCTGTCAAGTTAATACTTTGACGAAAAGGGTATAAGCTTGCCAGCCGCCCTGGGACAGGCGCCCCCGACAGCGAAACAGGTTATTTTATACCGATCTTCGCCCGTTAGCTGTGACCTCTTGGGGGCTCTTTCTGGCTGTATAGTGGGTCCTCTTGGGCCGTCTTGGCGCTCTCTTGGGCCGTCTGGACGGCCTCTTGGGCTGCGTCTTGGGGCCGTCTGTGCCGTCGAGAGGCCTCTCGGGCCGTCGTTGGATCTCGCTGGAGGTCCTCTTGGGCCAGCTCGGAGCTCTCTCGGAGCCGCCCTGAAGAAGGAACAGGGAAGGATGATGAGGGGGAGAGAGGTGGACGAGGAGGGGGAGTACGATTTGTCTTCGACGTGCGTGAGACTCGAGCGCTAGCTCCCAGAAGGGGAGGACGAGAAGGGGTAGGAGGAGGAGGAGGAGGAGGACGAGTAGGAAGAGAGAAAGGAACGGGGGAGGACGAGGAGGAAGGGGAGTTAAGAAGGAGTAGTAGGAGGAGGAGGAGGAGGAGGAGGAGGAGGAGGAGGAGGAGGAGGAGGAGGAGGAGGAGGAGGAGGAGGAGGATGTGGATGCTCCCTCTGCGCGCTACCAGTATGTGATCTCTTCCCTCGTACAGCGAGGATGGCCGCCTCGCCAGCGTCCTTGCCGGCAGCATGGTGGTGGGGTGGCGGTCGTGTTCGTTTTTCCTCATTCTCAATATCCTCGTTCTTAACATTCTAACGTATTGACGTATTGAAGAGTTAAACTCGGAAGTTCATGGCAGTTGTCGCTGGCTCTTGATTTGTTTCTTGTATCATGATGTTCTCTAACAGCTGCGCCTCGCCGAGAGAGCGTTCTGGGGGTGCCCGGGCCATCCCGAACGGCCGCTGGAGACCGAAGTTCAGGGCCAGATGGGGTCGGAGTAGTAGGGGTCGGTGGACCGCGCCGCATCGCCGATGTATCCGCGATGCGGCGCTCTTCCGACCCCATCTACTTGGCCTCCTTGAGGAGTCCTTTACAATTTACGAGTGGCCCAGATCTCCAACGTATTGCAAAACTCAATATGGAAATCTTCCCTCGTTTTCGGCCTCTGGGCATAACGTCCCCCAGATGTTGTGGATCCGGATCCAGATCGGGAGCCAGATTTGGATAATCCGAATCCGTGATCCCAATCCCCGATTTCTTTTGATCAGCTTGCGGATCCGGCCGGATCTGGATCCAGATCCGGATCCAGATTGGGGTAATCCGAATCCGTGATCCCAATCCCCGCCCTTGAGACCATAGGTCTGAGCTTATTTTTCTGATCAACGCGCGGATCCTGTTCGGGATCTGTGCATCCGGATCTGGATCACGGATTGGGAAAATCCAGCCCCTCCTTCTCCTCTCCCTCCTCGCTCCTCCTCTCTGCCCCATCCTCTCCTCCTCCTCTTCCCTTCAGGGAAGCAGCATGCGTGCACGCCCGCTCCTGCCGCGTGTTCTGGTTTCCCTCGTTCAGCCACCGTTGTAGCTCCCGTGGATGCTGTAAAAGTGACCCTCGCCATCGTTGCCGTCATCATCGCCATCGCCATTATCACGTCGTCTTCGCTGTGTGTCTGTCTGGCCGTCGGGCTGTTTGTATGTGTGCTCGCGCGTCCGCGTTGGTCTGCGTCTGCAGTCTGCGGCCTGGCCGCAAGTTGAATGGCAGGAAGGAGCGGACGTGGACAGGGGGGACGAGGAGGCGGTCCTTGCGGATGTGTTGTCGTGCGAGGATCTCGGAGGTCTCTTGGGGTTCCCGCAGGGCCTGTTGGGGTCATTCTGGGGCCAATCTTGGGGCTCTTTGGGCGGGTCTGGGGGCCCTACTGGGGCTCGGGGCAATCTTGGGCCTCATGGCTCAAAAGGAGGGGGGGGGGACGAAATTCAGTCCCCCCCCTCGGGGGCCGAACAAAATACCCATTGGAGCCCTCTTGGGGCGCTCTTGGGGTCGTCTTGAGGCTCTCTTGGGCCCATCCCAGGGCTCTCTTGGGCCATCTTGGATCTTGGGGCCTCAAGATCAGATCGGAAGCGAAACGGCAAATAACGGCAAGACGGTAATACACATTGATGCTCATTAGGTTGTCGAAGGATTTGGGCCTTTTGGGGGCCTCCTTGGGCGGCTCGGCCCGAAGGGCATTTGGAACCGTCTTGGGGCTGTCCTGGGGGCATCTCAGATGTATGTCGGAGGCTGTCTGTCTTAGGCCATCTGGAAGGAGCTTGGGCCATCGTAAAGGCCCTTGTGCGCCCTCTGAGGCCCTCTTGGAGCCATATTGGGCCAGAAAGAAACCTCTGCCACCTCGCGGGGTGCCCCGTCAAGGCCAAGGGGAGGGGGTAATGAAAGGGGTGCCCCTTCCTGAGCAGAGGAAGGAGGGGTTGAGGAAGAGGGAAGCAACACACTAGTCACTAGTTACGGTCCCAAGAACAAAGGTTCCGTGGGTGGGGGTGACGTGGCCAGGAGGGGAGCGTTGGTCGGTTTCTGGGCGAGAAATGATTTGGTGGGGGGGGGTCCCAAAAACAGAGGTTCCGTGGGTGGGAGTGCGGCGGCCAGGAGGGGGGCGTTGGTCGGTTTTGGGCGAAAAATTGTTTGGTGGGGGATCCCAAGAACAGAGGTTCCGTGGGTGGGGGTGCCGTGGCCAGGAGGGGGGCGTTGGTCGGTTTTGGGTGAGAAATTATCCGGTGGGAGGTCCCAGGAACGGAGGTTCTGTGGGCGGGGGTGTCGTGGCCAGGAGGGGGGCGTTGGGTGGTTTTGGGCGAGAATTTGTCCGGTGGGGGGTCCCAAAAAACGAGGTTCCCTGGGTGGGGGTTCTGTGGGGAGGGGGCCGTGGCCAGGATAAGGGCGTTGGTCGGTCTTGGGTGGTGGGGGGGCCCAAGAAGAGAGGTTCCGTGGGTGGGGGTGGGCGAGACATTGTCAGGTGGGGGGCCCCAAGAACAGAGGTTCCGTGGGTGGGGGTTCTGTGGCCAGGAGGGGAGTGTTGGTCGGTCTTGGGCGAGAAAGTGTCGGGAGGAAGGTCCCGAGATCAGAGGTTCCGTGGGTGTGAGTGCCGTAGCCAGGAGTTGGGCGTCGGTTGGTTTTGGGCGAGAAATTGTGCGGTGGGGGGTCGCAGGAGCCAGGGTTCTGTGGGTGGGGGTGCCGTGGCCAGGACGGGGGCGTTGGTGTCAGTTTTGGGTGAGAAATTGTCCGATGGGGGGTCCCAAGGACAGTGGTTCCATGGGTGGGGGTGCCGTGGGGAGGGGATGCCGAGAGGAGTGGGGCGTCGGTCGGTTCCGAGGTTCTGTGGGCGGGGGTGCCGTGGCCAGGAGAGGGGCGGGGGTGCCGTTGCCACGAGGGGGGCGTTGGTCAGTTTTGGGCGAGAAATTGGCCGGTGGGGGGTCTCAAGAACAGCGGTTCTGTGGGTGGGGGTGCCGTGGGGTGGGGATGCCAAGGCGGGGCGTCGGTCGGGTCCGAGGTTCCATGGGTGGGGGTGCCGTGGCCAGGAGGGTGGCGTTGGTTGGTTTTGAGCGAGAAATTGTGCGGTGGGTGGTCCCAAGAGCAGAGGTTCCGTGGGTGGGGGTGCCGTGGCCAGGAGGGGGGCGTTGGTCGGTTTTGGGCGAAAACTTGTCCGGTGGGAGGTCCCAGGAACGGAGGTTCTGTGGGCGGGGGTGTTGTGGCCAGGAGAGGGGCGGGGGTGCCGTGGCCACGAGGGGGGCGTTGATCGGTTTTTGGCGAGAAATTGGCCGGTGGGGGGTCCCAAGAACAGAGGTTCTGTGGGTGGGGGTGCCGTGGGGTGGGGATGCAAAGGCGGGGCGTCGGTCGGGTCCGAGGTTCCATGGGTGGGGGTGGCGTTGGTTGGTTTTGGGCGAGAAATTGTGCGCTGGGTGGTCCCAAGAGCATGATAACAGTACGAGGAAGAACCTAATACTACGACCACCGAGAATACGAGCACAATCAATATCAATACTAATACGATTAATACCATGAATCAGGCTAATACGCATGACATTAATCATACAAATGCTAATATTAAAAACAATAAGCATACGAATCATACTCATATTAAGACACCGATACTAATACTACACATACTAGCAACAATAAACATGAAAATGAGAAGAGAAGGGGGAGGAGGCGGAGGAGGCGGAGGAGCGGAGGGGAGGGGAGGGGCGGGGAAAGGGGGGAGCGAGGGCAGGGCAGGGAAGGGAGGGGGGGAGGGAGAAAGGGTGAGGGAAGGAGGGATGAAGGAATGGCTGGAGCGAGGGAGGAGGAGGAGGGGAGGGGAGGGGCGGGGCGGGGCGGGGCGGGGCGGGGCGGGGGGGGAGGAATGAGGAGGCGGAGGAAGAGGAGGAGGAGGAGGAGGAGGAGGAGGAAGAGGAGGAGGACGCGGAGGAGGAGGAGGAGGAGGATGAGGAGGAGGAGGAGGAGAAAGGGGAGGAGGAGGAGGAGGAGGAGGAGGAGGAGGAAGAGGAGGAGGAGGAGGAAAGAGGAGGAGGAGGAAGACGGGATGGAACAGGAGGATGGCGCGGAGCCGGGAGAACGGCACCGCCAAGATCGCACAGGTTGGCTGACCATGTGTGTGCGTAGGGAAGGGCAGGCGCTTCGCATGAGTGTTCTCGCAATGCGCAACTGCTGGTCCGATGGCTTGTGCTTCCCAGCAACTGGACTGGCGGGCGGTTTTCAAAATCGCACTGTCGATCGAGATGTTATTTGAACGCTGTGGAACCATATGTGTAGTGGGGAACTCAAGGCGTGTTGAACCCTTCATGTGTGGAACCCATCGTGTGGAACCCATGTGTATGAAGCCGTACGCACGGGACCCTATGTCAGTGGAATTCTTCCTGTGTATGGGTGGATGCCTTTGAGTGTTTGTGTGTGTGGAGTCCTATATGATGTGAACTCTATGTGAGCGGGGAGTCTGGTAGGTGTGTGGCAATTTGTGGGTGGAGCCGTCTGTGTGTTAACCGTATGAGGCCAAGTCATAGGGACCACACGCCAATTGGGGCCACGCCATTGGAGGCCTGACCCAAGGGTGTCACGCACCCATGGGAAAAAGTGCGCCACAGAGGTATTTCCAGGGCTAGGCCATTGGGGCCACACACCTGCAGTGGGGCCAAGCCACGGGCAGTCGAGTCACGGGGGGGCCAAGCCATGAGCGGCCACGCGCCCACTGGAGCAGAGGCGCGAGACAGGGCCAGATTCTTACACTGAGAGAGGACTCTTTAAGCGCAGTTTTGGTTTGTGAGCAACTTTCCATGATCCTGGACTTCGGGAAATGATGAGTATGTATTGCGTTTTTTCTCTCTTTCCCTCCTCCGCGGCCGCCCTTTTCTGCTCCCGGCCCCAACGTAGACCTCACCCGCGCCAAGCGCCGCTGGCGCTGCGACCAAACAGCACTGATTGCGTCATGAGTTGTGTGTGCTTTACTGTCTCTGGTTTCATGTTGCTCCTGATTCAATTTCTTTCTCCTACTCCTCCTCCTCGTTCTCCTCTTTTCGGACGGGGCTAGGACGAGGATAAATCCGTTTCAAAGAGTTCCGGAACGCTCTCAGAGCGTTCAGGATCGCTCTGAGAAGGCCGTGGTGCCCGAGACGTCTTCCAGACCCGCCGGATCTCAGATATTCTCGATTTTTCCTCACCCGATTTTGTCCTCGTTTTGGCTTTGTCTTATCTTTCCCTCTGCGACTTTTGCTCCTGCTCCCTCTTCTGCCCTACTCCACCACGATGCTCCTCGCGGCGTCGCCATCCACCGGCCCTGGCGCCCCGCAGGCCGCAGGGGATGGACCCCAGCGCAGATGTGCCCTCCCGCCTCCGCGCTCTCGCACCTCGGCGGCTGCCTCTCTGCCTTCCCCTGCTCTCTTCTGTTCCCTCCCTCTCCTCTTCGAGCCTCTCCATCCTCATCTGCCCCCCCTCTGTTCTCCCAATCCATCCCATCCTATCTCCTGTTCCCTTTCTCCTTCCGCGCTCCTCTCCTCCTTTCCCTCTCCTCCCGCCTCTCTCGCCCTCCCCTCCCTCCCTCCCTCCCTCCTCCCTCCCTCCCTCCCTCTCTCCCTTCTCCCTTTTCCCTCCTCCCTTACCGTCCGTCCTTCCTCCCTCGTTTCCCGTCCGCTGTCGCACAGGTTCAAGCGGCATCTGTCCTCGCCCGGCGTGCGGCGGGCCTCGGGCGGACGTGCCGCATTCTTCCCGTGCCCCAGCGTCGCACCCCTCTGCGCGACGTGAATCGGCGGGGGCTTCGGCCTGGGCGGTCGGCGAAACCGCTGGCCTGATGGCAGCCGGCGCTAAAAAGTCAACCTGGCTTCCGCCTGTGGCCTCGCAGAGCCCTCTGGAGCATCTCCGACACCAGCAGGCTCAGGGCGCAACGGTGAAGCTGACGAGATGATCTTCAAACGTGTCGCAGGACGGCTGCTTTGGCCCGGTCCGTCGACGAAGCCGTCTGGCCCGACGATGTCTATCGCCCAGCGTGCGGTTGCGGGGGCTGCCGATCGGTCGGCTGCCACCGCGTCCCTCCCCTTGGCATGGCCACAGGCAGGCGAGGTGAAGCGGAGCACCCGCCGCCCTTCACCACGCCCTGATTGCTCACGGGCCCGATGACCACACGGCGTCTTCTTCTTCTTCTTCTGCTTCTTCTGCCGCGCCCCCTTCATGATCTAGGTCATCCCCTGGGGCGAGACGTCAATCGCGCTTCGCGCTTTGCGCTTCGCGGCTCGGGGTGGAGACGCGCCCTTCTCCAAGGTGGCGGCGCGAAGATGAGCCGCGCACCGCGCAGTGCGGGGCACGATGCGCGAAATTGGGTGACCTGGACGAGGCTGGCTCCCCTCGGCCCACTCGCTCGGAACAACCTCTTTCTGCAGCAGCCGGCGAGTTCCTCTCGCCTGCACGCCGCGCCAGGGGTACGTTCCACTTTGGCGACACGCTTTCGGATGTATGGAGAGCAGTGTCCCCTCGCGGGAGGGAGCGTTGGTGCGTGGGCAATGACGAGGGCGGGGATGCGCCGTCTGGGTTGCTGGGACCCCCGCCTCCCCCCCCCCGCCGAAGCGCCTTCCCGACGATTGCAAGACTTGTGCAGCAGTCCTCTCGACTGACCCGCCCCACAGTGCTGCTGCTCCTCTCGCCACGAGCCGAGGCGAGGCCGCCAGCGTCCGCCCACCCAGGAGCTTCGCCCGTGGCCCCGGGATGCCGTCAGTCCTGATGCGCCGACTTTCCACCAGCGTCCCTCGGTGGGAGGAGGAGGAGAAAGAGGAGGAGTAGGATGAGGATGAGGAGGAGGAGGAGGAGGAGGCGGAGAATGATGATGCTGATGATGATGACGATGACGACGATGAGGATGATGATGCTGATGATGATGGTGGTGGTGGTGGTGATGAGGAGGAGGAGGTGGAGGAGGAGGAAAACCAGTGTAAACCCAAGAGTCATCAGCGATGTTGGAGTAAAGCCTCCCTCCAAGCTCCCTCTTCGTAGGCCCCTACAAGGGTTCATTTCCACTGAGGGAACTGCTTCGTTGGAAGACAACCGTTTGAAGACCCTGATGAATGGCAAAACGTCGTTCCCAGGATTTCAACGCCACGGATCAACCTGACTGTTGCACCTTGACGATCCTGACTGAATCGTACCAGAAAGCCGTTCTTGGGACTTCAACCCCGCGAATCAACGTAACTGCTGCGCCCTCACAATCTGGAATCCTTTCAAAAAACAGTTTCTGGTACGTTGATCATGGGAATCAGTGAAACCCTTTCGGGCGCTCGTGAGCGCTCTTGGGGCCGTCTTGGGGGCCCTCTCGGACCCCTCTTGGGGCCTTCTTGGGCCATCTTGGGGCCATCTTGAGGCTTCAGAAACGCGTCGGAAGCGAAACGGCGAGAAGACAATTCATTTCCCTAATGTTTTTGAGCGATTTTGGGATCTTTGAGGGGTTTGAGGGGTTTCCGAGAACACCTGGAACCGTCTTGTGGTCATCTTGGGGCCCCTTGGAGGCAAGTTGTTAGCTATCTTGAGCCATGGTGGGCTATCTTGACGATTTTGGATGCCATCTTGGGCTCTCTGAGTCCCTCTTGGAGCCATCTTGAGGCCATCTTGGACGTTCCAACCGATCGCGGCCCTTCCCGTCCAGGTTCAGGGGAAGGGGTAGGGGGAGGGGTCAAGACGCCCTCCGCGCCCGCAAGCCGTCTCGCTCACTCCCACCCGCCCTCCCAACACATACGTAGCACCCGAGCCTGACCCGAGCCGCAGCATATACAGCAGTCGTCTTTGGATGGGCAGCTTCTTGGGGCGAATCCGCCTCCGCCGCCGCCGCCGCCCCCGCTGCCAAATCGCCGCCGCCGCAGCCGCTGCCGCCGCAGTCGCTGCCGCCACCGCTGCCGCCGCCGCCGCCGCCGCCGCCCCCGCCGCCGCCACCGCCGCAGCCGCCGCAGCCGCCGCTATTGTTTTTTGAAAGGGATGGTGGGGGGAGACCGCACCGGGTTCGCTGCGCATGTTTCGAATTTGGAGACAGAGTGTGTCTTGTAATGTTTTTACAAGGGATGGTGGGGGCAGAGTGTGTGTTTGTATTGTTTTTTTACCAGGGATGGTGGGGGATGCCCGCATGGACCTGGGTTGGCTCCCAGTCGCCTGGGGAAGGAGGTGTATAGTAATAGGGAACAGTGATCAACAATTCCCCGAATGTGAAGAGGGGTTTTTTGGACGAGGAAAAACAAGACATCGTTCGACCACCTGCGCCCAGAGGGCTGGTGGGATTTCTGTAAAAACACATACATGTTTGGGCTGATACCCGGTTCCTTTGCCTCGGTGGAGCCCAGGAATTCAAATTCCAAGGATCAGGTACAATAGCAAACTTTCGAACGTTGTTAAAGTTCAAAGGGTTTTTGCTATTTTGCCTGATCCCTGGTTTCTGTGATTCCCTTGAACCCAGGATCTGAAAATCCAGGTACCAGGCAAACTTGCAAAACTTGTAATGAACATTTGAAGCGTTTTTTGTTGCTATTTTGCTTGATCCCTTGGTCCTGTGATTCACTTTGGCCCAGGATGTCAAAATCCAGGGGCCAGGCAAAGTAAGGGGCCACTTTGCTGGATCCCTGGTTCCTGGGATTCACTTGGGCCCAGGACTTCAAAAACCAAGGATCTAGCAAACTATGAGTTTCTTTGTTCTTTTTTTTTCCTCGCCTCCTTACACGTGTATCTCTCTCTATATATATATATATAAACACATGTACATACATCAACTTTGTGTGTGCATTTTTTGGGGTGGGGTGGGGGTGTGGGGGGCGATTTTTTTGTTTTTGTTCATTCAATTTATTGTTTTTCAGCTCAAAACAAGACAATTTCAAGACGTGTGCGATTTTTGTTTAACCCTGGGATTTTGGGATTCAGCGCGTTGAAGGTCCTTGAGGTTCTGCTACGAAGGACTCAACGACAGGGACTGCGCAGAGATGACGCAGATGCGAGAGAAGCAGCATCAAGATAGACGCAGGGAAGTCGCCGCTCGGTGGTGCGTCTGAAGGGTGCGGGGTGTGTGTGGCTAGGACGTGGTCCTGGTCGCCTGCCCCCTCCCCCCTCCGTCCTTCTCTGTCTCCCTCCCCTACCGGTCATTCAAAATCGTGCTCCCGCTGCAGTGTTGGCCTCGTTACCGCGCCTCCGGACGGCACTTGGCATTCGAATGTGCCCACATTGCCTAGGCAGGGTTGCGGAGGACATGGAGCTGGCATTCCAGACAGGGCTTGTC
>CAUYUJ010021082.1:456386-606386 GCA_963575745.1 Prorocentrum cordatum | reverse complement strand
GAAAGGATGACGGAGGCAAGGGGCAGTGCCGGCTTTAATGCTAAGCCGAAAATCAAACGATCCTCGGCCCATCCCGCCACTGCGCCTGGGTCGCGTCCCAAAGGCCTTGGGAAGATTGCGAAGGCCCCACGGCTGGTGCCGCCGATCCTGAAGGCGGGACCTCCCCCAGGACCCCCGCTCCCTCCCCACCACAGGCGGGACCTCCCTTGGGACCGTGGGACCCACATCCCGCTGGCGATGCCCCCCGTGGCGGATCCCGCTGGCGACCCCCAACGGGACCCGCTCCCCCCCCCAACCACAGGCAGGACCTCCCACGGGACCCCCGCTGGCGACCCCCCTCGTGGGAGGGACCCCGGGGGGAGGGTTGTGTCCTGACCCAGGACCAGCAGCCGGGACCTCACCCCGGACCCCAGCTGGCGACCCCCCTCAGGACCCGACAGGACCCCGGTGGGACGGTAACCTGATCCGGGACGCCCCCCTTCCCTCCCCTACCCCCCGCCGTACCCCCCCTGTCAGAGAGGGCTTTTTTGTTCGTTCCTCAAGTTCTTTGGGACTGGCGACGACGACGACGACGACGCCGCTCGAGTGCGTCCTGGGGACCTCTGTGGGTTATGGGCTCCTTGGTCTCTTCTCTTGGTGGGCGTCTTGGGCCATCTGGCGCTGGTGTTGGGGAGTTCTTTTGCCGTCTTGGACGCTCTTGCGACCGATGCGGCCAGAATGTTCAGCTCACATAAGAACGCGAGAGGTTCTGCCGACTTTGGCCTCCTGGGCCAGCCCCCTGGACGTCCGCAAGTGCCGTGGTTGGCCCCGGGGGGCTCGGGCGTCCCAGCGGGCAGGTGGCCCAGTGGCCGCCAAATTAGCTGAGGGAGTGGGGGTGGGAGCGGGGAGGTGCACCCTTCCTCAGGCCTCTCCCCTGCCCTGCACCCCTCTTCCCCAACCGCCCCCTCGGGACCCCCCATCCCCCTCCGGGCGTGGAGGAGATCGAAGGGAAGGGGCTTCTTCGATTTGATCAAGGCTTGGGTCGATCCACCTCTGGCAGGTGAGCTTGGATAGCCCCAGGTGGCCGCAGGGAGCGGGGAGGGAGAACTTTGAATGGAATAGCGTCTCCCAGGGCCACCCCTGGACGAACACCCCAGGACTCCCCTTCACGCACGCCAGCGGGGTCGGCGGACTTTGCGGGCTGAAGCTCCCGCCGAGCTCCAGCTGCCGCCTGGGGCTTCGACCCTTCCCAGGGCTTACGAGAGGAGCAGACGACAATCGAGGGCTTCTGCTCATGGAGGGGGGCGGGCCAAGAGGGTTTCCTTGCCTGCCTGCGCGCGCGAGAGCCAGCAGGACATCCGCGCCAGGACGGGTGACAGGGTCTACATCTCCGTGATGCCTGCCTCCATGCCAGGCGGGAGCACGCGCCCGTCCTTGCCAGAGGAGAGGGATGAGGGAGGAAGGACAAGGCTAAGTGTGCTCGCGCCAAACCTGACATCCCATCCCTTGCCTTTGCTTTCTCTATTCGCCGATCCTCTAAGAGGATGCCATCGGGTTGTGAGCAATCAGAAGGGGGGAGCTGTGTACGTTGGAAGAGGAGGAGGAGGTGGAGGAGGAAAGCGGCAGCGTCTGAAGATACCAATGTCGTCAGGAACCATCTGGAGGAGGAGGAGGAGGAGGAGGAGGAGGAGGAGGAGGAGGAGGACGAGGACGAGGAGGAGGAGGAGGAGGAGGAGGAGGAGGATGAGCAGGATGAGGAATGAGGAGGACGATGAGGAACAGCAGCAGGAGCAGGAGCAGGACCAGGAGACCAGGAGTGGGAGGAGCCGGAGGAGCATGAGGACAAGAGGAAGGGGGGAAGGTGGAAAGGAGCGGGGAGACGACGATGAGAAAGGGCGGGGACCCAGAAATGTGCCCGCCCTGGGGCCAGACCGCCACTCGCCGATTTCACAATGAGGCGAACGCTGCACCGGGAAGACCGTTCTGACACACCGAAAACGCTCCGATTGAAGCAGGCCATCTGAGATACAAACTTTCTAAACCGCGCGCGCGCCCGCGCGCGCGTGTGTGTGTGTGTGTGTGTGTGTGTGTGTGTGTGTGCTTGGCATCGCTTGGACTTAGGCATTTTTTCGCGGTGGGGAGAGTGAACGTGCGAGCGATGGCGAGGTGTGTGTCTGTGTGAGAGAGAGAGAGAGAGAGAGAGAGAGAGAGAAACAAAAAGGCACGGAGAGGACGGGACACTTTCAGCACTTCGGCTCGAGTCCTGTCATATACCTAAGCATTTACCTTTACGTAAAGGGAATAAGAAGCACCCAGACCCCGACACATTGCTTTTACTAACGGCCCTGAGCGTTTACTAACAGCCCTGCCCTGTTCGATTCCGTCCTTGGGTGCGTTTTCCGCACGGCTTCGCTTGTCGGGGTGCTTCTTATGGGGGTGGATTTTCTGTCCTGCATAGTGTATCCTCTCACCTTTCTGTCTCTCTGATTGTACCTAGTGTTGACGCCAGATACTTGTTGGCAGATGCCGGAAAAACGCGACATATTGTCGCCTGAGCCGAGACGTTCCGTACTCAAAGGCGGAAATGACCAGACGCAACCACGACTTCACAGTCCCCAGCATCAGATGGACTTTACAATCCCTCCCAGATCGACAGTAGCTGGCGGTGACGTCTGCAGTGAAGACGGTGGCACCTAACAGCAACAATATTACTCCAACGGCGTCTGGAACTTGCTGCGACAGACACTACACCCTCAACGGCGGGATTGCTGTCATTCATGCTGAATGAGGAACAAGAACCGATCAATACCGACATCGCAGCGGTACAACAACACGGGGTTTCGCGCGAATACTTGGAATCTAATATATCACCACAGCAAGCGGCTCATTACTTTGCGAGTGGTGGCAACGGAGACTAAGGATGCAGTTTCGACGCCTTTGTCGGCAGCTTCTGGGGCAGCCCGCAGCGTGACTTCCACGATTGGAGACAAGCTGCACGAGGTGGAACGTGAGGTGGCCATCTTACAGGGGAACAAAGTTCCAATATCGTTTTGCGACAGCACGACGCCAGCGACCGCCTACCACGTCCATGGCAAACGCGAGGTTATTGCGGTAATCGGCAATTCGGTGGGCTTGATCTGAACAAGACAGCCGCAAAATGGACACTGGGAAAGCTTCCCACGCACGACGGTCCCATTCCACGGTCCAATTCCACGAACGTCGGTGATACGGATCATATTTTTCCGTCGGAATCGATTCAATGTTCGACCGTGACACTGTTGTATCACTAACCAAGGGCTTCAATCTGACATGCGACGGCAAACATGTGTGATAGACGCCGGGCCGTACACTTAAAGATCGGGCCGCCCAGGAATTTTGTTTCGGATTGACGTGCATATGAAAAGGGGGCGATGCTGTTTCCGTCCATGATCAAAGTTGTGGACGAACATCCTTATCGAGTACATGTGGGACGGGAGCTCGCCATCACAATTACTACTGAGGGGAATAGCTTGAAACGAGATTGGTCGGAACTTCGGGGAGCATGGGCTGATTTGCACAGCCATCCTCAGCTTCAGGAACTCACGGAAAACATGCGGCTCGTTATTGGCGCGGGATGCCAATGCCATGAAGGGCATCTCGAATAGCATATCTAAGGAAGCGGCTGTAAGTAGGATGTCCAGCGGGTGCTGGTAGACACAGGTCAGCACTAGAGCCGACAACATCGACGAGGGCAAGCATTGTAGCACCCACGACAACCGCTACGACTTCACATGGAATCGGGGCAGAGTGGCTCGTCTCCCCACAATGCGTCGTCCTTCTGACTCCAACCTCCCGCCTCCAGCCTCCGACTCCGGCTATTGCCATCGCGACTCCCAGTTTATTCCGTCGTTTCCATCTACGTCATCGTTGAGCATCATCGAATCCAGCGTCAAGGCTACCACAGCGATCCGGACAACATTCCGACTCCCCTTGCGCCTACAGAAGATGTGATCTACGACAAGCTGTTGAACTCCGACCCCGGGGTTCCGATTCAACCACTCCGACTTCGACCGCGGCGGCACCGCCGCCGAATGCGCGATTCGATTAAGGACACCATGTGCCCCATAACGGACGCCCGATCTCCCCCCCCCCCCCCCCCTCCCGCCGTCTCAACCGACCGGTGGGCCCCCGGCGGGGCATGCCTCGACTGCCGGAGGGTGTCTCTCCCAATCGAGCGTGCCAGTTGGCGCGGCTCAGGGCAGTTCCCCACCTCAGGTGCCACCCGCCCCCTTCTCGCGTTTCACCGCTGGGGGGCGCGGGCGACGTCGGCTTCGAAAAAGGCTACTGCGTCTCTGACCCTTGCTCCTGAAGTGATTTTCAACCCCGGTCCTCTGCCGTGCACCCTGGATCAGCAGATCGCTCGTGCGCGGCGCTTCCAGCGGGGGGGGGTTGCGGCAAGCGTCTGAATGTTGCTGGAGATGCCCTGCATCCTCGCGACGCGTCCTACTTCGTCCCCAGGAGATCCGTCGCCCGAGGACTCCACCCGACGTTTGCGGCGAGGAGAGGACCTACATGCCGAATCTTGCTCGCAACCTCGCCTCTGGCCCCGGCCCCGCGCTCGCCCGCCGCCAGTTTCGCCCCTGCAGTCTCGCCCGAGCCAACTTTGCTCGCGCCAGATGCAGCTGGGGGCTTATGGGCGAACGTTTGCGTCTGGAAATGTTTACCGATAGGTGCCGCGCCAGCCGCTGCTGCACCTCCTTCGACTCTAGCTTCCCCTGGCGTGGATGCGGGCGCAAGGATGGGCCGTGCAGGTTTTGGGTCGAATGCGAAGCCGACTACAACGACGCCGCTGTGCAGCCGGCATCTCGCACGGAGTGCTGATGGCGCTCAAACCGACTTCGGGGGCCAACGTGCAACCGATCTGTTTGATTATCGCATGAACGTACGGGGATTGGCGCCCGCTGAGCGATTGGATGAATTATTGGCAGGATTGGACAAATTACAATGGGATGCGGTGCTGAACTTCTGAACGATGGGTTTCAGTTGGCGGTCGCTTGCGTTGCGGCTCTCCGGTCGCGGGCGGAGCGCGCGTGGAGTCGGCGTTATTTGCCGGCAGTTCTTATTCGCATATCCAGGCCGCACTGGCTTTTTTGGGGAAGGGTTGCCGCGGGGCCGAGGCGCTCTGGATCGGGGTGGAAGTCGAGCCTTCTAGGGCCAGATTTTGACCCGTATCCAGTGCGCCTCCGGTTTCTGGGGAGGGGGCCCCGCAGTGCCAGGGCGCGCTGGATGTGGATATTCCAGTTGCCCGCGTTCTTCTGCTCTAGAGGTGGATGGGGGCACTTCGTAGCTTTCTTTCCCGTCGGCCGACGGGTTTCTTGCGCGGGGCCATGCATGACTGCGACTGGTGACGGCGCGCTTCCCATCGCGTCGGCTTGGCGGGCCATCGCGCGCAGAGGTGTTGCGCGATCTTCAGCATAATCGCGCGCGAGGCCAGACGGGAGGGGGCGCGCCATTTTCGGGGCCGATTGCGACGCGGGGGCTCGATCACGGCAGGGGGGTGATAATTGTGACGGTGTGAGGCCCTGCGCTGCTGGAGTCTGCAGTGTGAGGGGCCAGTGGCTGAAGGATTGGGCGTCTATGCAGTCGCTGGTTATCGCGAGCACGATCTTCAAAGACAACAGTTCGTGGCGCGCCGCAGTCCAGATCGGCGTCCCAATCGAATCGATTACATCGTGGTGGGTGGTCGCTGTGGGAGGCCCCGCGTGACTCTGCCGACGCGGAGTGCGCGGGCCCCAGCTCTGGCCGCAAATGCTTGCGACTGCGCGGCGTCGTCGCGAGCCCGGCCGACGTCGAGGAGTCTGCCTCTGAACTTCAGAGAGTAGCGGCCCAAGCGACCGAAGCAGCGCTTGCCGCCGAATCATATTTCAGGGTGTGCTGATAGCCTGTGGGGCGTCATAGACCGCGCGGACGTTGTGGGGGGCCCAGCGAGCGCGGCGCCTGCATTGCGCATCTGCTCGTGGAGGCGTTCGTCAACGCTTTTCCTCTCGACTGCGGGGGTCGCCGCGACGGCGGGCGCGGCTATTTCGAGGAACTGATCGCTCTTGGGCGGCTGTCCCCGCGCGAAGGTCCAGGCAGACAAGTTTCGCGCCCGCGGATCTTCCGGGGGGCAAGAGCAATGCGACGCGCAGAAAGACATGCCGACACCGAGTCCGTCATCACTAGCTACCGTGGTCTCGGGAAGATTGGGCACCAAGAGCGGGCGGCAGTCAGACTCGATGCCGCGTGGTCGAACGTGATGGGTCGCAAGAGTGCGGTCGACATGTGGTGGCTGATCTTTCCGCGCATGTTGACGGGGCGCCGTGCGCGTCGCCGGCTGACGGCGCAGCGGCCCGGCGAGGCGACTCGGCAGGCGGCGGCGCGACGCCCATTTCTCTGCCTGCCCATCTTGAGCGCCAGGGGGCAGTCGAAGAAATCATTGTGGATATACGTCGGACATCATTGTGGACATGGTCAAGGTGGCGAAATATACGTCGGACATCATTGTGGATATGGTCAAGGTGGCCGTGCTCTCGATGGCCATCTTCTGCCCCTGTACTACGACTTCGTGCAACTTGGGGGGCCCGCGCCAGATCAGTTGTTGAAGGCGCGCGTCGCCGTCGTCTTCAAATCTGGAGACCGTGCTCTACCGCGTAACTGCAGGCGGATTGCTGCCGTTCCCGCTTTGCGCCGTGCATATTATTCGCGCGGTTATTGTGTATCCGCCCGGGGCCGGCGCTGGGCCGACGCCGACCGCTGGGCCAAGCTGGTTTCCGCGAGCAGTGTTCAGTGGGCGACCGCTTGTTCTCGCGTGCCATGATGCAGAACAAACGCACGAATGGCGCGTGGGCGCCTCAAGTGGATTTGAAGACGGCTTTCGACGCTGTGTCCCACGAGTCGACGTGGAAAGCATTGCGCCGGCAAGGCGTCGCAGTGGTATATTTCGAACTCCCGAGCTGTCTGTGCGCAACTCAGACAGGCACCGTCGCGAGATGACAAGCAATACGTTCAAGATTTTACGCGGGACCGAACGAGGCGGCCAATTTAATTCATTGATTTTCCATCCGCTGTCCGAGGACATTTCCCGAGCTATCCTGCCCGGGTGACGGCGACGTGGGCGCGGCCTGTAGGTGGTTTGCTCTGGCGACAGGGTCGCGATTGTACGATTTCCTGACGATGTTTTGTCGGTCGCTACATCTCCTGGGCAAGTGGCGTGGATGTCGCTGGACATCCGGAATGAAGCTGCGCAGGTTGGTTTGACATGCCACCCAGACAAGGCGAAATTCAGGTGGAATCGTTGCCATCGAGGGCAAAGGGTAGGTCCAGAGTGCATCTCAGGGCCCTCACTACCATCGGCAGTGTCGACCCACGCTGCGTTGCATACATCTTCGGGCGGAGAAGTTGCATTCCAAGACCCGCGCAGAGTCGAGGTCGATAATCGCATTGCCGTTGGTTGAAAAGTTCCACATGCTCAAAGATGAGCTTATTTGGTGGAGTCATTCTTGTCGTGACCGTATCAGGTTGTTTCATTGTGCCTTCGCCCCATCGGTCCTATATGGGTATGCTTCGCGGACCGCCTTGCGAGCTCGAGAACATGTTCAAGCGGACGCAGAAACAAGTTCTTGCTGTATGTTCCATGGTTCGCCACGCCGCTGGATTGCTGCGTCTGTGTGCGAGCCTTGGGAAATATGGATTGAATGAACCACTCGAGAAGCTGAGCGTCTTCTCAAGCAAATGTGTATACAGGACTGGGTGGCAATACAACGATTAATGAAATCGAAGTGGGCCGCCACGCCTCCTTGGGAAACGTGGGCATGGAGCTACACGGCGCTGGTTTGGGAACCTTCGATGTGCTTCGACCATTTTGCACACCGACAGTCGCGGCCAAAGACCCAGTGGACAAAAGAACCAGTGAAGTACACGGACATCTTAGACTGAATTCACATTTCTGTAATATTTGCGTGGCAGACCCGTGAGGCCGTTTTTTTCTTCCCCTTGACAAGGTGCGACGATGTAGCCGCCCTAGTTTCTTCGCTTGCGTTTCCTTGGTCGCCTCCCCTGTCGTTCCGTTCTCCCCTTTGCTCCATCCGCCTCGCCTCGCGCTCTCGCCCGTCGCGCTTCCCTCCTCCCACCCGCGCGTCCTCTCCCCCCCAAGAAATTGGATGTTACAAATCTTGTTGGTTTTGTAGCCCGATTTTGCTGGCCACTTGCTGTCATTCCAACAAGGCGCGGGTCGTATGTGATTCGTGGCGCTCCGGCCCCAATGTCCCCTCGTGTGGACTCTTGCGCGCGGACTCTGTCATTCGGTGGAGAGTGGAAGGTAGTGTTGCGAATATCTTGCGGCTGGTGCTGCCTGCCCTGAAAGGGTTCGACGACGCCGACGATTTGGCTTTTTGGGGCCATGGGTTTATATTGAGTAACTGTGGAGGGAGTCGGGTGAGAAGTGGGAGAGTGCGGGAGCCGCCCCAGGTGGCCCGCAGTATGTCCGCTGCGTCGGCGAGGCCAGCGAGATGGCCAAGGGGCTCGTGCGAGCGAAGCTGGAGGACGCCCCGGAGCTGCTCCTCTTCGCCTGCTTCCCTTGTCCCTCCTGTCCTCCTTCTCTCCCGTCAGCCTCTCTCTTCTCCTGCCCTCGCCCTCCCCTCCTGCTTCCCCAATCTTGATGTCCAGCCTTCTCTCTCTCTCTGTCATGTTTTTCTTTGTTTTACTTGATTTATGTCCTTTCGTGTATGCATGTAGGTACATGTGTAATGTGCTGTAGTACTATGTAATATACTGTACTGTAAGGTAATGTAACGTACTGTAATGTAGTATAGTATAGTGTAGTGTAGTGTAGTGTAGTGTAGTGTAATGTGGTGTGGTGTGGTGTGATGTGATGTGATGTATGTATGTATGTATGCCTGTCTGTGAATGTGTATGCGTATGTGCAAACGATTGTGTAGACGTGTATATATATACATGTCTATGAACATGTAATTGTATGTGTATTATTGCATACATGTACAGGTACACGTACATGTATTTGTGTACGTATATGTAGAGGTATATGTATACATATTTGCATATGCATATCGATATGTATATGCGTGTGTATATGTATGTGTATGTGTATGCATGCATGTATATCTATATATACAAGTGGCACGTGTGTGTGTGTGTGTGCCCAGGCTCATACAAAAAACTGAAAGGGTGTTTGAAGCAGGAAGACACCATGACTGCAGGATCGGAGATGGAGAAGGGGAAGCTGAGGCGGCGCCGCCAGGGCGTGCCTAAGAGAAGGGGAAGAGGCAGGAGGTGAACGCAGAATAATCTAAGATCGAGGTCGCACTCGAACGCAAGTGGGGTTGCCACACCTTGCGATGTGTGTACCAGGGCCCCCCAGGAAACCTCAGGAGGTTCGACTTGGATACCGGAAGAGGCTCCAGGAGGCCCCGGGATTGTGAGCGTTGTGTGTGTGTGTGTGTGTGTGTGTAATGTGTGCTCTGTGTTGTGCGTGTTTTCTGTGCGTTGTTGGTGTTGTGTGTTACGTTTGTCTAGCGTGTGATGTGTTGGGTGTGATTTGTGTTTCTGTGTGTGCATGTAGTTCTGAGGCCCCAGGAGGCCCCAGGAGGCCCCAGGCGGCCTCAGGAGGCCCCAGAAGACCGCAGGAGGCTCCAGGAGGCCCCAAGAGGCTCCAGGAGGCCGCAGGAGGCCCCAGGAGGTTCCAGGATACCCCCAGGAGGCTCCGAGGCGGGGTCTGGGGTACCAGAGGGTACAGAAAGCCCCAGGAGGCCCCAGGAGGTTCCATGAGGCTCCCAAGAGGCTCCGAGGCGCGGTCTGGGGTACCAGAAGGTACATCGGGGCTCGATGTTGGGAGGATGTCTCAGGCGAAATCGCCATTCTCTGAGAATCGGGGTCAAAATCATTGAATTTACAATATGTTTTGAAGGTTTTATGTTAGAATGCTGATTCCCATGTGTTTTTGGACCCTGACGTCACCATCTGAGTGAGGGGTGCCATCGATTCTCACAAATTCGAGGATGTCCCTCGCGAAACGGCCAGAAGAATCGCGAACACCGCCTTCAATTAATCGGCTCTGAGCTCTACTCCCTCGGAGAGGTGTGTATGATTATATATATATATATATGTATATATACATATATATGTACGTTTGTGTATATGTATATGTATACTCATATGTATATGTATACGTGAATGCATACATACATGTACATTTTATGTATAATCATATGTTGATATCTGTGTTAATATGTGCATGTATTCGTACATTAAACGTATGCGTATATGTGCACGTCTCTCTCTCTCTCTCTTTCTCTCTCTCCCTCTCTCTCTCTCTCTCTATATATATATATATATATATATATATATATATCGGAGTAGGCGGGGGGGGGGGCTCGGGCCGGTGCCGTCATCCCCCATGGGCGCCCCCAGAACCTTTGGGGGATCACAGGCCCCCCGGGACTGCCCTGGGCCGCTTCCAAATTGCCCACGACAGGCCACGCGGGCCGTACAGATGGTCAAGAAAGCCTCAAGAGGCCCCGAAGACGCCCAGGAGCGCCCCAAGAGGGCCCGAGATGGCTTGAAGATGGCCGACGAGGGCCCCATGAGGGCCTTCAAGAGGCAAACATCGGCCCATTCCTTTCGTAAAACGTACATTTTCAGCACACTCGCTGGCTTCGTCTTCAGAGTGCCCCAGACGCCCCGAGGAGCCCCAAGACAGCCCAAGAGAGACCCAAGAGGGCCCCAGACGGCCCGAAAGGGTCGGCCTGCGGGGCTCGCGGAACCCCCCGAGACGGCCCAAGAAACCCCAAAACCAGTCCAGGAGGCCCCCAAGACGGCCTCAGGGAGGCCCAAGAGGGCCTCGTTCGAAATTATGTTCCCGGAAGCCTCTCCGGGAACATGATTTCCGGGTTCCCATGACGCCCGAGGGGCCCACAAGACAGCCTCAGCGAGGCCCAAGAGGGCCCGAGATGTCTTGAAGTTGGTCGAAGAGGGCCCCAAGATAGCCTTCAAGAGGCAAACATCGGCCCATTCCCTTCGTAAAAAGTACATTTGCAGCATGCTCGCTTGCTTCGTCTTCAGAGTGCCCCAGACGCCCCCGAGGAGCCCCAAGACGGCCCAAGAGAGACCCAAGAGGGCCCAAGACGGCCCGAAAGGGTCGTCCTCACGGAACCTCCCAAGACGGCCCAAGAGGCCCCGAAACTGGCCCAGGAGGCCCCCAAGACGGCTTCAGGGAGGCCCAGGAGGGCCTCGTTCGAAATCATGTTCCCGGAAGCCTCTCCGGGAACATGATTTCCGGGTTCCCATGACGCCCGAGAGGCCCACAAGACAGCCTCAGCGAGGTCCCAGAGGGTCCGAGATGGCTTGCAGATGGCCGAAGAGGGCCCCAAGAGGGCCTTCAAGAGGCAAACATCGGCCCATTCCCTTCGTAAAACGTGCGTTTTCAAGATACTCCCTTGCTTCGTCTTCACAGTGCCCCAGACGCCCCGAGGAGCCCCAAGACAGCCCAAGAGAGACCCAAGAGGGCCCAAGACGGCCCGAAAGGGTCGTCCCGGTGGGGCTCACGGAACCCCCCCAAGACGGCCCAAGAGGCCCCGAAGTTGGCCCAGGAGGCCCCCAAGGCGGTCTCAGGGAGGCCCAAGAGGGCCTCGTTCGAAATCATGTTCCCCGAAGCCTCTCCGGGAACATGATTTCCGGGTTCCCAGGACGCCCAAGAGGCCCACAAGACAGCCTCAGCGAGGCCCAAGAGGGTCCGAGATGGCTTGCAGATGGCCGAAGAGGTTCCCAAGAGGACCTTCAAGAGGCACAAACAAGCCCGTTCCCTTAGTAAAACGTGCATTTACAGCATACTCCCTTGCTTTGTCTTCAGAGTGCCCCAGACGCCCCCGAGGAGCCCCAAGACAGCCCAAGAGAGACCCAAGAGGGCCCAAGACGGCCCCAAAGGGTCGGCCTGTGGGGCTGACGGAACCTCCCAAGACAGCCAAAGAGGCGCCAAAGCCGGCCCAGGAGGCCCCAAAACGGCCTCCAGGAGGCCCAGGGTTCGAGATCATGTTCAAGGAAGTCTCTCCAGGAACATGGTTTCCGTGTCCCCAGGACGCACAAAGACAGCCCCCAGAGGCCCCGGACACGCCGGAGATGGCCCCAGGACGGCCGACGACGCCGCCAAAACGCCCCAAGAGCGCCTCCAGAGGCGCCTCCAAAGGGCCCCAGAAGCCGAAAATCATGCATTTTCCAATGGTTTTTGAAGCATTCTTGCGCTCTCCCATGTTCCGCCTCCCCACGGTCCCGGACCGCATCAGAGGCCCTTCAGATCGCTCCAAGACGGCCGAAGAGGCCCCCAAGAAAGCCCAGAGACGGCCCAGGAGGCTCCCCAGATAAGTCAAGAGGGCCTCGAGAGCGCCCCAAGAGAGCCCCAAGAGCGACCCAAGAGGGCCTGAAGAGCGCGACATTTCAAGGTCTCCGGCCTACGAGGCTCCTAGGACGCCCCCGGAGGCCATCAAGAGGTTCCCAAGAAGCCCCGTGAGGCTCCCATGAGGCCCCCCGGAAGCCCCAAGAGACCCCCATGGGGCCCCCAGGGAAGCCCCCTGCAGGCCCCCAATACACTTCGGTAAAGCGTATTTCGCAGATATCTCAAGGCATATCTCAAGGCATATCTCAAGGCATATCTCAATACTCAACTTCTCTCATCACCTTTTCCCTATCCCTTTTCCTTACGAGTCGACATACGCTTGGAGCGCCCTTCTGGGCAGGCATGCCGGAATCCAAACCAAAGCGACAGGGTGGGCAGACCGGGTCCTCTCCTGAAAAGCAGAAGCCGAAGACCGCGGACGACGCGTCCATGAATGACCAGGACAAGATGCCAGAGGACCTCGTGATCCCCAATGAGCCTCCTCAGTGGTTCAGGGAGTTCGAAACTCGTCTCAGCGCGCAGCTCGCCACGCTCACGATGGACATGGCGCACGTCAAAAAGAACATCAGGGAGGCCAAGGATGATGCCAGTCATGCCTTACGAGTTGCACGCGATGCACAAGACCGCGTTGAAGATGTGGAGGCTGATATCGAGAATCTACGGGCGGATGTACAGCTTGAGTACATCACGAAGGAGTCATTCGACAAGGAGGTGGGATCCCAGGTGGAGGGGCAGGTCAGGAAAGCGCTAGGCAACCAGAGCAGGGACAATTAATCACGCCCTCAACAAGGCACAGTGCAAGAGGAGGGGGAGGAGCTGGAGGAGCGTGAACTTCAGGTGATTTTCGGGGGACTTCAGAACGAATTGGATGAGCAAGCCATCGTGGGGATAATTTCGAATATCATTGAAACCATGGGGGTGTCGGGCAAGATCGTCAGGGTTCATGCCTTCGCCGGCCCGTCTAAGAAAGGAGTCGCCCAGTTCAAAACACTGGCAATGAAGACAGGGGTTCTTGAAGAGGAGTCGACAGAGCCAGCGCAAATGGAACGAGGAGGACAAGGTTTGGTGCAAGAACAACAGTTCTTTTGATCAACGGGTCGCCGAGAAAACGTTGGGGCAGATAAACAGAAGTTGATGGGGAAGGGGCGCCGCAAGCATGCAATCAAAATCTACTGGGGCGAGGGGGAGATCAAGATGCGTGGCAAGACCATTGGGGGGGGGGCGCCTGGCGGAACCATGCAGACCTACCGCGAGGGCGTCGACGTCCACAAAGAGGTCGAGGAATACATGGACAACTGGTGGAAAGCACGAGGAGGGGAGTGACGGCCTCCACGCCGAGACGGCCAACAAGTACCAGTACGAGGATAATCGCAGCGTGGATTTCAGGATGTTTCACCCTTGGGAAACGGTGGATGGCCAACTGTTTCCCCCGATTACCTGATGAGTCCTAAAGGAACCAACTTAGAATTTGTTCCGCCAATTCCTGAAGCACCGCGACAGGAAATTTCAGGGTCTGGGGCCTGATCGCCCACAGTATCTTGGGGGAGGGGGCCGGGGAAAGTGCAGATTTGTAGATGGCGATTTCCCCGGAGGTTCTCTGTTATCACGTGCGTCTCAGGGCGCTCCGGCCGGCGTCGTCGAAGAGCGCGTCACGGATCAGAAGACCTCGAGAACGCAGATTCCGACCTCATGCTATTTCGCACGGCTTCATCGAGGCCGCCGGCGAGTCGCAAGGACGACGTCTACGCAGATGGGAAAAGTTGTATGTTTTCACCAAGAATGCGAGGTCTCTGAAAGCAGATGACAGGATAGAGGAGTTGATTCGGGAATTGGCGGGTGTCCAGTGGGACGTGGTCTGAATTTGTGAAACGTGGAGGGTGGAACAATCAGAGCTTTGGGAAACTCGCCAAGGCCACCTATTTGTAGGGGCCGGATGGGGGGCAACTCAAGAGGAGTAGCAATTCTGTTTCGAAGTGCCTGAAAGCATTCTATCAAAAATGTGATCTACGTGAATGAACGGGTTCTTGCTGTGGATGCGGACCTGCTGGGCGAAAGACTCCGCTTCGTAGGTGCGTGCGTGCCCTGTGATGGATGCAGCGACGCGAAGGCGCAGGAAGTGTACGCAACGCTCCTCCAGCTGAAGACCCAGGCGGCCAGGATAGGCAGAACAGGTGTGATTGGCGGAGACTTCAACGCGGAAGTGGGCGTGCCAGACGAGGGCGAGGGCGCCCGGGGAACCCCTGGGCGCTTCGGACTTCACAGGGTAAATGCGCGAGGTCGTCTTCTGAAGCATTTGGCAATGATGGAGGGGCTTGTGATCGCAAATACATGGTTCCATAAGCCCTCGAGAAGCAGTTTACTTTTGTGGGGGCGGATAAGACGCACAAGCAACTTGATTATATTTTGTTAGACCGCAGGCTGACAAGAAATTTAGTTGACTCATGTTCGAGAAAACTACCAGACTTGGGCTCAGATCACAAGCCAGTTTCTGCTGTGTTGCGTTGCGGTCGTGGGCCCCCGCAGAAGAGAACGCAGACAGATGGCGAACGCAGACGAGCTGGACTACGCGGGCCCGAGGCGCACCGAGACAACGTCGACGTATCTTTACAGCAGCACGGCCTCCCAGGACAAACATTCAACGGAAGTTGCGACGATTTGGAAAGATTATTGGTGAAGTCCGCTGCAGATTCCAAGCCTAAAAAAGAACCTTCAGACACGCGAGTTTAAGAGCGATGTGATACAGGCGTTGATTTCGAAACGCAAGACGACGCCACCCGCGGAGACGGCAGCGCGGGCGGAGCTGAGCAAGAAGATCAAGAGAGAGTTGGAAAGAGAACGAAGGAGATCACAGAGGAAACGAATCCACTACGTATTGGAAAAGTTCAAAGGATTGAAATACATACCCAAGGCTAAGTCAAGCAGGAAAAGGTGTTACATCACAAACGCGATAGACAAGCACGGAGGGCTACAATCAAACCAGCAAGCTGTGGCAAATGTTTTCGCCGAGTTTTATGAGGATTTATACAGCATGATTGGGCCGGCATACATGGGGCAGCGACCAAGCGAGAATTCGATCCCTCCAAGCGCGATCGAGGAAATCCAGAAGGAGATAGAGGCGCTCAAAAGGGGCAAGGCGAAAGACAGGGCCGGCATCAATGGCGAAATGCTGAGGGATGGTGGGGCCACGCTGGCCCGAACTGTCCAACATATTTTCAATGGCATCCTGCAGGAGAACGCGCCTACCCCAGGAAACTGGAGCAAATCTTCTATCACCGTGATCTTCAAGGATTGCGACGTGCGTCTCCCTTCAAGCTACAGACCGATAACAATCATCCCATTACTGTACAAGCTGTTTAGCTGTCTACTCCGCCGGCGCTTAACCCCGATCCTGGAGAGAGCACGATGTCCAGACCAAGCAGGGTTCCGTGCGGGGTTTGGCGTGGAAGACCATGTGCTGGCTTTCGTATTACTACAGGAGAAATGTGACGAATGGTGGCAACCTCTGTGGTTCGCAACCCTGGATTTCAAGAAAGCTTTTGACGGTGTTTCACACGGCAGCATATGGTCTGCACTGCTAGACCAATAGGTTCCTGAATCGTAAGTTTGTCTTCTGCAGAGATTATGCGAAGGCCAGAAAGGGTCGGCATACCTCGACAGGGGGAACCGGAGCTTCCCGATCCGGCGCGGCACACAACAGGGTGACCATCTGAGCCCTGTCTTGTCTAACTCTATTCTGGAACATGTTTTTCTGCCGCTCTGCGCAAAGTGGGAAGCCGCTGGGGTCGGTTTTATGCTCGGGGACGTCCGGCTAACAAATCTGAGGTTCGCTGACGACGTCTTGTTGGTAAGCTATTTGTTGCAAGACATCAAAACAATTTTGGCGGACGTTGACAAAGGGCGTGCAACTTGTGGGCTGTCTCTGCACCCGGGGAAGACGAAGCTGATGACGAACGTTCGGGCGAGACGTGGTGAAGCCGTTCAACAATTCATCGACATCGCAAGCGTGAAAATCGAGTTGCTCAAGAGATCTGATTCGACAAAGTATTTGGGGCGAAAGATACATTTCAAAACGGACATTGTACAGAGATGGGCAATCGCAGGGAAGCTTCTTGGAGGAAGTTCCACGTTTTCAAAAGTGAGCTCACGAACAACGCCTACCCGCTGCGGGCAAGGCTGCGCCTGTTCGAGAGCACCATCACACCGTGCGCCCTCTGCGGCTCCTCCTGCTGGACGTTGACAGCGGAGATGGAACGAGCTTTGCTGAAGACGGAGAGGCAGATGCTGCGTATAGTGCTCGGGTCAGGAAGGCGACGCAGGAACATATGTGTTTCTTCCAGCAGCGATGCCGATCAATACATGTACGCGGACGACGAGAACGAGGAGGTTGAATCTTGGGGTGAATGGCTGAAGCGGACGACGCAGTCCATTGAGGAACAGCTGGGCAAAATGAATATTGATAATTGGGCCACCCTGTGCAGGCGAAAGGAATGGAAACAAGCTGGCAAGTTAGTGAGACAGGATGCGTTTAAATGGTCTTTCAAAGTTTTGCTGTGGGAGCCGGGGCGGACGCAGAAAAAGCGGGACCGCATCGGAAGGCCATCGAGGAGGTGGGGAGATGACTTAAATCTGATTTGTACACGCTGTTTTGGAGATTCCAGCGACGGAAGTTGGAGAGATATGACCGGAATTGCTGAAACTTGGTTTGCTTTGGAAGGTGATTTCAAGATCCTCCAGCACTGAGAGCGAGCTGCATGTCTCGCCCGCCGCTCGGCGCGGGGCACCGCGCCGCTGTGGCATGCCGCCCCCCCCCCTGACTGGGCCCACCGGGGGTTGCGGGGGGGGGGGGGTCCAGAGCGCCCGAGGCGGCCCGAGCCCGCCCCGAAGCAGGCCGCGACAGGCTAAGGGGGTCCCGAGAGGGCCCTAGACGGTCCGATGAAGCCTCGAAGACGCCCAAGATGCCTTCAAGACAGCCGACGAGGACTCCAACGCGCTCTAGGACGGACTCAAGAGGCCCCCCAAGATGGCCCTGGAAGGCAAGATTCGCTAATTTTCCGAGTGTTTTGGGATTTTGGCATTCTCGCTGTTCCCGCTTTCCAGCGCTCCCGCACGGCCTCGGAGGCCCTCCATATCGCTCCAAGAAGGCCTACGAGGCCCCGACCAGGGCCCCAAGACGGCCCAGGATGCCCCCCAGACAACCCAAGTGTGCCCCAAGAGCGCGCCAAGAGAAGGCCCAGAGGCGTCCCGAGGCGGCCCGGGCCCGCCCCGAAGCAGGCCACGACAGGCTAAGGGGGTCCCGAGAGGGCCCTAGACGGTCCCAAGAGGCCCCGAAGACGCCCAAGCTGCCCTCAAAACGACCGACGAGGACTCCAACGCGCTCCAGGACGGACTCAAGAGGCTCCCCAAGAGGGCCTTGTGAAGCAATATTCGTTAATTTTCCGATGGTTTTTGAAGAATTTAGGCGTTCTCGTTTTTTCCCGCTTTCCAGCGCTCCCTCACGGCTTCGCTCGGAGGCCCTTCAGATCGCTCCAAGACGGGCATCGAGGCCCCGACGATGGCCCCAAGACGGCCCAGGAGGCTCCCCAGACAACCACTTGTGCCCCAAGAGCTCCCCAAGAGAGGGCCCAGAAGGGAACCGACAACTGATATTTCGAGGTCTCCGGCCCTACAGGTCGCCTGTAGGCTCCCGGAGGCCGCCGAGAGGCTCCCACGAAGCCCCGTGAGGCGCCCAAGAGGTCCCAGGAACCCCCAAGAGACCCCCATGGGGCTCCCAGGGAACGCCCAAGAGGCCCCCCCAAACACACCAAGAAATCATGCCCCCAGAAAATCCGTAAGGGCTTCGCCCCCTGCCGCCGGCCCCCTCTCTCGGAGAATGGGCCATGGAAGAGCTAAGTCATGAGGCCGTCGTGCGAAGCCGATTCGCAATCAGCAAAACCAACTGATCACAAGAGGGGTTACCACACCTGGCGATTGGTAAGACGTGTATGGTTTACGGGCTTGGTTACCACACCTTGCGATTAAAGGGCCGAGGGAGTTCTCGCAGTTTGGGTTACCACGCCTTGCGATGGATGTGCGTGAAGGGTGGCACCGAATTTCAGAAATGTGGCAAATGGATCCGAACCGAATTTGAAATGTGGCAAATCCCATGTGTTTTTGGACCCTGACCCCGCGGATCTGCGTGAGGGGTGACACCGAATTTCAGAAATGTGGCAAATCCCGGACCCTGCCCCGCGGATCTGCGTGAGGGGTGGCACCGAATTTCAGAAATGTATGTGTTTTGGACCCTGACCCCGCGGATCTGCGTAAGGGGTGGCGCCGAATTTCAGAAATGTGGCAAATCCCATGTGTTTTTGGACCCTGACCCCGCGGATCTGCGTGAGGGGTGTCGGTTTCGAGCCCCCCCAGCAATTCAGACAACGCGCCCAGGGGGTGCTAAAAATCCTGTTTGGGCCTCCCCCCCCCTCGCGCGGTCAATCAACTAGTTGCAGTAACCAGCAAGACGCAGAACTGTAACACTGGAAACTACAAGCTACAACTGGTACTGTAAACTGCGAGCCCGCGCCTCGCAGCCTGGTGGCCCCACAAGGGGGCCGGCGGACCTTCCTGGGACATGGCTCATCATGGGCCCGAGAGTTCCCGGAGGCCGCCAAGGGGCCCCCAGGGAACGCCCAAGAGACCCCCCAACACACCCGAACAAACCATGTCCCCGGGGACATGGTTCATCATGGGCCCGCGTGTCTCCAGGGGCTTCGAAGTACCATCATGCTACAGGAGGGCTGTCTGGGAAGTTGATTGGGGACATGACTGATCGCCTTCTCGCGGCCCTCCGCAGATCCTTTCGCGCAAAGTTGCCCAAGTGCCCTCTTGAACTGACGACGGCGACGATGAAACGACGAGGTCGACGACGATGACGACGACGACGACGACGACGACGACGACGACGACGACGACGACGACGACGACGACGACGACGACGACGGCGCGCCCCAATGGGCGACGACGACACGACGACGACGACGGCACGCCCCAACAGGCTCCCCAAGACGCCCCCAAACCTATGCTCCCAAAAGGCCTTCTGGGAACCCGATTCATACGGCCCCCGCACCCCTACACAACCATTTTCCTCGAAGTTCTTTCGGACTGCAGATTGGCACGCGTGGACTGTGGTCCATTACTTCAGTGGAGCAGTGAATTCGTCAAAGGCCTGGGGCCTGCTAGAACCTGAGCGCACGCGAAGCGCGCGCGATGGTTCTAGTGTATTATATTAATCATTATATGTCCATTTGTAGGATGTATGTTATATATATATATATATATACACATGTGTGTATGTGTAGCAATGCATACCGCAAAAGGGACTGTTGAAGGATGTATGTTATCCTTAGCCGTGTTGGTTCAAAATACCATCGTCATGGTAGCGGAACTGGTTTCCGTTCCACCCGGTGCCGATCCATGTCTCACAGCGGGCGCGCTGCGCCCCGATATCGGCAGCGACGAGGTTGTTGATTGCCCTGTGTGCTGCCGGCGGTGCGTACAGCGCAAGCTGCCTGAACCGGCAGAGCCTGCAGAGCGAGCTACAGGAGGAGCACAGGCGAGCTGGCGGCGAGTGGTCCGCAGCTTGTGCAGGATTCGAAGTTTGCAGCGTGTTCGGGGTCATCTGGGACAGTGGCTTCAACAGGTCACGCCAAACCAAATTCGTAAAGATCTCTGAGATTGGTTGTGCTGTCGGAAAAGCAGCTGCGTCGACTGGGGGAACAGATCCGGGTACTCACGAGCGAGCTGACCCAGGAGAGGAACAGGGTGCATACTTTGCAGGCTCAGAGGGTCGAGGAGCTCGAGACCATCACCAGGCTGCAGGCCACGGTCTTGGCAGACCGCGAAGCCAAGAAGGAGAGGGTGCAGTTCGTTCGTGGACATCAAAGGCATAGGCAAGCCAATGGTGTTCAACAGCGACATGAAAGCATGGTCGAGTTGGTCGTTCCAGCTGGGCGAATTCCCGGAGGGCGTGACGACGGGAATCAAGGGCGCCATGGAGTACATCCAGGCTCAGGAGGACCTGCTGACGCAGGAGGATCGCGAGGAGATAGCCGGGTGCCTGGACGACGGCGTCGACGCGAAGAACGTGGGCAGGCAACTGCACGCGGTGCTGGCCCAGCTTTGCGAGGGAGAAGCCCTGGACCTGGTGCAGGTGGCCAAGGACAACGATGGCTTCGAGGCGTGGCGGATCGTTTCGCGCCGCTTCGACCCGCAGGGAGCTGGGAGGAAGAAGAACATCCTCGGCGCGCTGACCCATCCGGGGCCGTCGACGTGAAGGGGCTCAACAGCCGCGTCGCCGAGTGGGAGGAGCGGGTGCGAGTCTACGAGCGGCGGGCTGGCAACCCCATGCAGGAGGACATCAAGACCGAGGTGCTGGTCAGCATGACGAAGGGTGTGCTCAAGGACCACCTGGTCTTGATTGAATGCCAACAAGCTGACGACCTGCATCAGCCTGCGAGAGGAGATCCAGAGCTACTTGGAGTCGAAGGTCAACGAGGGGCAGGCGCCGACGGACCTGGGCAATCTCGGGGGCAAGGGCGGCAAGACCCGCTCGGACATCACGTGCAACAGCTGCGGCAAGAAGAGCCGCGTGAAGCGGGGCTGCTGGCTTGCAGGAGGCGGCGCCCATCAGGATTCCCGGGGCCAGAAGGGCAAGGGCAAGGGGGCGAAGGACAGCAGTGGCAAGGGCAGGAACAGGGGCCCGGAGGGCAAGGGCAAGGTCAATATGCCGCCCCAGCCATGGCCAAAGCGAGATGGGCGACCGAACCAGCAGCAGCAGCAGCAGCAGCAGCAGCAGCAGGCCGGCTTCCAAGGATATTGCTCGCTGTGCTGGGGCTGGGGGCATCGGCGGACGGGCTGCCCCTCGGCGCGGGGCCAGCCACCGTCGTCGAGGCGAGGTGCCAGTAGCCTGGAGACGAGCGACAAGGAAGAACCGGAGACCGAGCAGCCTGTCAACCTTTCTGGGCTGGACCTGTGCACCCTGGAGCTGAACGCCATGGGCGACGCCGACGAGGAGTTCTTCTATGCGGCGGTGGACTCGGGGGCAGCGGCGAGCGTGGTCCCGAACTCGTGGTTCTGGGGCGTGGTGGCGAGGCTGACTGTGTCCGGCGAGAGCGGCGCCAGCTACCGGGCAGCCAGCGGCCAGCGGCTGGTGCGCGACGATGGCGAGAAGACGATCGAGGTGCTTGTGGAGGGCGGCAGTGCGAGACGACTTCGATGCACCTCGGCCGGCGTGCACCGCGCGTTGCTGGCGGTGTCGAAGCTGGTGGAAAGAGGCCGCGGTGTATTTTCGGGCCGGAGGACGGCTACCTGAGGCGCACTTCGAGTGGCAAGAGCATGCCGACTGACTTTGCGACGTGGTATCTACACGATCAAGCTCAAGAGGGTCAACAAGCAGGGGCGGTCAACTCCGGACCTCAGTGCGGTGTCGGGGAACGGCCGGCATGCGCGGCAGTGAGACCGCGCCAGATCTCTCCTCTCCTGGAAGGAGGAAGCTCAGCGGCAGCGCCGGCTATGGCGGCGCCCGCTGTGCCCCAGCCACAGGTCGAGGAGGGCGAGGCCATGGGGGGCCCACTGGTCTGTTGGCGCCGAGACCGTTCGAGCCGACGACGGCCGAGCGTGAGGTGCACGAGGCGGTTCGGCACGCGCGGTGCAGAGCACGGCGCGGAGACTGCGTCGGAGGGCACGGCCGCAATGCTGAGCATGGACGGTCGGATGCAGAGCGAGAACATCTAGTCAACGAGATTTCCATGGACTGCGCGCTTCGGTGGAGACGACGCGCGAGCGGCGCCGACGTTAGTGCTGCGTGAGCACAAGGGGCGACGGACAGTGATTATTGTAGTGATGAGCAAGGGAGCTCGAGAGACATGGGTTATCGAGGTGGTGGTGGAGGCCGTCAAGTACACTGGAGCGAGGCACTTCATCTTCAAGATCGACCGGGGGCCTGCGATCCTGGACCTGAAGAACAAGGTTATCGCGAGTCTCGAGACCTACCAGATCGTGAAGGAGGAGAGCCCGGTGGAAGAGCACCAGGCCAATGGCGCGATCGAGCGAGCGGTTCAGTTCGTCGGCGGCATCGCGCGGACTCTGAGGCTGGCGGTGGAGCGCCAGTGCGAAGGAAGTATCAGCAGACGCGACCGCGCGATCGTGCCGTGGCTCATCAACTACGCCGGCGTGGTGCTCAGCCTGTTTGGGGCGGGAGCGGGCGGGCGCGCGGCGTGCGAGAGGCCTTGTGGAAAGGAATGCCGAAGAGAGCTCCCGCCGTTCGCCGAGACGGTGTTTTACCTGCCAGCGGACAGGAACTGGGGGTGCAAGAACAAGCTCGATGCCAAGTGTTTGACTGGCATCTTCCTGGGAGTGAAGCTCACGAGCCGGGGGCTGTACATCGGCGCGGAGACGGGCGTGATCCGGGCCAGGGCGGTCAAGCGGAAGGCCGGCGGCGACCGCTACAACGCCGAGCTCTTGAAGAAGCTGCAGGGCTCACCATGGCGGCCAGTGCCAATTGCGCCCAGAGACGGGGGCGAGGTGCCGGCTGCCTGGTCCCCGATCGAGAGGGTGCCCCGACGAGGCGCTTCTGCCGGTAGAGCCGCGGGCAGCGCGGCCAGGCACGGGTTCAGGAGGAGTTCCCGGGCCACGGCGCGTGCGCATCCGTATCGAGGTGGAGATCAAGAAGTCCCGGCGCGCCCCGGGCTGCGTAGGCTGCGAAAGCTACGCGGCCGGGCTGCCAGCTCGCAGCCGCGGCGAGACCTGCAGGGCGAGAGCTACGAAGCTCATGGAAAAGGGCTTCGAGATGAGGAGGCGCGCGAGAATAGCTGAGTGGCGACGTGGAGAGAAGAGGCTGGCTGAACGGGGAGCGATCGAGCCAGGGGCGGCGCGGGCTGAGGGGGGTCGCGCGGCCCCTGGCGTGGCAGCAGATCAAGGTCGACCTCCAGCGGCATCGGGTGCAGCGGCGTCGGGTGCAGCGGCATCGAGTTCGGCGGCGCCGAGTACGGCAGCTCCTGGGCCTGGGGATCTTCGCGGTGAACCTCCGCCGGTGGCGATGGAGGGGCGCTCGGGCGAGGGCGCGAGGGGAAGTGCTGAGGCGCGCCTCGAAGCGGATAATGCCATGGACGTCGGCTCGCTGGAGGAGATCGAGGACGTCATCAACGCGCTGGGCTTCTTCGACGCGCATTTGGTCGAGTTGTTCGGCCAGGGCAAGTTTACGAGTAGGGCGGAGTCGTTCAGCCTCAGCCCCGAACGCGCTTTCGACATGAGCCTGAAGAACGAGAAAGGTGTACCGTGGGGCCTGTCGGACCCAGATCGCCGGAGGATGTGCGAGGTGATCATCGATGGAGAGAAGCCGTGCCTCCTGGTTGCGTCGCCGATGCGCTGGGCCTTCAGTGCCATCATGAACCTGAACAAGGATCGCGACCCAGAGGCGTGCGAGCAGGAGGTGGTCGAGGGCATTCAGCACCTTCGGTTCTGCGTGAGGATGTACGTCAAGCAGGTGAGGGAGGGGCGCTGCTTTCTGCGTGAGCACCCGGGCCGTGCTTGGAGCTGCAAGCTGGATTTCATGATGGAGCTCTCGAAGATGGAAGGTGTCGCGCGTTTTGTGGGGCGCCAGTGCTGCTGGGGCCAGCAATCGATCGGTTTCGACGGCCAGATGGGCTTGGTCCTCAACCCACCGGCTGGACGAGCAACTCGGAGTGCGTCTTGGCGGAGGTCTCCCGCCGGTGCGAGAACGAGAGCCTGCCGCGGGACCAGTGGCATGATCGTGTCCCTCTGGTCGGAGGCTCGAAGGCGCGGCTGGCGCAGAGCTACCCGCCGGCTCTGGTGGCTGCGACCCTCAGGGGCCTGTAGGCGCAGCTGAAGGTCAATGGCGACCTGAGTGCGTTCACTGTGGGCGTCGCCTGCGAGGAGGGCGCCGCGTCCTGGGACATCGGGGAGAACGGGGAGATTCGCGACAACATCTCGGGCCAGCTTCTCGACGCCAAGCTGGTGCGGGCCGGCGGGGAGGAGGGGCTCGAATACGTGGGCGAGATGAAGGTGCGCGAGGAGGTCCCAGAGTTTCTCTGCTGGGAGGAGACCAAGTCGAAGCCCATCCAGGTCATGTGGGTGGACGCGAGCAAGGGCGACGGCGCTTGCCCGGAGGTGGGGTGCGCATTGGTCGCGAAGGAGTTGAAGAGCGCCCTGGCGAAGGTCGGGATCTCCAGGCGCGATGTGTACTCGGCCGCCCCGCCGCAGGACGGCGTCGAGATGCTCTTCGGCAAGATCATGGGCAAGCAGCGGGGCGACAGCAGGCGGCGCAAGCTCATGTTCATTGACGTCCGCCGGGCGCGCATCCACAGCCCGGCGCGCCGGCTGGTTTTCGTGCAGCTCCTGGCCGGGCGACGTCGCGAGGGCTACTGCTGCGCGCTGCTGCTCAAGATCATATGCGGCGCGAGGGGCGCAGCGGCGGACTTCGCTGACAGGGTGATGGAGGTGCTGCGCGAGATGGGCTTCAAGATCTGTGTGCAGGCGCGACGGGAAGGAGGTCCTGCTCTCTTACCACGGGGGCGACTTCGTGAGTGATGGCGATGGCGACGCCTTGGAGTGGTTCAAGACCGAGCTGTCCAAGCATCTCCTGGCGAAGGCGCGCAGAGTGCTCGGCTGGGGCGACGGCGACTTGCGGGAGATCACGTTGCTCGACAGGATTGTCGAGCTCACCGAGACGGAGGCCGGCGCGCCGTGCTTGCAGTGGGGGGCCGACTCCCGCCATGCCGAGATCGTCTTGGCATAGCTGGGGCTCGGGCTTAGGGGGGGCAGCAAGCCGGTCGCGTCGCCAGGCATCAAAAGGACGGAGGAGGGGCCGACATAATCCCCCCCCTTGGTGCTGCCTAGGCTTCGCTTTGCAAGAGCGTCTGCGTGAGGAGAAACTAACCGGCGATGGGCGGGATTGACGTGCTCTGCGCGGCTAAAGAGGCGGCGAGGTGGATGGGCAGGCCGATTCAAGTGGCCATGGAGATGGTGAAGCACATCGGGCGCTACCTGATGCACAGGCCGAGGGTCGTGCAGCAGTTCGTCCAGCAGATCGAGCCGGACGTGCTGATGGTGGCGTGCGACTCGGGCCGCGCGGGCTGCGTGCTGACTAGGAAGAGCACTGCAGGGATCGCGCTGTATCATGGCGCACACCTGCTCAAGGCGACCGCCAACGCCCAGGCGGTGATGGCCTTATCGAATGGGGAGCCGGAGTTCTACGCGATCGTGCGTGGCGCTAGCGTCGGACTCGTTGCTCAGAGCACGCGCAAGGATTTCGGCATGGTGAAGGACCTTGTCGTCGAGACGGACGCGACGGCCTGGTGCGGCGTGGCGCTGAGGCTCGGAGCGGGAAAGGTGAGGCACTCCACGAAAGGCGCGCGTGGCTGATCAAGGTCCCCAGCGACCTGAACACAGCGGTGATGGCGAAGCACAATTCGGAGATACGATCGACTTCTTCATGGATCGGTGCGGGTTCGTCATCCTGGAGGGGCGGACTGAGGTGTCTCTGAACGCAGCGGTGTGATCGCGGCTTGGGTCAGAGGCTGGGACATCCATGTGAGCGGGCAGGAATGCTTGCTGTTGGCTGCGGTGCAGCTGGCGCCTAGGCGAGGAGGAGTGTAGCAATGCATACTTCAGTAGAGACTGGTTAAGGGTGTATGTTATCCTTATCAGTGTTTGTTCAACATGCCAATGCCAGTATGTGTAGGTGTATATTTGTACATCTAGTTGTGTATATGTATACGTATATGTATCTTCATACGTATATATTTATGTGTGCATATTTGTGATGATGTTTATGTCGATGTAGATGTAGCTGTACCTATGTATGTAGAGGTCGATGTATATGTATATACAACTGTATATATATATGTACGTAGATGTAAATGTAGGTGTAGGTGTATGTGTATATGTAGATGTATATGTATATGTCGATGCATATACACATGCATATGTAGATGTGGACTCATGCGTGTATGTTTGTGTGTATATATGCAATACCATTCATCTAAGCATACATGTGTGTATGCATATGTACGTGCATGTTTGTTTGCAGGTACGCATATATATATAAACATATAACCATATCTATATACATCTGTAATACGCCCCGCTATTTTATTGTCACCGAGCATTCTGGGGCGGCGCTACGCGCGGGCATGGCCTGCGCGATGACGTCACCCCCCCGCGTGCTGCCATGCTCCACACTGGCCTGTTCTGGCCCAGTGGCCCAGAACCAGCCAATCCGGAAACGCTGATCTTTTACAGCTGGCCTCCTCCTAAGTCTTCCGCAGGTGCCATCCCAGACATGCGATGTCCCCAGAAGTTCCGATCCTTTCCCTGGGACCGGCTTGTCAGACCCAATCGCTTTTTGAAGGCCCTGAGGCCTAGCGTGGGCTCCCAGAGGCCGAAACGTGCCCCGAATTCTCCGTTGCTCTTTTTCGCGACGCGAGCATGGATTTTGGATTTCTCTTGTACTCCTCGGCCGCTGGGCCCCTCCGCCCGCCGCGCAGGAGCTGAGGCCTGGCGCGGGCCAGCTCCAGGGCCCCGGGGCGTGCGCCCCCCTGCAGCCGCAGGTGCCCAGCTTCGGCGCAGGCCGTCGTGATGGGGTGGCCTGGCGTTGGCGAAGAGGGAGGGAGGGAGAGAGGCAGGGAGGGATAGAGAGAGGGAGGGCAGGAGGGAGGGAGGGCAGGAGGGAGGGAGGGAGAGAGAGAGGGAAGGAGGGAGGGAGGAGGGAGGGAAGGCGGGCTTGTCGATGCGCGCGCTGGTTTGGGCCTCTGGTGCGCAGCAGTGGAGGAGTGCAGGCGCGGCCAGCTCCTGAGCAGTGGCACGTGGGACGGAGACAAAGAGTGCTGTTGCCCGCGGGAGGGAGGGAGAATGGGGGGTGCGCGGGAGGGAGTGAGGGGACGGAGAAGGGAGGGAGAGGGAGGGAGGGAGGGAGGGAGGGACGGAGGGAGGGAGGGAGCGATGATGATGATGATGATGATGATGATGATGATGATGATGATGATGATGATGATGATGATGATGATGATGATGATGATGATGCTCATGCTGATGCTGATGATCATGCTGATGCTGATGCTGATGCTGATGCTGATGCTGATGATGCTGATGATGATGATGATGATGATGATGATGATGATGATGATGCTGATGCTGATGATGATGATACCATCGACGAGGAGTTCCGGGGTAGTTTTCAATAGGATCGGGTAGGTTGTAATTGCACGGCTATGCCTTGAAGCAGCGTCGGAACGAAGGAAAATGATGGTGGTGGTGGTGGTGATGATGATGACGATGATAATGACGATGATGGTGGTGGTGATGATGACGACGAGGAGGAAGAGGAGGAGGAGTAGGTGGAGGAGGACGAGGGGAAGGAGGAGGAGGAGGAGGAGGAGGAGGGAGAGGAGGAAGAGGAAAACGAAGATGCGGCGGAGAGGAAGATGAGGAGGATGAGGAGGAGGACGTGACAGGAGGAACGTATAGCAACATGATTATGGTGATGATGCAGATTTTGATGTTGTTGTCGATGATGGTGATGATGATTGAAGTTCGATGGCGTCGATGATGAGGCTGATGATGCTGATGCTGATGCTGATGCTGATGTTGAGGATGCTGATGAGGATCAGCTGGTGACCATGATGATTGTGATTGTGATTGTGGTGCTGATGAGGATGAGGATGAGAATGAGGGTGAGGATGAGGATGAGGATGAGGGTGAGATTGCGGATGATGGTGGTGATGATAATGAGGATCATGGGGGTGATGCTGATGCTGCTGCTGATTCTGATGATGATGACGATGATGAAAGTGATAGTTGTGGTGGTGATGAACATGCTGATGATATTGGTGATGATGCTGCTGCTGATGATGATGACGATGATGATGGTGATGCTGATGATGAGTATGATGATGATTATGATGGTGGTGGTGGTGATGATGATGCTCATGCTGATGATGGGGATTGTGAGGCCGATGTCGATGATGCTGATGATTAGGGCGATGCAATGAAGATGATTGTGATTGCGATGCTTAGGTCGATGACGGTAATTATAATGACGGTGGTGCTGGTTCTTCGGATGATGTCTATGTTCGATGGCTGCTGTGCACGTCCACCACGGTTATGACGACCGTTGCATTAAGCCTGAGGTGGTCTGCGGCACTCCAGGCCCGCAAGTGCGTGGGATTGTCGCACATTTCCATTCTCCAGTGCCGTGGGCAGGACACATCACGCTGCTTGTCCAAGCCGTCCTGCCACTAGCTTTCCCCGTAGGCTCCAGTGCGGACGTGTGTCACGTGTGCCCCTTCAAGCGCCAACGATGCACCTGCTGCAGTGGAGGAGGGAACAGCAATCCCCAACAGCAAGGCTGTCCTGCAGCACCAGAGACGTCGTTGCAGCCACTGGCAACATCGACGAGCTCCCCTCCGGGGGTTAGCGCCTGAGGCTGCCCAGCCTCCTGGTCCAAACTGATCGCCTTCGGGGTTCCCCGCGGCGCCGACCACGGTGGATGCGCACTGAGGGAGACGACTTTGATGTGGGTCCCCTCATCGACGTCAATCGGCGGCGCGCCCCCAGGGGGGGGCACGTGGGGGCAGACCTTCTCAGAAGGTTCAGAACGCCTCGGGCCTCCCGAGTAGCTTCGTAAGGCTCTGCCAAACCACAGGAGGCTTTTCGGCTGGCCCGAGGGGTACAGTCCTCCTGCTCCGCCTCCTCCTGCTCCGCCTCCTGTTCCCGTTCCTGGTGGCTGAAGGAATCGTCGATCGCAGCCTTCCTCCGCCTCCTCCTCCTGCTCCTCTTCCTCTCTGAACTGCGCCGTGGCCTGGCAGCGCGAAGGCGGATGGGCGCGGTCCGCAGGGGTCTGTTTCTCCCTCGGCCTGAGCCAAGGGCCGCGGCCCGTAGGCCGGCCGCTGCGTGGCA
The DNA here is from genome assembly GCA_963575745.1 of Prorocentrum cordatum. NCBI lineage: Eukaryota > Dinophyceae > Prorocentrales > Prorocentraceae > Prorocentrum > Prorocentrum cordatum. The sequence continues at coordinate 577,036 of CAUYUJ010021082.1, read as the reverse complement.
GGTTCGGTCGCGCGCTACCTTTCCTCCTTATCGACAAAACATTACTGGCATGCGACGAGTGAAGTCGAGTTTTATGGGTCTCGCTTTCCCCCCGCAATGCTACGCATGGAGTAATACTATACTTGCATTAGTTCGCCCCCTGCCCTGCCACGAGGCGAGTCGAATACATACGTTGATTTGTTCCGCCATTTCGCTGCCGGGTGACGAGTGGCGTAGTACTGCTGTCCGTCCCATGCGTTGCCATGTAGCATTTATTCCCGGATCTCTCTTGGAGAGCTAAGAGTGCTTCAGATTAGAAGCTAGCAGCACAGAGTAGGCTCGGAACGTCGCAGCGCCGTTCCAGAATTTCCAGCGTGTCCTGGAAGCGTTTTCCCTTCGTCCCCAGTGCGTGTGCTGCAAACCGTTGCGCAGCTGATTCGCGGCGCTTCCGAACTCGTGCGTAGCTCCCACTTCAGGCCTGCAGGTTTCCCGGGCGTCCTTGGAAGCTTCCTGACAGTCGTCTTCCGCTGGCTTTCAGGCTCCCCCAGATTGCCTCTGCTGGCTGCTCCGCTAGTTCAGTTTTGGACTCCGCAAGTTCCGCCCCCACCTGCGCTGACACGTGAAAGAGTAGAAAGAGAGAGAGAGAGAGTGTAACAGTTCTTGACGCTTTTCTTGTTCCCACCAGCCCATCCAGCAACGATTTCTAGGCGAGTTGCCTTGAGCAGGGCTGTGTAGGGACATGCAGTGACACAAAGGGTAGCCGCCCTATCATCTGCACATTCCCCTTTGCCTATGTTCTTCGGTAAGCTGAACGGCTTTCAGCACGGGCACCGCGAAGGCCTGTAGACTTGATTCCTTAGTTAATCGTGACAGCGGAGAGGCGCGGAGAGACCAGGAGTCAGCCACAAAGGCGTTCTTAGTGGGGGCCTTGTTGGAGCCGATGTGGGCCCCTCTCGGGGCTCACTGGGCGATCTTGGGATCATCAGAAGCGAGAAGATGAGAACCTAAACATAACATCTCTCTTTTAGTTTTTAAGGGTGCTAGCCTCGTAGGGGCATGCTTGGTAGGCTCCGTGGCCACCCCGAGCTGTCCTTTGGCGGTCTCTGGGCACATTACAAGCGCACTGATTCCATGCTGAACTATTGTACTGGCCTCCGGCCAGTGCCGCCGATCCTGGACGCTCCGGATGATGCTCCGGATGATGATAATGATGATGGTGATGATGATGATGATGCTGATGATGATGATGATGATGACGATCATGATGACGATGATGATGATGATGATGATGATTATGATGCTGCTTATGATGATGAGGATGAGGATGAGGATGATGATGACGACGATGACGATGACGATGACGATGACGATGGTGATGGTGATGATGATGATGATGATGATGATTTATGATGATGATGATGATGATGATGATGATGATGATGATGATGATGATGATGATGATGATGTGATGATGATGATGATGATGATGATGATGATGATGATGATGATGGTGATGTGATGATGGTGATGGTGATGGTGATGGTGATGGTGATGGTGATGGAGATGGTGATGATCCTGGACCCCCCTCCCCACCTCCCCTCCTCTTTCCTGTCCCCCTCCCCCTCTCTCCTGCTCCCCCGCCCCCCTTCTCTCTCCTTTCCCTCCCCCCATCCCCCCCTGTCTCTCTTGTACAATTTCTCAATATGAATACTTCTCTCCCTCTTCCCCTGATGACGGTTTGAAAGTGTCCGACCCCCCCCCGCGTACTTTTGTTGTTGTTGTTGTTGTTGTTGTTGTTGTTGAACATTATTAATTCTAAAGAATAATTATTGTTGGGACCCCTGGTGCACGGCCCCCCTGCGCCGCCTAGGCCGCAGCTACATTTTCATCATTTTCGTGAGGAAGCCTCAGGTAATTCGATGTGATCAAGATCCGGTTGTTTTGTTCCCCCCCGCTTTCCCTTGCAAAAAACACTATAAAATGACATTTCTTGTTCTAATATAATCAAATTTCAAGAATCCCTTGCAAAAAATAAGGTAAAGTGGACATTCGCGCGCGCAAGACGAAATCCTTCCAAAAGCTTAGTGTTCGGAGCGATTTTAACATAAAAACATCAAAAAACCAATGGTTTTTCAACAAAAAAATGTCAAAATCTCATCCCGCGCGCTCTTGCGGATTCGTAGGAAACCCAACACTTTTTAAACATTTCTGTCAAACGGGCTTTTGCGAGCAACTTTTTCGAACTTCTGCGACAACGGTTGCGCACCTGCCAGGGCCATCATCCCTGTCAAATAATACCATGCGGGACACATTCGTTTTTTCTTCGCGCGCGCACGCCGTCGTCGTCGGCCGCGGGGCCCTGAATAGTAGCCACGGTCGTCCGCATGCCACGAAGTGAAGTGTCCGAACGTCATAGGGCGGGAAGCTGGGTGTGGGTGGTGGCGAAGAGTCGTTTGGAAATTTGGTAGAGCTTGAACCGGCCCCCCCACAAAGTGGGGGTATTGCCCGCCTCCTATGAAAACCCTGGCACTGGTGAGAACGGAGTGTCCCCAGTCTTAAATGATTGTTGTTGTTGTTGTTGTTGTTGTCTTTTTTACACAGGTTTCCCCGGAGGAGTTGGGTTTTCGCTTGCATTTTTTTCAAAATGCTGCTCTCGCTGAGGCGCCGGCTTCATTTTCGGGCCCTGCTCGTTCCGAATCGTGCTCCCGCTGCAGCGCTGGCCTCATTTCCGTGCTTCCGCTCGTTTCGAATCGTGCTCCCGCTGCAGCGCTGGCCTCATTTCCGCGCTTCCGCTCGTTTCGACTCGTGTTCCCGCTGCAGCGCTGGAGTCATTTCCCGTGCCATGCCACGGCATGCAATGCAATGCTAGGTTGATAGTGCGCTTTGCGGTGCTCTTCTACGCCATGCCACGCCGTGCTCTACAATGCATCGCGTACCCTTTCGGGATCATTGCTCTGCTCGACATCCGACTGTGCGAGTAGAGAGGGGATCTGCGCCATGGTAAGGGATGGGGATGTCAGATATGACGCAAGCGCGCCTAGCTTGTCCCCCCCCTCTCTCCTGTCCCCCCCCCCCTCTCCCCCCCCTCCTCTCCTGTTCCCCCCCTCCCCTCCTCTCTCCTGTCCCCCCCCCCTCTCCCCTGTCCCCCCCCCCCTCCTTTCCCCCTCCCCCCCCCCCCCCGTGTCCCCCCCCCCCCCTCTCCTCCTGTCCCCCTCCTCCTCTCTCCTGTCCCCCCCCTCCCCCTCTCCTTTCCCGCCCCCTCCTCTCTCCTGTCCCCACCCCCCTCTCGCCGCCCCCCCCCTCTCTCCTTCCCCCCCCTTTCTCCTGTCCCCCCTACCCCCCCTCTCTCCAGCGCAATCATTCAAATGAATACTACTCTCCCTCTTCCCCTGATGACGGTTTCCCCGGAGTTGGGTTTTCGCTTGCATTTTTTTCCAAAATGCTGCTCTCGCTGCGGCGCCGGCCTCATTTTCGGGCCCCGCTCGTTCCGAATCGCGCTCCCGCTGCAGCGCTGGCCTCATTTCCGTGCTTCCGCTCGTTCCGAGTCGTGCTCCCGCTGCAGTGCTGGCCTCATTTCCGCGTTTCCGCTCGTTTCGATTCGTGTTCCCGCTGCAGCGCTTGCGTCATTTCCCGTGCCATGCCACGGCATGCAATTCATTGCTAGGTTGATACTACGCTTTGCGGTGCTCTTCTACGCCATGCCATGCCGTGCTCTACAATGCATCGCACACCCTTTCGGGATCATTGCCCTGCTCGACATCCGACTGTGCGAGTAGAGAGGGGATATGCGCCATGGTAAGGGATGGGAGGGAGGGGTAGAATGTCAGATATGACGCGAGCGCGCCTAGCTTGCCCCCCCTCTCTCCTTTCCCCCCCCCCCTCGCGTGTCAATTCTTTCGTCGTTGGCGCCCCCCCCCCCCCCTTGCAGAGCGAAGCTTGAGCGAGCCCCCCCCCCCCCTCTCCTTCCCCCCCTCCCCCTCGCGTGTCAATTCTTTCGTCGGTTTTCGTCGCTTGCGTCCCCCTCCGACCCCCCCCATCCAGAGCGAAGCTTGAGCGAGCTCAAGTCCACGCTCTCAGAAACTCACACGCCAGATCGGCGGATTTTGATCCTGGGCCATCTTGGGGGCACTGTCGGGTCAACCTGAGCCCATCTTGGGGCCATCGCTCGTCCAGAAGGACCCTCTGACACCTGTCTCCCCCCTCCCAGACGAAGGCGGACCCATGGGGATGGACTTCGCCCGATAAGGCGGGCGCACCCCTCCAGTCGACCCCTGGCCATGAGACCAGCGTGACCCTCCCTTCAGGGCGGTCCGAGGCGCTCCCAAGATGGCCCAAGGTGACCAGGGAAAACCAAACGAGACGAGTCCAGGCCAGACCAGACCAGGCACGACAAAACGAGACCACACCCGACAAGACACGCCGAGACGCCAAGACAGCTTCCAGGTCGCTCCATGAAGCCCCCAGAGGCGCCCCAAGAGGACCCCGAGATGCCAACTCTTGCACACGGACTTCTGGGACATCGATTGTTTCGGCCCTCTCTCCCTTTCGCTCCGGAAGAAATGTTCAGGCCACAGGGTGGCCTCAAGAGGGCCCCAAGACAGGACCAAGAGGCCCAAGACAGCCCCAGAGGCCCCGAAGAGGGCCCACGCTAGACACAAGAGGGCCCTCCGAGGGCCCCAAGATGTTCCGAATCAAGAACAGGCCCAACCATGAAAGTTGTAGTTTGCCCCACAATGGCCCAAGAGGATCCAGGAGGCCCCACTGAGGCCCCCGGATGCCCCCAGTAACCTCCCAAGAGGCGCCCCAGAAGCTCTTCAAAGGCCCCTAGTAGGCCTCGAGGAGGCGCTCAGAAGGCTTCGCTAGGGGGGAAGTCGTCTGGCGTGTGGGGTGCCCCCCTCCCCAAAGGGGAACAGGGTTGTAGGTTTGTAAGAACTGAACCTTAAAACGCCTACGCTCAGAAGCCTGGTGAGATATTGTTTCCCCCTCCTGCGTTGCTAAGTGGTGAATGGCTTTCCGCCCCCTGCCCTGTCTCGAGACAAGTACAGAAATCAATGTTTTTCATGCTTTTTCAGTTGCCGCATGGCTAATTTGAGTAGAGTGGTCTGTTCTCCATTCCCTCGTTGCGTTACCATGTGGCCAGTAGAGGAGAATCCAATTCTTGTTCGCCCTGCTGCGTTGCCTCGAAACAAGTTAAGATAGAGTGTTAGTTATGCCCCCCCCCGTGTTGTCACGTGACCAGTTTAACCATGTGTTTTTCCTCAACACTATCGTTGCCACGTGGCGGCTGTAGTAGATCAATTTTCTTTCCCGCCACTGTCGGTCAAGGAAAGGAGGACTCCTCTTGAGCCGCTGCTGGGGCGATGGAGTGCCTCAAAAGGAAGCGGGAGGGGCTGGCTGCCGGCCCGTGGTTGTGAGGGAAATGTGGAAGGGAGGGAATGAGGCAGCCAGGGGGAGGAGGGAGGGAGGGAGGGAGGGTGGGAGGGAGGGTGGAGTGATGGATGGAAGGAAGGAGGGAGGGAGGGAGGGAGGAGGAGGAGGCGGAGGAGGAGGGAGGATGGATGGAGGATGGAGGAGGGATGAGGCAGGAGGCAGGAGGCAGGAGGCAGGAGGCACGAGGCAGGAGGCAGGAGGAAGGAGGAAGGAGGAAGTAGGAAAGAGGGAGGAGGAAGGAGGAGGAAGGAAAGAGGACGGAGGAGGATGAGGTGGATGATGATGACGACGATGATGATGATGCTGCTGATGATGATGATGATGATGATGATGATGCTGATGATGATGATGATGCTGATGAATATGATGATGCTGCTAATGATGATGCTGTTGATGATGATTATGATGCTGTTGATGATTATGATGATGATTCTGATGAGGATGATGATTATGATGATGATGATTATGATGATGACGGTACTGATGCTGATGATGATGCTGATGCTGATGATGCTGATGATGATGCTGCTGCTGATGATGCTGACGATGATGCTGATGATGATGATGATGCTGATGCTGATGCTGATGATGATGATGATGATGCTGATTATGATGATGATGATGATGATGATGATGCTGATTATGATGATGCTGCTGCTGCTGATGATGATGATGATGCTGCTGCTGCTTATGATGATGATGCTGCTGCTGCTGATGATGATGATGATGATGCTGATGCTGATGCCGATGCTGCTGCTGCTGATGATGCTGCTGATGATGATGATGCTGATGCTGCTGCTGCTGATGATGCTGATGATGATGATGATGATGATGATGATGATGATGATGATGATGATGATGATGCTGCTGCTGCTGATGATGATGATGATGATGATGATGATGATGATGATGATGATGATGATGATGATGATGATGTGATGATGATGATGATGATGATGATGAGATGATGATGATGATGATGATGATGATGATGAGGAGAGGAGGAGGAGGAGGAGGAGGGAGGAGGAGGAGGAGGAGGAGGAGGAGCAGGAGAGGAGAGGAGAGGAGGAGGAGGAGGGAGGAGGAGGAGGAGGAGGAGGAGGAGGAGGAGGAGGTAGAGGAGGAGGGGAGGAGGAGGAGAGGGGAGGCGGAGGAGGGAGGAAAAGGAAGCCAGGGAGGGGAAGGAAGTCAGGGAGGGAAGGAGGAGGCGGAGGCGGAGGAGGAGGAGGGGGGGACGCGAAAGCTTGCAGACCACACTCCTGGGGCGCAGCGGCTGCCTACGACGCGCTGCTCGAGGTTTACAGGGAGCTCTTCGGGGCTGGACCCGCTGGCGCCCGCAGAGCGCGCGCACTGCGGCTTACCGCTCCGACTGGGCGGCCGAGGCCTCCGCAGCCAGGAGGAGCCTAAGATCGGTCGTTGTTAAACTGGAGGGTTCCACAGGGGGGGTTTGGGGAGGGGGTTTTCCAGGAGGGGTCCCCCAGGGGCTTCGCACCCCCTGTTTTGACGAGGTTCCGAGGCCCCTGGGGGGCTCTCTGGAAAACCTCCTCCCCCCACCCCCCCTTTGGAACCCTCTGGTTAAAATATGCAACATCGCGAGAAATCCCGACCAGAGCCCTAGACCCCATCACCCTGCGGCAGTTTTTGATCCGGATCGACTTGCGAGGGTCCCAGGCCCCGAAGCCAGACGGAATTTCGCGGTTCGGAAAAGCTGCGACGCCAAGATCTCAGGCGAGCTCGAGCCTGCTGCGTGGGCCGTTTCTTGGGCGCAGAGCCTCGCGAGCGTCCTGGAGCGCCTGTGGGGCTGGCGGAGCTGGAGGAACCAGGGACTTCCGCCCTGCCCGTCGCTGCGGCCTGCTGCAGGAGGCGAAGACGGGGCTGCTGCCAGGCCCGACGGACAGGGCCAGGCTGCCGTCGGGCCCAGAGAGACCGCTGCTCCCTTGGTGGCGGCTCGCCCAAGAAACTTAGGAAAGTATCCAAGGGAGACTCACGCGCAGGCTGGGTTCAAAACGCAACAGCGCTTTGCTGAGATACTGCGGGACGGGCGCTGCTCTGGCCTTGGGGGTGCCGCGCCAGGGGGGGTGCCGCGCGCAGGGGATTGGCAGCTGGCGAACGGCGGGCCGGGCCAGCGGTTGCTTGACCCAGACTACCTTGCCACCGCCCCGGCGCTGCTGGCCAGGATTGCGCGCCCGCCGGCAGTCGCTGGTGCGATTGCATGCGAATTGGCGAACGGGCGGGACAGCCTTGCGGCCTGCCGCTCTGCTGGAAGGCGCGGCGCGCCCTTCTCTGTTTTTGCACGGGCGGCAAGAATGCGCAGAGCCAGGATGTCGAGGATCTGCGGGGCCGCACCCGCCAGGCGGCCCGACAGGTCCCGGTCCCAGCCTGGGACCTGTCGGTTTGGCGCAGCGCCGCGGCCTGCCGCGCCGCGCGTGGCTGATTATGCAGACGCGTCGTCTTGCGGGCCTTGCAGCGCCTGCGGGGGCCCGCTCGATGCCGACCTCGAAGCGCATCGCGGCGACTGCCCCTGGATGCTTGCCGGACGTCGATGTTGGGCGTCCGAGGGGACGCGCGCACCCTGGCCGCGGCCGCGAACGGCGCTGGTGCCGTGGCTGACGCGGACAAGCGTCGCCGTTACCCCGAGCGCCGGGCCCCCTGGCCAGTTCCGCCCTTGGCCCGCGAGTTAGTTGTCTGGTCGGGCATCGCGGCGTGGCGCCACTTGCTCTGGCTTGCGCGGCGCCGCGCGCATTGCCTAAACTGCGACCCCAAGGCCGAGGCGGCCGCGAGCGCGCTGGCGCGCCACTGGGTCGCGGAGCTGAGCTGTGCGTTGTGCGTCGCCACAGCACGGCAGCTGCACGGCTATTTCGGCCGGGAACGCGCGTTCGCGGCCCATGCCGCGCTGGCGGCCGAGTTGACCAACTAGCTAGCTGGGCGTCGCGGGCCGGGCGTGAGGCGCGCGCGGACTTGGTGCTCCACTGGGTCGTCGTCCTGCAATTCCGCTTCGTCTCGTTCGCCGAGGAGCTCAGGGTGTGCGGCTGCGCGACGAACCGCGCTTACCACCAGGATGACCAGGGTAGAGAGGAGGGAGGGAGGGAGGGAGGGAGGGAGGGAGGGGAAAGGAGGGATAGGTTGGAGCAGGAGGCCCCCGCCACGGCTCTGCCCCCAGCTTTGGGCCAGAGGCACGCCTGGCTGCCGGCCCGTCCTCGCGCGACCGTACCTCGCGGGCGGCTGCGGCGGCTGCGGCGGCTGCGGGGCCCGCCGCCCCCAGGGGAGGGGGGGGGCGACGGATCGGTGGACGTCAGCTGGATGGCGCAGGGCCTTGACCCTCGCATCCCCGCGTCGTGATTAAATCACGGCAGGAGTTTTTTGATAGTTTTGGGGCCCCACGGGCCTTCGCCAGGCCCCCAGGCCGTCATAACGATGCAGGGGGGCGGGCTGGTCCTGAGGAGGCGGTCTGGACTTGTGGGGGGCGGGTTCATGGGCCCTTGCATCCTTACCGTTCAGTCCTGTGATCTTGTCGTGATCTTGTCGGCAAAAGGGTGTAGACTTTGTTTGGCTGCGGCTTTCACTGGGTGGAGTTGTGCTCACAGAGGAGGCTGTGGCATCGCTCGGCGATGTGCCATTTACGGGGCGGGCAAGGTTGGTCTTTTCCGGTTTTGTGCGCCTCAGCTTTGGTTTCGGTTTTAGCTGCAGGTGAGCTTTGGAACGGCACTGGGCCAGCTTGCCCCAGTCAGTTCTCTGTTCGCATGGGTGCCTCCAATTTCCCATATAAGCCGAACTGATCTAGTTTTGGTTGTTGGCAACATATTCGGCTCCTGGAGGCCACTGTCGTGCCCCAGGATTTGTAGTATACAGGGTTGTGGCGGATGTCAGAGGGAAAGTTCTCTCAGCGCTGATTGAGAAACCGTAGCGAAAATCAACCAAGGGTTTTGGGTACGAAATGTTCGCAGAACATTCAGTGAAAAACAGGGCAGGCGAAACAGCAGAGAGCAGGAACTTATCGCCGAGGAGGTAGCTGGAATTACACTCTTTCTGTGCGGCGTTCGCGGCGCCGAGAGCGTCAGGGCATTCAGTGCCGACGCAGACACTGGCTGCATTAGGCGGACAGGACAGCGCACAAACGGCACGCTCGGCTTGCCACTAGGCTCCGCGGCGCGTCATCTCGCATGGATTCCAGTGGACTGGGGAAGGTGTGAATGGCCGTGGGCTGGTGCAATAATAGGGCTTGCTGTTATGTGGGCGTAGAGAAGGCTTCATCGAGCGTAGATCCTTCTGAGCAGCAGAAGTGTGGACTCTCGGGCACTGTGATGGGCTTGGATCGTTCTGGGTAGAAGCAACGCAGACTTACGTGGGCTTGGCTCTGGTAGTTTGCTCTTGCCACCAGATCCGCTCAATCTGCTTCTGGCTGCTTCAATCCCTTCGGTAATGTAGCGCCAGCTGGATTCTAGGTCGAATTTGATGTAAAACGATCCGGCCACCATCTCTGTAACATTTGAGCTGTAAAACGAATGTGCTCGGCGCACAGGAGAGAGACGCATTTTGAGAACAACAAGCCCTCCTTCCATGTAGTTGTGGAAACTTTTAAGACGACTGTGCTCGGCGCTGATGGGAGAGCCGCATATTGAGAAAAACTCGCCCGCCATCTTTGCAGCTGCGCGGCTCAGCTCCAGAATACGAAATTGTACAAGTGTCTTGAGGGAAACGCCCAGTCTCGCCTGCGGACACGTCTGGTGGTGCGGCAGTGGTGGAGATGGAGAAGGGCGAAGATGATGATCGGGAGGACGAGGAGGCGGATGAGCAGGAGGATGAGGAGGAGGAAAAGGAGGGAGATGAGAAGGATGATGATGTGGAAGAGGAGGATGAGGATACAGAGGGTGAGGATGCGTAGGATGATGATGAAGATGATGCTGATGATGATGTCACTGATGATGATGATGATGGCAATGACGATGCTGATGATGCTGATGATGCTGATGCTGATGATGCTGATGGCGAGGATGATAATGATAATGATGATAATGAGAAATGATGATGGTGATATTGATGACGATGATGATGCTGTTGCAGATGATGACGATGACGATTATGATGGTCATGACGATGATGATGATGATGCTGATTACCCCGACGATGAAGCTGATGATGATGAGTTGATGATGATGCTGATGACAATGATGATGGTGATGATGATGCAGATGATGATGATGCTGATGATGATTGTTATGACTACGATGCTGATGCTGATGATGTTGATGATGATTCTGACGATGACGATGATGATGATGATGATGATGATGATGATGATGATGATGATGATGATGATACTGATAAGGATGATGATGATGATGATGCTGATGATAATGATGATGATGATGCTGATGCTGCTCATAGTATGGTGATGCTGATGATGACGATGGTGATGAGGATCATGCTGCTGATGATGACGGTGCTGATGATGATGCTGATGATGATGATAATTATGATGCTGATCAAGATGCTGCTGATGATGATAATGATTATGACGATGATGTTGATGATGATGCTGATGCTGATGATGATAATGACTATGATGATGATGATGATGATGATGATGATGATGATGATGATGATGATGATGATGATGATGACAATGACGATGATGATGACACTGACGATGCTGATGATGCTGATGATGATGATGCTAATGCTGATGATGATGCTGATGAGGTTGATGCTGTTGATGATGTTGATGATACTGATGACGATGATGATGCTGATCATGATGCAGCTGCTGCTGATGATGATGATATTGCTGCTGATGGTGATGCTGATGCTGATGCTGATGATGATGATGATGATGATGATGATGATGATGATGATGATGATGATGATGATAGTGCTGATGATGATGATGATGATGCTCATAAAATGATGATGCTGAGGATGATGATGATGATGATGATGATGATGATGATGATGATGATGATGATGATGATGATGATGATCATGATGACGCTGATGATGATAATGATGTTGAGGATAATGATGAATCTGATGATGATGCTGCTGCTGATAATGATGCTGCTGATGAGGATGATGATGGTGATGATGATGCTGATACTGACGATGATGCTGATGATACTGATGATGACGACGATGCTGATGCTGCTGCTGATGCTGATGATGATGAGGAGGAGGAGGATGTGGGTGAGGACGAGGATGAGGATGATTAGGTGGATGATGATGATGCTGATGATGATGCTGCTGCTGATGATGATGATGCTGATGATGATGATGCTGATGCTGATGATGATGATGATGCTGATAGTGGTGATGATGATGAAGATGATGATGATGAGTATGGTGGTGATGCTGACGGTGCTGATGCTGATGCTGATGATGATGCTGATGCTGATGATGATGATGCTGATGATGATGATCCTGATGATGATGAGGATGATGATGATGATGGTGGTGGTGGTGATGATGAAGTCGTTACCATGCGCTCCCTGCCGCCGTCGATGTATGTATAACCACATGCGCAGACACATGCTTGGCTGTCTGCAGCTACTTGTGGTTCGGAGAGGAAAAAGGCCCGCGCCCGCCCCGCGCGCGCGTGCTCATACCGTATACTTTCCTCACCCACAGCTTAACGGGATACACATATCCTTTTACATTCCACGATGTCCATTAACCCGCTAGCATGGACCCCAACAGTGAGAACTACCTTACTTGAAGATATTCGCCCGGTTGGGCCTAAGTTGGGTAAATATGGGTTATAAGCCGAAAGCTCTGGGCTATGGACAGTCGACGATGTCGATAAAGATGGGGCAAGTGCGAATACCTCCGTGAACGTGGAGAAGAACACGGGGGGAAAGACCAGGAAATGTTTAAGGATCGAGTCGACGGACCGACTAAGTCGACCTCATATCGCATCCGAGAGACAAACACAAGTATGTTGGAGAAGATCATCTCGCCCGAGAGACCAATATCACCCGCGGAGGAGGATGATAAGGCCAATGAGAAGCTGATCAAGAAAAACCCCTTCTCAAATATACGAACGCCGTCTCCAGCAGGCGAGCCGTCGGGATATGGCGATGCCCCTGTCAATCGAGGGCGAGAGGACACCCCTGTTCCAGACGATGGTATCGACGAAGAGGACGATTGGTATGGGGGAAAGCCCTGCCCGCGCAACCCGCTGATGGGGGGCGTCGATCAGGCCTGCGTCGTGAACTCCAGCTCATCGGACGAGGGCGAAGACTGGGAACGTCGCCGCGCCGGTGAAGGCGATGACAATATCAAGCTCGTCCGAGAAGGGCTCTGGATCGGCATCTGTACGGGCTATGTCCGGAGACAGAGGAGGTCGCAGAGCCCGGGGGGCAGTGTCGAGCGTCAAAGGGACCTTGCGGCCTCGTCCGGGGGGTCTGGAATAGAGATTCGTCGCGGAAAAACCCCTGGGGGCGACCTGGTGGACGTAAAACAGCCCCCGTGCGAAAAGCGCCCAAAGACCGAGCCTGGCGGCTCGAGTGGCCCAGAGGATTCCGAGCCAGTCCCTGATCTGAAACCTCGTGGAAGACAATTATTCGAGTCACCCGGCTCGATTTCCAGGAGGTCGAGGTCGGGGAAGGGCGGTCGAAGTCGCAATTCACAAGGATCCGTTCGCGGGTCATCTTTGCCCAGATCATCGGCGTCTCGATTTTCGATTAAGGAGTCATGTGCGAATCGCGGGCCGACGTGCGAGCTGGGCCCCGAGAATCGGTGCCCGGGCAGGGCCGCCGATGGTCTACCATGTCAGGAACCCGTGTGCCGGGGCTGCTCTGTCCAGTGTGGCCTGTGCAATCTTGCGCGTCTTTGCCAGGAATGCCTGGCGCCGAGGCAACGCGCTTATTTTGCGCATGAACACCGAGTGGGGGCTGCAACAGGAAATGAGGCAAGGCCAACTTGAGCAGGGGCGCGTTTCCGAAATAGCGGCAATGCGCACGATGATGGCAGACGTGGAGGCAAGGCAGAGAGCGCAGAATGAACTGGTGGCACAGCGCCGAACACGAGCTTAATGCAATTCTCAAAAGGGAGAATGAGCAGAAGGATGCCCTCTATGAGGCTGCATTATAAGCAGATAAAGAAGCCAAGGGGCGGCGAAGGGCTGAACAGGCTATCGCGGAACAGGCCCGACAAGCACTCCGTGGGGCGCAGGGCCGAGAAGCGAACAGGTTCGCGCCGGGCTCCGCGAGGCAACCATGGCGCAGGAACGGTCTGTTCCCGAGGTGGAACAGATCGCAGCCAAGTCTATCGCCGAGAGGCGCCGGTTGCAACAGAACGCCGTCGAGACGAAGAGCGGACAGGGCCCTGCAGGAATCCCAGGCTAAACAGCGACAGCTGGAGGGCGAAGCCAGGAATGCGCAGATGGGAGTAGCCAATGTGCAAGCTGAGCCCCAGCGAGTTTCTGATTCAGCTATGGCGATTCTTGGGGGGGCGCGCGGAGAAGCTCAAGCGCTGATCCGATTCAGGACAGAAGCCCTCGCAGAGCACGAGGCAGCCCTACGAAAGGCAACCGAGCTGAAATCGCTGCAACATACTGCCCAGATAGCTGTGGCAACTTCCTAGGCAGGCCACGCAAACGCGAAAGCCGAGGCAGAAGAGGCAATGCAAGCACTGCGGAGAGCTGAAATGTAAGCTCAGGCCGAAGTCGAGGATACAAAACAGCGACTCCACAGAGAAGCTGCTTCGAACGTGCAGGACTGGGAAGCGCGCCGTGAACAATCCTACCGACAACAGGCCTTGCAAATGGTGCAGGGGGGGCTCCAAGGCGCGACCAGCGCGGTAAGGGGAACCGTCTCCGCATCGGCGACGCGGATCCGCTCCGTTGGCGGGGCAGTGTCCCAGCGCGAGGATTCGCGGTCCAGGCCGGCTACGTCAGACGTGACCAGGTGCTTTGCCATGCCACGCGGCTGACGCCCCGCACGCATGCGAAATATGCCAGAGACAGTTTTGTGAACAGCACTTTGAGTGGGTCATGGGGCGGCGCGCGCAGTGTGAAACCGATCGCATGCGTGACCGTGAGGCAGCGCTGAGAAGACAGCATGGGGAGGGGGAAGCCACGGTGAAGAAAAAGGATGCAAGACGAGGAAGAAGCTAAACGGTTCAGAGACATGCAAAGGGCCAGCGAAGAGGCAGTAGCCCTTCGGCGCATTCACGAGCTTGAGGAGAAAGCCGAACAGCGAGCGCTCGCGATGGAGAAAGCAGCGCAAGTGCAGGCTGAGGAGATGCGCGAAAAGGCGGAGGCAATAATGAGAGAATCAGAGGCTGCCGCCGCCGAGGCCCGTAACGATGACAGCGGTCAGAGGGGATTGGCCGCTAACAGGATGCAGGAACAGAAAGAAGAAAGGAATAAAAATAAACCGAACGGACCGCCTGCCAGCAATTTTCCTGGATGCACCGCGCCGGCCCGGCCGAAGAAGACCGCGGCCGCTGCGGGGGGCCTCGCGGGGGATGGCGATCAGCCCCTGCGCCGGGGCAATGCCCGCGGTGGCGGAGACGGGCCGGGGAAGAAGAAGGGCGGATCCGGTCGCGTGCCAGGGGGCGGTGATCCCGGCGATGGCGGCGACGGCGATGATGACGACGAAGACGATTCCGATGAGGAAGACGACTCCGAAGAGGAGGGTTCCGAAGAGGAAGATTCCGTTGACGAGGATGATGAATCCTCCGAGGAGGAAGATGCGGATGCGGCGAACCGTAGAGCCAGACGATGCGCCGAAGCCCAGAGAGCTGGACAAGGGGATCCAGGGGGTGGGGGGCCACCGCCCGCGGGACCTCCAGGGGGGGGCGGGGGCCCAGGGCTCCCGGACTCCGGCGGTCTGGTACCTGTGGTGACACCGAATCGACGAGATAACTCTGGACCCGCTGCCAGACGCGGGTTCCTTCCGCATGTGGAAGAAATATGTCATTCGAGCGGTGGCATCGAGCTCGCAACAGAATCATGCACTGGCGTCAAAGTGGATCGCCGAGGCATTCGAGCCAAAACATGTCAAGGCAAAGACTCTGAAAGACCCAGGGCCGTATGTCGGGGACCTGGACGTGCGTATTGCTGCGGACCTCATCGCGAAGATTAACAATATTCAAAGGGGTCCAAACGCTCCTCATGCCTTAAGGCACCTTGCTAACGAAGTTGATCTCGCTGACTCTGCCTTGATGAAGGACGGGGGGTTGCTTGCAGGAAGATCGATTCTTCGTACTATCCAAACCCATGTCACTACCCGCGAAGACCATGGTCAGGTGTGTACCTACGAGGACCATATGGCTATCCAGATCAAAGGAGAAGGCAAAGAGGCGGATCGCGACCTCTACCACTTGAGAAACCCCACAAGTCCTTCAGGCCCTCCATGCAAAGTCATTTCTACAAGCAGATGAAGAAGTGCCCTTGCATGACATTGACTCTTGCAATGTATGGCAACAGTAGCGAGAAATGCGGAAAGGGCATGAAATCGTACGAATGGCTGCTAGGGGGAATTGCAAACCAGATGCTGAAGGACCGGGGAGAAGATAACAGGAGGATCCAACATCAACAGATCAACAAGCGAGGGGTAAGACCCAGTGGCGAGAAGACTTGTGGGGGGAACAAGATGGGGGGCTCAAGAAGTCCGTCATCTGCCGACGCTGGCAAAATGGGCAATGTTCCCTGAGCCGACAAGATTGCGTGTACCTGACCACTGCAGGGGCGAGCCCGGCGAGGCCGACCTCCAAGGCAGGGACGTCATCACGTATTTCTACTATGAGCCTCGGTTGGCAATCCGGGGGGGCTGGGGGCCCGGCCCAACGGGGGTAGTCAACGTAATTCCACCGCATAGCACCGAGGGCGGCAATGCCGCTGGAGGTGAGATACAAGCCGTCCCCGCACCTGCAGAGGGGGCGGCGGCAGACAGCGCGGAGGCACTAGGCGCAATCGATCTCGTCGACGACGATGGCGCCGAAGACCCAATGCAGGAATCAGGGGGCGAGCCAAGTAGAGTCGAACGACTAAAGAAAGAGGCTCTATCAAGAAGGCACCTCGTGACGCACCTGCCCAAGAACCCGTGCTGCCCGACTTGCACCTGGGCGAGGGCGCTCTGAACACAGCAGCGGAAAAGCAGAACAAGGCACTAAAGAAGTTAAAGCCTTTCTCGGAGCCGAAAGCATTCGGAGGCCTGTGCACCATGGACCACTGGTTCGCGCTTGATGAACTATCGAGGGGACTTTACGGAGAAACCTCGTGTGTGACCTTGAGTGACCGGTTCACGAGATTCTTGGCGGCAAAAGGCACGTTCGGAGAGTCGTCCGAGCAGGTCACCGACTTCTTAATGAACCTACGGGCCCCGCACGAGCAGTTCGTGTACATTTACTCTGACCCGGCAAGAGAGCTAAGGAAGGCCTGCCAGGATCTGAAGATAGCTCACGATTCCACTCAGCCGGCCAACAAGAAACATAACTCCGTAGCGGAGCGCGCCACTGGCGTCGTTCAGGACGGAGCTAGAACTCTGCTCATGACAGCCGGGCTGCCGGCACAGTTTTGGGCATTCGCCGTCCTTTACTTCTGCACATGCTATAACGCTACGCACGAAGAGAGCGGCAAGACTCCGTGGGAGTTGAGATTTGGCGGGCCCTTTAATGCCCCGCTAGTTCCATTCGGATCTGCAGTCCGATATCTGCCACCGCCGGAACCCATGATAAAACAGCCCAGAATGGCCCCGAGAACGCGAGTCGGCGTATATCTCGGATATGTACAGCATGCGGGGGGGCACGTTGGCCCCGACCATTATTGCGTGCCGTTGGCGCAACTTGAAGAGTTGAACTTCGCTACTAGTATGAAGGCAGATGGCAACATACCCATCGTGGAGAGGACGGAACAGGTGTGGACCGACGCAGCTGTGGAGCAGATGGAGGACGAGTCTCCATATGGGGTCATCGACGATGTCGACAAGGACTCCCCAGTGCACTTCCCGCTGAGGCGAGCCTACGACAAGGCTGCTGCGAACATTAGCAGCTCCGCGCTTGAAACGCAGCTGTCGGGCGGGGACACTGCGGAGGAACAACCGGAGAGGCCGCGTGCGACATCCGGGGGGGCGTCGGGCTCCCACGAGGGCCCAGCGATGGTTCCAGACGCTCCCGACGATCTCGGGATGGAAGGAGCTGAGCTTCGCGCCGATGGTGGGCGAGCAGACGGAGCCAAAGGGGGCCATAATCCGACAGATGATGAAGGACCGTCGGGTCCGCCGCCCGATCCAGAGCCCCCGCCTGGTGCCGGGCGAAGGAGAGTTGATTTCAATGCGGTAAGGATGGGCGAGAACTTCGCCGAGACGCCGAGACAGAAGTCATCGTTGCCAGGCAAATCAAATTCTTCGCGGCCCCCGCGTGGGGAGGACCAAAGGTTGAACAAGCCATGGCAAGAACAGCGCAAAACCTGGGCACGGGAGAGTATTGCGAGAAGAACGCCGTAGTTGTGGGTAAACTTCTTGAGGAGCTAACGAAGCCGCTCCCGCTGAAGGGCAAGCGGGAGACGGCGCATCTCCGAGTGGTATTCTACTATGATCGTTACTACAGGAGGCCAAACGAGGTGGACGTGTACGATGAGGTATACGGAAACGCTGCCCCCCGACGTACACAGAAGGAATCTACGAACCCAGGCGCCCGCCCTGACCGATGGTTCAAGACAAGTGGATCGGAACTGAAGAGACTCATTGAATAACACAAGACGGAAAAGAAGGGCTTCTATGGATTAGAGGATCCGGGTCCGAACGCTGACGTCTTGAGGGCAATGGGCATCGAAATGCCTCGACCAGCGCCGACCTATGCGATGGCGGCGGCCGCCCTGCAAGAAAAAGGCCAGGTGGATGATGATGCGTTGAAAGACTTCCAGGATTGGTGCACAGAAGCAAGCGCGCCAGAAGAAGAATCGGAACCGTCCGATGGACGGGAATCGAGCACCGATGGTGAAAGTGACTGGGATCGCACGGCGCTTGATTGTGCGGCTGCGGCTCGACGTCGCGGTGTCCCTCGCGTGCCCCTTCGCGGGCGAGATGCGGGTCGCGATGCCCGCCGGGAGAAGGGGCCGGCATGCATGCCGTGCTACAACCCATTTACCGACTCTGTGCTGGCTGGTGAAGAGGAAGAACTTCTTGCTCCTCCAGCGACGCCGGGCAACGCCCAGGTGATGAACTACGCTTGCGTCGCTCGACCTGTCACCCAGGCCGAGGCGGCCAACAATGGAAAGGCTCAGGAGGCGATGATGGATGAGTGGGGGCGTCTCAGAAAGATCAAGACGTGGGATGAATCCAAAGTCCAAGAGCTCCGCGATGTCAAAGCGAATATGAAAGGAAAGACCTTCCACATCGGGAGACTCTTCGCGATTCTAGTGGAAAAGAACGCTGAACTTCCTGAAGGCCACAAAGATCGCAAATTCAAAGGGGGAGTGGTCTTTGACTGATCAGTTGTTTTTGATCAGGACAAGAACGTAACGCTGTTCCAAGAGCTATCCAGCTGTCCGGCTACCATGTTGGCAAGCAAAGCTGCCGATACATACGGCTTGTTCGAGGGGCGCGACATAAAACAAGCAGATGCCCGCCAGGCATACACTCAAGCTAGGAGGCACCCCGACGTGGGTGCGATTGCCCAAGGAAGCATGGCCTGAGAGCTGGGCAGGCATGATCGACCCAGTATGCCCCCTGCTGTTAGCACTGTACGGGCATCCTGATGCTGTTGGATTCTGGGAACAACACTGTGAGGCGCACGTCATGTCGAAGGGGCTTGTACCGACAACCTGCTGGAGAAGTTGCTACTGTCACCCAGAGCTTGAATTGTTCTTAATCGTATATGTTGATGATTTCAAGCGCGCGGGTCCCTCTCGAAACCTGGAGACAGGATGGAATCTTATACTGGGCCCGTCTAAGACTGCGCCAGAAGGGATCGATATGGATCCGCCTACGCCAGTGGGAAGATACCTCTGATGCGAACACAGGATTTCGGAGAAATGGATAGCCTGGCAAGGCGTCGCTCCAACTGTGTTGGACCCGCCACCTCCCAAGGGACAAAACGCCGATGGCGTGGCTGAAGCGGGGCACCGATCAGCTGCGGTCGCCCATGGCGCAACGCAGCAGGGTACAATGATCCCGATCTACTGCGACAGATCATTTCACGTCCCC
Organism: Prorocentrum cordatum; assembly: GCA_963575745.1. Lineage (NCBI taxonomy): Eukaryota > Dinophyceae > Prorocentrales > Prorocentraceae > Prorocentrum > Prorocentrum cordatum. The sequence continues at coordinate 557,483 of CAUYUJ010021082.1, read as the reverse complement.
AAAGGGCACGTCGTGTGGGTGAGATATGACGCCAACGCGAACAGATACCACACGTCGTTACCGGGCGGACCCAAGGGAAGAGAGGTCGTCCGAATAATTACCCTTGACTATGACACGTGGGAGGAGCTCGACGACACTGAATACACGAGCGGGATGGTAGCACCATCCGCAGCCGTCGCTGAGAAGTGCTTCAGGGCACCCCTCCCTGATGGCCCACGCAACATAGCCGCAATATTGGTATGCCAAGACCGCGATGCTGAGGCCGCAGTCTATACTCCTCAGAGCCCCGCAGAACAGTGCGGGCCGCGTGAGCCACCGTGTGCGGCACCCGCCACGCCACAGCTACCTCCGACACCAGAGTACAAGCCAGGATTGAAGAAGAAAGTACGAATCATGGAGTACGATGTGGCCGAATTCTTCAAGTCCTGCGTGTCACTCTACGCTGAGCTCACAGACACTGACCAAAGCACGTATCCGCTGTCGGGAACCCCCTTTGGCCCTGAACTCATCTCGTTCGAAGACGGGCAAGGCGGGCCACGCGGAGAGCTATTGGCACCGGCCGAAGAGGCCCTAGCAACATGCTTGAGAATCGATGCTGCTATGGGGCCTCCCGATGCAGAAATACGCGTGGGAGGACCTCCAATGGGGGACTCAGCTCCTGATCCCAAGCCGCCGGCCCCATCAGGTATAGTGCAACCTATTGCAGCCAAGGTACGGATGAAGATACTCTATGGGGCACGGATGGCACGTCCGGATCCGCTGAACGCAGTCTGCAAGACAGCTGCTTGTGTCACTAAGTGGACAGAACAACAAGACATATATCTGTTTCGCATCATCTGCTATCTGAAAGCAACGGTGGACTACCGCCTAGCGTCCTGGGTCGGAGACCGCCGCGAATATGCATGGCTGAAGCAGTTCGCAGATGCTGATGTGGCAAGTGACACTCGCACTCACCGCAGTACAAGTGCCAATACACAGTTTCGATGGGGACCCAACACAAGAGCGCTTCAAAGCTGCAGTTCACGACGACAGACCGCAGTGTCCCACAGTACACTGGAAGCGGATATCGTGTCAGCTGACGAGGCACTCAGAAGAGAATTCTTGCCAACGCTCCCACTGTGGGAGACTCTACTCGGACGAAGCCTGAGGGCAGAGTTCATGGAAGACAACCAAGCCGTCGTGAAGGTCTGTAAGGCAGGTGGTTCACAGAAGCTTATGCACCTGCCGCGTACTCACCGAGTCGACGCTTCTGCCGTTGCTGAGCAGTTTGCCAGGGGAACGGTAAACCTGGTATACTGCCCAACTCGCGATCAGGCCGCCGACATCGGCACCAAGAGGTTTGAACAGCCACCGTCGTGGGTGAAAGTGCTGTGCTTGGTGCAGGTCGTGGCCCCGACCTTCTGGGCTGCCCCGTCATGTCAACCATGCGTGGACTCGCTATTTGAAGGCGAAGCGGGTCTTCCCCTGAAGCCCGGGGGGATTCTCAAGCCGAAGCTAGGGGCGCAGTCCAAGCTACGAAACGGCGGCAACATGCCCAGTAATAAGGCCACGAAAAAAGCCAAACATACTAAACAAAGGCACCCCTCCTGCTGGTTCTCCGCCGAACCCTAGGGTTAATAACCGGGCTGGAACACCGGCGGAGGTCAGCAACGAACGGAGGATTCACCGTCAGCGGAAAACAAGTGGCACGTGTGCCATGGCTCTTGCACAAAAAGGAAGGGGGAGGAGGAGGATGTGGAGGAGGAGGGGGGGGAGAGGACGGTCGGGGCGGAGGGGGCACTGGGCGGGCGCTGGAAACGCGGGGGGGCGCTGAGACGGCGCGGGGGAGGAGGGAGCGGGGGGGGTGCGGTGCCGAAATAAAGTGGTCGGGGCGGAGGGGGCGCTGGGCGGGCGCTGGAGCCGCGGGGGGGCGCTGAGACGGCGCGGGGGAGGGGGCGGAGCGGGGGGGGGTGCGGTGCCGAAATAAAGTGGTCGAAGCGGAGGGGGCACTGGGCGGGCGCTGGAGCCGCGGTGGGGCGCTGAGACGGCGCGGGGGAGGGGGCGGAGCGGGGGGGGTGTGCGGTGCCGAAATAAAGTGGTCGGGGCGGAGGGGCACTGGGCGGGCGCTGGAGCCGCGCGGGGGCGCGAGCGGCGCGGGGGAGGGGGCGAGCGGGGGGGGGGTGCGGTGCCGAAAATAAAGTGGTCGTGGCGGAGGGGGCACTGGGCGGGCGCTGGAGCCGCGCGGGGGCGCTGAGACGGCGCGGGGGAGGGGGCGGAGCGGGGAGGGGGGTGCGGTGCCGAAATAAAGTGGTCGGGGCGGAGGAGGCACTGGGCGGGCGCTGGAGCCGCGGGGGGGCGCTGAGACGGCGCGGGGGAGGGGGCGGAGCGGGGGGGGGTGCGGTGCCGAAATAAAGTGGTCGAGGCGGAGGGGGCACTGGGCGGGCGCTGGAGCCGCGGGGGGGCGCTGAGACGGCGCGGGGGAGGGGGCGGAGCGGGGGGGGGGTGCGGTGCCGAAATAAAGTGGTCGGGGCGGAGGGGGCACTGGGCGGGCGCTGGAGCCGCGGGAGGGCGCTGAGACGGAGGGGCGCATGATGATGATGATGTGGATGATGATGATGATGATGGTGATTATGATGGGGGGGGGGGGGGGGGGGGGGGTGCCGAAATAAAGTGGTCGGAGCTCTAGACACCCTGTGCAAGAGAATAAGACAAAATAAAGAGATGATGGCCCTGTTCGAGATAACTGGCAGTGAGGCAAGCAGTTCAGAGGTACAGGCCCAGTCATTCGATCAAGAGATAGGCCAAGATACCGACATTGAACGGAGAGCAACGAATAGCGATGCTATGATTGCCGCTCCTGATGCCGCTGCAGGTTCCAGCGAAAGATCCCGACAACGCCTTTTCGTATAATTTTGTTGCGGACCTAACAGTCGGCTAGGAAACCAAGCTCTCATACCTGGCGGTCATTGTAAGGTGGTGCGTCTGACTGAGAAAGAAGATATGACCACCAAAGAAGGAAAAGCGCTCGCGGTGGCCACGATAATAGAGCGTGAAAAAGAATTAAGGTGTAAAGGCCATGCCACCGACAGACGCATAACATTGTGGATCTCGATGCCGTGTGCGGGCGGGTCACCATGGCAATGCGTGACTGAGGCCATGTATTACCGATCCGGTAACGAAAAAGCCCTCAAGAAATTGAGGGGCTCGTGGCACTTTTTATGGGTAGCTCGCGATTTGGCTCAAGAGGTTATGAAGAGAAAGGGCCAGATTTGTCTGGAGTGGCCGACCCCGTGTCGATACTGGAGTGATCCACAAGTGAAAGAATTATTGGATAAATACAAAATGACGAAAATTATGCTTCATGGATGTGAATGCGGTCTTAAGAACAGCAAGGGGCCGTGCATGAAAAAGCCATGGAGTATTGCATCGTCCTCTAGCATGATGGCCGAAGGTTTGATACGTAGGTGTGATGGGAGCCACAGGCATGCGGAAGCGAGAGGAAGGCATTGCAAGCAGGCGGAAGATTACACTGATGACTTTGCGAGACGTGTGCATCCGTTGGTGTGGCAGGTTCTTGCGAGTGAGATGAGCACGTGTTCAAGGTGCCGCGCCCCCGCTAATGCTGCACCCGCCGTTGTGCGCCTTGGAGTGTCTTTGGCCGCTGCTGTTTCGGCTTTTAACGCGGCCCAGGCGCAGCCCCCCGACGCGGCCGCTTCGCCGGCCATGACTTCCTGCGCGCGCCGCTGCTGCTTGCCAGCGACTTGCAGACAAACCTCAGGCGCCCTCGCTGCGCCATCATCCATCGGTCGTGGACCCCGCAGGTCCGCAAGCTACGTGAAGAGGGGCAACGGGTGCCTCAACATCAGCAAGGGACTACCTTTGAAGGGCGAGCATAGGACAATGTCCTGCATCACTCACGGAGGGTTGTGCGGGCTCTGGGGAACAATGTTCCAGAATGGACAAGATTGCCCGAACGTATTCGGATGCGAGCCCATCAAGCGCATCCTGCAGGACAAGGACATGAAATACTCTGGCAAGTTCAATGCGTTCGTACAGGAGATGTACGGGCTTCTGGGCCTCGCGAAGCAAGTCCTGGGTAATCGCAACCTCGAGCGCCGCTACGCCGCGGGAAGTGCAATGGACTATGACTTGGGGCGCCCGCAGCGATGCGCGTTGCCGCGCGGCCGCTGGGGCAATGCAGAACTGTTCACATTCCGTGCCGCTCAAGGTGCAGACGAGAGTAATGAACACGGCGGCGCCCTCGAGTCGGAAAGGGGTGTGGGAGTGTTCGCCCCACACGCGATGCCATGGAGCAAGACCCCGAATCTATATCAGCTGCTGGGGATGCGCCCAGGTGAAGACGTCGGAAATCACTTCCGCGAGGCATTCTTTGCTCTGCATCAAGACAAGCGGAGGGTGTTCGAGAATGATGGGCTCGACCAGCCTGGCTTGCTGGCAAAAATGATCGAGAAGCCATCATTCCAGCCAACAGTGGACATCCCGCAGGATGTCTACCAAGCCATATGGAACTCCGCCAGCGCCGGCAACATTCCCTGGATCGTGGGGCTCGAGCCCTACGCGCAAGGCAAACATCTGCCCGTAATACGGGGAAGACAGTCCAATTGGGAAGTGCCGCGCGAGTACGGCGGACATCGCCAGGTTGATAACCTAAGCGCTGTGGTGATTGCGCCGTGGATGGGCTCTGAAGCGCACGCAGAATACCGCATCGCCCCGCCGTTCCTCACTCCGGCACAGAATGAGTCTCTGCTACGAGCGTGGTTTCAGGAGCCAATTGACCGATTGCTTAAGGACCTGGAGACAATGTCTCCAAGAGAATTCTTCAGGTTCTACGAGCGTGAAGTCTGGGGCCACGTGGGTCAGTGCAGGCCCAATGGGCCACGGAGGCGCATCGCCGATCGGTTTTATTCCATTCATGCCACGATGCCCGACGATGTCGTGTGGACTGGAAGGGTCGGCGATCCTGCTCGCGTCCCGATTGGACCAGGGGGAGTTGCGCGCTATCCGCAGAGGGAGAACGGGCCTGTTCGGAACAGCCCTCTTTGCAGGAAGATGCCGCTGCGGGAAATCTCGTTCATGACCTCATACGAGGGCGCCACATTTCAAGACCTGGAGGGGCATGTCAAGAAGTGCAAGACTTACCTGGGAGTCCAGGGTCCCAGCGAGCGGCCGGCATGGTCACGCGACCCATGGCCGTGCGTAGCGCTGGAGGGGCGCCGGAAATCACACAAACAAGAGTACATAGTGGAGTTCCAGGACAGCCTTGTTCACAACGGTTGGCTGAAGCGGGCTGACTACATATCGCCTGAACCCGACCACGGGCGTGATCAGGGGCTGCCTGAGTTCGACTTCGATCCGGCTCCCCTGTATTCAGCGCCGTTGCCATGCTTCAATTTGCGACAGCGAGTCTTGCAGGAGGAGACAGCGAGGCGCGTCAACATTTTGCGCGAAGCTGCCCCCCATCGGCACGCCGTGAACGATCGGAAAGAGGCGACCCACCGAATCGCTGGAATCGTACGAGGGAAGATGGCACGAGGCAGTCGCCCCGGGACCACAGGGCGAGGGGGCCGCCGTCTCCCCCGCCCAAAGCGCCTCCCGGAGGGCAGCCGCCCAAGAGGGCGCCGCCGAGGGCTCCGACGGCCCCCCCGGCTCCTCAGGCCCCACCATCGTACTGCGACCAGGGCGAGAGTCGCCCGCCGAAGCCTCAGGCTCCCAAGGCGCCACCGCCATACTGGCAGCCAAGACTGGAGGGCCAGCCGAAGCCTCCGGCTCCCGGCGCGGCCCCGGATTACAATGCACCGAGTGAGGGGCGTACTCCAAAGCCTCAGGCTCCCGGCGTGCCGCCCTTCAACCCCGCCGATGGCGAGGGGAGAGCGCCGAGGTCTACGGCCTACGGCGCGCCGCCTTCCCATCCAGCCCATGGCGAAGGGGGGATTCCGAAGCCGCAGGCTCCGGGTGCGACCCCGGGCCCCGGTGCCCAAGGTGAAGGCAGACGACCTAAGTCGTTTGCGCCGGGATGCGCCCCTCCGTGCAAGGCGCCTCCCAAGGGGGTGGCACCTCCTCCGGCGCCGCCGCGGGCCGCGCGCGACCCATATGAAATGCTTTCGCAGACGCCGCCGAGCAAGGGGCCGCCTCCCAGCTCGCCGAAGGCAAAGCCACCGCCGCCTGGACTCAGGCCAAGACCGACCGACGAGAGAGCGCCTTCGTCGCCACCGCCGGGCAAGTATGAGTCTGCTGGGGGGCGCGGTGCGCCCCCGCCCAAGAAGCAGCCCAGGCTGAAAAAGGCACCTCCCGCGCCGCCGCGCACTTCGTCTGCGGGTGCCGCGGACGGTCGAGAGCAGCAGGCACCTGGCGACTATGCCAGCGAGAACTCGCAGGGGCTGCAGGAGCGCCTACGCATGAAGGATCGCCTACGCCAAGAACAACCAGAGGCGACGGGTACTCCCACACAAGAGGAGGTTCCGGCACGCCCTCCAGCCCATGGCCTGGGCGGTGTGGATCAGCAGGCCACAGGCGATTACGCCGCGAGCGAATCGCAGGGGCTGAAGTGGCGTCGAGAGATGGAACAAAAGATGTGCGAGGACAGCAGGGCCGCTGAAACTGAGCAACAGCGAAGTGCAGAAGCTGGCGCTTCTGCGGCAGCCGACGAGCACAGACCGGCTCCCATGTCACCGCCGATGGTCGCCTCGTTGCCGCCAAGCCTTTCAGAGTATGACTGTGATGAGACAATGAGACGTCCCGAGGATGTCCCCGTTCCACCAGATGAAGAGATGGGGACAGACACGCCGCCTGGTGATGAAGATGGGCCAGACCCGACGCTGGAAGGTGGAACGAAGACACCTGGCGACGATGTCGTCGGTGGTACCCGGACCCCAGTCCCGATGGAGGTGGACGCGGGCGCGCAGGAGTGGCCCCATGCCATGGACTACGAAGCGCCCGGCAATGAAGGACAGGGCCGAAGAGTCCCGAATAACAACTACGACGCCCCTGCAGATCCCGTGCCACAGCAGCCAATGGCTGCCGGCCCAAGGGGTAATGACGACGGTAAGGCCAAGAAACATCAAATATGTGCACTCGCTGATAGAACGGGCATCCACGATTACTGGAATGCCTTGGAGTATTGCCACGAATGGTTCAAATCGGCAGAAAGGCCAGATCCTCGCATGGACATGGAAATATTTCCGAACAACGAACCGAGGCTCGAATACCACAATGCGGTCGACTCAATCGGGAAAGCGCTTGCCTGCATCATCCGACCCGGAGCGGTGACATCATTCGCCAGGCTAAGCTTCCCGCAGGCTTGCGCTGCGCTGAGCAGTCTCATCAGGGCCGCGGGAATCTCTTCCCGCGTTTCAGGAGAGGCTATCTACCTCTATGCAGTTTTTGACGTGCCACTCTCAACATGGTACAAGCCCATTCCGACCCGGACATGGGACCGCAAGATGGGGCCCGGCTTGGGCGAGAGTGATCGGCAATATAATGACGTGGAATACATGATCTCCTCTGACTCTACGATAGCGTTTGTCAACAATAATGGGGCCGCCGCGTTGAAAGCCGCTCTCCTGGAAGGGCTCCGGAACAGGTCAACCGCAGCTAATGCAGATATCTACAACGGAGCAAAACTGGATGACATTCGGGCGAACATCCGTTCAATGAACTGGACCCCACCGCCGGGGAGCTGCGAGACTCGTTGCCGTGCCATGATATGGAACGGCAATGAATTATGCGTTCGCGGTGAAGGCCAGCAACGGCGAGTCAAGGGAGCCAGAAGAGAAGATACGCTGTCAGACTACGACGATGTCGAAAGAGACGCACTGTCGATGATAGATGACGTCGTTGACGAACAGGCGTACGTCGCAAACGCTACCGGCGAAATTCTGGTGTTCTTCGCCCTTGGCGATGGTGAAAGCTGTAATCAAGCCAAGACCAGTTCAGACTGCACCATTCGGGGCACTCTTGCATCTCGCACATGTGCGCGGGGACCAAATCGAATGCACCTCTACCAAGAGGCCGGTTATAGCCCCAGGGTGCTCATGCTCCGCGGCTCAGAGATATACCATCGTGGAGAGCATCCGGAGAACGATAACTGGCACTTTCCACCAGGCATCGACAACTACTCATACGCCATAGACTTTTGCCAAGTATATCGTAAACGCTACGAAGGTCTGCTACGAACTCTGTTGTCCGTCCTTCGATGACGTTGAACGGCCGCAAGGCGCCGGGCCGCCAACTGCCCCGCCGCCGCCGCCACCGCCAATGGCGCCGCCACCGCCGGCCAATGCGCCGATGCCTAAGCCCCCAGGCGTGGAAGTACCCATGATAAAAGATGTAGCATTTACTCAGGGGCGTTTCACGAGATGCCAGGTGGGCGAAATATTCCCGTTCGGTGACGTGGGAGCTCCCCAGTACTTGCCGCCCGATTCTGTGAACGTCAATTCTAAGGAGTTCGCGCTATGGCTGGAAGGGCACCATGACGACAGACTGGCGTGGGCGGACAGGCGATGCACTACGGTGCCGTTCAACGACCATGTCGACATCTACGGGGTGGAGGTAGAAGCAGGATCGCATATGGAAGTGCTACCTACAGACGAAGGTATGAAGAAAGTGATCGAAGCAATCAAGAATGGGACGCCGAAGGTAAGCACAGCAAAAGCGTCCGCTGCTGCAACAGCAACGTCCGACAATGCGGGCGCTGTTGGCAGGCCTCTGTGGGATAGAATTATACAGAGCGTCCTACAACATTCGACCATCGAGAATCGAGAGGAACACATAGTCTGTGTTTTCGGGCAGGTTGGGGTGCAATGGCCTGATTTTTCTTCGCATGCGAGGAGCATCAGAAGGCAGCGGTAGTCGGCAAAAGAGACAGATCGGACACTCTGCTGCCGATCGGGACGATAATTGATCATACTCAGGTCGTTGACTATGAACTGATGCCTGTACCGCGCGAGCCCGAAAATCGGATAGAATAGTTCTACCTTGTCGATTCGTTTTTCGACCCTGATGAGTGGTGCAAAGCGTCGAAGGGACGGATCGATGCTCGGGATTGGGTGGCGACGAAGATGCGTCTCGCACGTTCCCCGCTAATCAGGGCAGAATACTGCACAAGGGGAGCAATCGAATACCTGGTACCGCGACGACTACGCACGACGAGTTTACCAGATGTATCGTGCTCTGTGTTGTTCGACTGGAGTATGGTGAAGTGCACTGAGAAGGAATTCTGCACGGTGTCGGAAATTCCCTTCCGACTGCCTGACTGGGTCATGACCTTATAGAGGAAGAAGTATGGGAATCCTACTCGCACGCCACCGACGTCCGCAAGCTCTTCGCGATTCTGAACGCAGGTGTGTTTCTTCTTACTCGGGTAAAGTGGGGTATGAGGGCGAAAACGGACAATACAGCAAAATATAAAGCTCCCGCTGAGGGCGTGTATGCTTTCCATGAAAGCGATTCGATCCATCACCTCCGCCAGAGTTACAGCCGCGGTGCGGAGCTCTGGAGTGATGGCAACATCGTTACCGTGGACTTCAAGCTCGCCTCCCCGCCGGCTCATCGAGGGGGTTTTCGACCGACCGATTCGGAGTCAAAGGGGGGAAAATAATGCGTGTGCAGTGCGCCAGACCTGATTGTCAAGCAGTCGATGCGGCTGTGCCTTACGACACCGTGTCAGGCAAACCAGCAACAGGTATGGGTCTTCAACTCGGAATATTCACGCCGATTCGAGGTAGATTTCAAGGCGATGGTAGATCCCACTCCTGACTTGGAGCCTGGCGTAACGATGTCGCAAGTCGACGACATGATTCGAGACCAGCTTGAAGCTGTGAAACCCATCAGACCGATAGACATAGGAAATGTGGAAAGAGAAATACAGAGTTGCTACTACACGACAACACAGCAAGAGATCCTTGAGGAGCTCCGGGGTATCAGAAAGAAGCATGTGCATAACTTAGAACTTGGGGACTGGAACTACCGCTTTCTGTATTCAGAAGAACTGCTTGCGGAACAGTTTGACAAGCCGATCCTAGTGGCCGATGGCCGACGGGATATCGCTGCGCCGCTTGAAATGGCAGGTCTGTCGCTAGAACGCCCGAGTCTAAGGACAATGAAGGCGGATTTGTCTACGCCAAGGATTTCAGTGAGCGGTTGGATGGCCTTCCGAAGCGAGAAAAGGGGGGGGGAAGCTCCGCAAGAAGCCGATCACACAGCTCCGGACGATGTCCCTGGCAGAACCGAGCCCCGTGGATCGCGCAGGTCAATGGGCCAAGTCAGGCGGGGAGGTAGGCAGGCCATGATACAGGAAGCGGCGATTGTGTGGCGAGAGGCACAGTCGTGTGGTCGCCCCTCTGGCTGGGGTCATATCGGGCATGCTGGATTCAAGCGGTCTTACACGGTTGATCGCAAACAGCCACGCTTCGAAAACCCCCACGGGGCGCCGCCCGCGCAGCTCAAAGATCCGAGGATCGGAGCCCCAGATCATCAGCCCCCGACGATGTCGAGCGAGAAGCTGGCGAGAATGAGGGAGGTCTACGTCACCACATCCTCGGCCGCCTCCCGCATCGAACAGATCTACATATGCTCGAAAATTGGGTGCTTCAGAACGACCAGGTTGGTAGCAATCCAGGGGGCGAAGCTTCACCTGGTGCGAAGGTGCTGCAGATGCATGGAGTTGCCCCCGACAGCCATACACCTGGATCGATGCGCGCCTAGGTGCCGGATGCAAAGCAGATGGGCGGATGGTCATCACAAGAGGGCTAACGCAGAAATAATAGAGTATGAGATGACGGAGTACGAAAAGTGGTGCAGGACGCAGATCATGGCCGTGACTGTCGAAGAGTCCGACGATTCCTCGTCTGAAGATGAAGAGGAGATAGAGCCGGACGTTGCAGCCGACCATGAAGGTGAGCGCACCGACGATGTCGAAGAGGTATCTAGCAAAGAAGAAGAGAGCGCGGAAGCAACCGGACTGGAACTTGTTGCTGCGTTACAGATCGACCCGCAGACTCGCCCGTATGATCCAAGTGAGGGAACGCCATTCGGTAAACGCGATTTCCTCATCGACGGTAACCTGCCGCTTTCCAAAGAAGAGCAGATATCTTAATATTATCTGATGGCACCGTGGCCGACGCACGAGGATATATATGAGTTAGCCCAGATCGGACTAGAACGCGAAGAGCTGGCTCATGAGGGGTTACTCGCCAATCGCGAAATTATCCCTCTTCTTGCATCGCCAGGGTACCGCCAGAACAATATGTCTGCACTAACCCCTGAAAAAGCGCGACTGATAGATGAGTTACACAACAATGGGCCAGTGCTCTCGAGCCAGCGCATGGCCCGCGTAATAATAAGTGACTGGCTATCCGCCTATGCGGACTTCGTGGCCGACACGCTCTTGGATTACATCAGGCACTTGCCACGAGACGAGCGTGCCAAGGTAGACAGATATTGCGTGCTCGGTTTAACACAATAGAGAGCCGCAGTTTGCCTGGATCAGACAATGATCTGGTGCCGATGTATCCACACTTACGCCCGAAGCTGTGTGCTATAGCGAGCGGGCCAGGCCGCAGTGAAGCATTCCGTCTTGCAAAGCTCACTCTTCATCTCGTTCGACACAGTTCAGCCCATGTGCTGAGTTCAGGAGGACGGGTGGAAGTGGACGCGCTGATAAAGATGCTCGCTGATGCCGGCTACGATCGCCCGTGGGCCCGGTTTATGCATGCGGTCGCTGCGCTTTCACCGCGCAAAGTGCAGATGCTGGGAATAGAAATGCATGCGGCCCACGAAGGCCCCACTTCCCGTCCAATGGGCTGGGACTCGAGCTTCTACCAGATCACGAAGAAAGGGTTCGGAGCCTCCGAAATCGACGGAGACACGGACTCGTCCCAGGGAAGTGATGCGGAGAGGCTATATTTAATTCCGACAACACGACTTCTCCGGATTAGGGCCGTGTGTGGTGATTCGCTTAGAATCGTGAGCCCATACCGCAGAAACGCCAGATACGATCCTGGCATGTGCGAGAAGCACGGTGCACTACTGATTCCGATGACTGACGCTGACGCACGGAACAGTCAGGCCGGGAGGGTTGCCTCGCTATATGACGTGACGACGGGCACCCGACAGTGTGGCACCGTAGCGCACACGGTGGCAATGTCCCCGAACGCGCGCGAGATCCATGATCTTGACGCGCTGACGCCCGGGGAAATACAGGCCCCGTATAGCTTCGCGGAAACCAAACAGTTACTAGAAACAGACGAATGACGCATCCGCAAGGAAAGCGATGATAGATTCCCGACCTTCCGACATCAGGATGGGGCTTCTAAAGATTTCCTAGGTAGGACTAAGCGATCGGTGTTTGACGTACATTTGCAGGACTTCAACGGCAAGAACTTCGCCACCATGAGTGCACGACACCTAGAGCCGCGCCAGCATTGGATTCTGCCGACGGGCCAAATATTCACGGACAGTGTCCTGTTGTGGGACAACATTTGGCAGATCTTCACGTTTTCCGAATTGCCTGGCAATGAGCTGTCATGGCAAGTCACTTATGACAGACGGCTGACAATGATGCAAGTCGTCACCCGCGCCAAGACCGGGTGTATCGAAGTGCTGGAGTCAAAGCAGCATATCAGAGCAGGGCACAATGTGAGTCCTTTCGACGCAGAGCTCGCTGCTGAAGTTCAGCAAGCACCAGGCTGGGAAGACGATCTATGCCTAGTGTGTCACTTGGGGCACAAGCCGATGTACGGCATGATACGATGTGTCGTTTGCCGTGAAGGGATTTTCTACGAGGCATCATTGATATCTGGAGACAAGATGAAACCAGCGATTGACTGGATAGCCGCAGGGCTTCACAGAGACCGAGGGAGTCCAGGTCCGTACTGTGCACGAAATGACGGCCGGACAATTTCCAGGGCAGCAGTTGTTAAGAATCTTGATCGCACACAGGCGCGATACCGCGAGGGATGGAGACAGGATGCCTACGACGGGGCCGTCACGCGATACTATGCCGCCGTGACGGGCTTAGCATGGATACCAGCATCGCCGAATGACAAGCGCCCTGCCCATGGCAACAAGGCGCGAGAGATCAAGGCGCGCAAGCTGGCGCACCGATGGATGTCGTATCAGGTACATAATCGCTGCCGGCTAGCTGGACAAAACACAATCTGCCCGCCATGGAAGTGGTGGGCATATCTAACCCGGCGCATAGACAGGACGGACTACGGTACAGACGTGGGAATACTGAACATCTTTGACTGGGACACAACAGACCCTGATGCTATGGGTCTCCCAGAGCCTACTGGGGGATGGCGCCAATGGTGTCGTCAGAACGAAGATCATCTACCGGAGCGCCTCGACAGTCTCTTGAATGTGGGTGAAGATGAGATCTAGGAGTTCTGGGGACCAAAAGAAGAGTTCGCCGCCCCAGAAGATGGAGGAAACCGGGCTGTTCGCCGTCGGGGTCAATCAGTACCGTATCAGACAGGCAGCCTATGAGTTGGTGGCGTTCTTCGACACGTTTAACGTCTCTCCTACTCACCACAAGGCGGACACTTGGGCGTCATGTGAAGCACAGCTATACGCACTGTGGAGTGATTCGCCGCAGCTCTGTGCTTATGACCCAGACCTAGGTGATGCAAGTGAGACATGGCTGGGTGATCAAATACTCAGAGCTACAATCGAAGTCTCGAAGGATTTTCAATGGGCACTGGTTGACATGGATCACGCAAGTGATGATGCCAAACGCATTCATCACGAAGAGGTGGACAGGTTCCGTGAGACACTCTCGGGAGCTCGACATCGTTAGGTCGCATCACGCGCTAGTCGAGATCGTTCACAAGGACATATATATATATTATATGTATATATATATGTATAGATATAGATGAATTGGCAGGACCTGCCGACCATCATAGATGACGCACCTGCCATCGAGGCATGCATGGAATGCGTGCTGCAGTCTCAGTCTGACGCACAATTCCGAGGTCAACAGTTCACAGTCGACGCGCTCAGGCACTCGGCGACTGAGAAGTGGGCGCTGCACGTATATGAAGCTGCTGTCCTCGCCTTTCAGACGTGGGCACAGCACGGAGTGCCACCGCCCCATGACTCGGATGGCGAGCGTCGCCCCTCACGTGTGCCGATGGCGCGAGGGGCTCGGGCTCGCCAGCCCGCGGCGACTACCGCACGGGCTTCGCGGTCAATCAGCAGAAAGCGGCCGCGTAGTCCTTCGGTGTCACCGCCCGCAAGGGTGACAGCGAAACAGGCGGCTGCCTTTCCGCAGAACGAGGGCGGCAGGGGCAGTGCGTCTAGCGGCGCCGCTCCACCCCCTCCCGATGCTACGGGCAAGGGCAAGGGCGGGAAACGACCGAGAGAGCCGTGGAGCGATCGCACGGCCTCGCCGCCCGCTGTCCGCCAGTGCCTGTGCAGGGGCGTCCGCCAAACTGAGTCTGGCGGCGCGGCGTCGTAGTCCTCCCAGCAGCTTCCCGAGGAACAGCGCCGCCCCTGGGCTAGAGGGCAAAGCCGAACCCCTACCGACAACGCCTGGAGTGCGTGGAGGGGTGCCCGCAGCCGGGGCTGGAGCAAAGGTCCGGGAAAAGACCGCGGGAAGGGCGACCGCGCCAACTGGTCCGACCGCCGCAGCGACGACCGGGACCAGTGGCGCCGCGACAGTGCATGGCTCTGGTAAGCAGCAGACGCCTAACGCCAATGGCGTTCTGGAGGCTGTGCCAGCGCATGCGCGCCTAGCTTATCGCCAAAGACTGCGACAAGAAGCGCATGTGGAAGGGCTCGAGGCTGTGGGGCTTCGCCCCTCCATCAATACCTGCTATCACAGGCCAATGGCCGTGTGATCAATGCCACTTGACCTGCGGGCTGCTGGCGGCTGTGAGAGCCTCGCGCCCGCAAGCATTGTAATTCGACGACGTCGGGAACGAAGGGCCCCGATGGTAGAACGTCGGCCCTTGCCGGCGCTGCGGCCGGGCCGCCGCGGGGGGAGTCGTTACCGTGCGCTCCCTGCAGCCGTCGATGTATATATAACCACATGCGCAGACACATGCTTGGCTGTCTGTAGCTACTTGTGGTTCGGAGAGGAAAAAGGCCCGCGCCCGCCCCGCGCTTGCGGGCTCATACGGTATACTTTCCATACCCACAGCTTAACGGGATACACATATCCTTCTACATTCCACGATGCCCATTAACCCGCTAGCATGGACCCCGACAGTGAGAACTACATTACTTGACGATATTGGCCCGGTTGGGCCTAAGTAGTTGGGTAACGATGAATGATGATGATGACTATGATGATGATGTTGATGATGCTGCTGATGATGATGATGATAATGATTGTGATGGTGGTGGTGGTGATGCTGACGTCGGTGATGATGACGGTGGTGGTGGTGATGATGATGATGATGCTGCTGCTGATGATGATGATGATGATGATGGTGATGGTGGTGGTGGTGGCGATGGTGGTGGTGATGGTGATGACGATGGAGGATGGAAGAGGAGGTGGAGGAGGAATATGGGTAATGATCGTCATCCTAGAATCAAGCATACGAGGGGGCGGAGAAGGAAGAGGAGGAGGAGGAGGAGGAGGAGGAGGAGGAGGAGGAGGAGGAGCAGGAGGACAAAGACGAGTTGGAGGAGGAGGACGAGCAGGAGGAGGGAGGGAAGAGGAGGAGGAGGGAAAGGTGGAGGAGGAGGAGGAGGAAGAGGAGGAGGAGGAGGAGGAGGAGGAGGAGGAGGATGAGGAGGACTGCGCCGTGACTCTCTCGTCCCCGCCTTTTACCCGCGGACTCCGTCCCGCCCCTGGAGGTCATATCGGGCGCGTCCGCCAAGGCGACCCCCCGCGCTGCGGGGGGGCATGAGGGGCCCCGACGGGCGTTTTTTTTCGTGGCGGGGGGGGATGCGGAGAAAGATGTGGAGTAGGAGGGGGAGGAGTAGGAGTAGGACTAGGAAAAGGAGGAGGAGGAGGAGGAGGAGGAGGAGGAGGAGGAGGAGGAGGAGGAGGAGGAGGAGGAGGAGGAGGAGGAGAGGAGGAGGAGGAGGAGGAGGAGGAGGAGGAGGAGGAGGAGGAGGAGAGGAGGAGGAGGAGGAGGAGGAGGAGGAGGAGGAGGAGGAGGAGGAGGAGGAGGAGGAGGAGGAGGAGGAGGAGAGGAGGAGGAGAGGAGAGGAGGAGGAGGAGGAGGAGGAGGAGGAGGAGGAGGAGGAGGAGGAGGAGGAGGAGGAGGAGGAGGGAGGAGGAGGAGGAGGAGGAGGAGGAGGAGGAGGAGGAGGAAGAGGAGGAGGAGGAGGAGGAGGAGGAGGAGGAGGAGGAGGAGGAGCAGGAGGAGGAGGAGAGGAGGAGGAGGCGGAAGGAAAGGAAATGGAGGAGGAGGAGGACGAGGAGGAGGAGGAGGACGAGGAGGAGGAGGAAAAGGGGAGGAGGGAGGAGGAGGAGGAGGAGGAAGAGGAGGAGGAAGAGGAGGAGAAAATGGAGGAGGAGGAGGAGGAGGTGGAGGAGGAGGAGGAGGAGAGTTGTCATTTGCGGGGACGCCCCCCCGGTCCTGGGGAGTGGGCTCGCTGGCCTCCAGCCCACAGCGGCGACGAACGCGACGCCAGGCCGCGCCCCATGCGTAGTCCGGCCACGCCAGCGTCTACATGAGCTATGATAAGACCGCCTACAAGCCAGGACGTACCCGTGATCGACACGACCGTGGAGTGTCGAAAACCACATCGACCCGAAATTGCAGTCTAATGCGGCTGGCCAGGGCGACCACATGGCTGAGGTCTGGGCCGTGTTCCTCACCCTGCTAGCAACGCACCGACCTGGACCAGAAGCCCACCTTCTGGGACCAGCATCGCGTCGACTCAGACGCAGCGCCTCAACTGCGACAAACAGAGCACCGACTGGGACCAACAACGCCACATCTGGTGCACGCAGCGCACCAATCAGGACCAGCAGAACACTATATAACTAGAACCAGCAGAGCACCTAAGGGGACCAGAAGGGCGCCGATTGGCACGCGCAGAGCTCCAGCTGGGACCAGCAGAGCCACGAACCCGACAAAAAGTCCGACGACGAAGACCGGAACTTCAAGATCGACCAGCATTGCAACGGCGACCAGGACGGTAACGGCGACCATTTCGGCAATATTTATCACCAGCTATAATAAGGGAAACCAGAGAGCCATTGTTCCACCCGCTGCGCAGGGCAGGGTTAGGCACCCAGGGGCCATGGCTCCAAGAGGCCAGGCGACCCGAGACGGGGGGAGGAGCCGGCAGGCGCCACAAGCACGGGGCCCACGGGCCCAGAGGAAGCTTGACGGTCCACGGGCCAGCGTCCCAGCCCACTGGCGCCGCCGACGAGTTTACCTTCCACTGTTCAACCTCGACGTCCTCCCCGCCTTTAGCCACAGCAAGGGGAGTCGCCGCCCCCGGGGTGGCCCCCACCCCGCGCAGGAGCGCGTTGGTGCGAGGGCCTGGCCAGAGGCCAGCGGGCTAACGACACCCGGCGCCGACCAGGATTTTTCCGAACCATCCAGTGGTTTTGGGTCCTCGTTTTGAAGAGACGGTCCCCGCGTTCCTCTTCTGTTCCTCCTCCTTCTCCTCCTCCTCCTCCTCCAAGCGGTCCGAGCTGCTCGCGCACAGAGCGCCGCTTGCCGCGCCGCCAGGAGGACAACCTGGTGGAGTCTCCCACTCGTCGGGCGAGGTGGGGCCTTCGGCGGGGGGATGCAATGTCTTCTCTCCGTTTCCTGGGTTTCAACCCGTTGTGGGCGAGCGGCGATCGTCTGAGTGAGATAATGGACGGGACCCGAAACTTTGACGCAGTGGCTTTGGCAGGGACCAAGTGTGTGGATTATCCGCAGCAGGGTTTGCGAGTTCTTAGACAACGATGTGCAGGGCTTTTGTTTCTTGAATCGCCGTATTACAAGTCGCCGTATAGTAACAACAGCTGCGGGTGTGCACTGGGATTTGGTAGTCGTATTCGAGAGCAGAATATTATGAGAACATGGGTCAGTCCCCCTGAGGCCCGAGGGAGAGCGCTGGCAGCTAGAGCAAAAAGCGGCCCAAGCGATATATGTCCGATGGTGGTTTACTGTCCTCCACGTCCGAGGTATCGCGCTCATCGGCCTCACTCAGTACTTAGCTACAGTACGTCTCTTGGTGGCATGGATTTCAATGGTGCTGAGCGAACTACCACATAGGTGTACCCCGCTGCTATATTGTGATCTCAACGATGGTGTTGGTCAGTATCGTGGACCCCATGGGTGGGAAGATGTTGATTCAACGGTGGTAATAGATGTCCCCACGCAGGAGCACCTTCCTCGAGGTGCAGGACAACCTCTTCGAGAATGGATGGGGTCCCACTACATGGTGGCGGGCATCGCGGCTGGCCAGCTACAGCGCATTGTTTCGGTTCAGATGGTGCTTCGAGTCGCATCGATTACTTATTTTATCCGAAGGCTATGCAACATGTGGTGAGAGGGTGCTATCCGCTGAAAGGGCCGGGGGCGAACTTGCAGGCAGTTCGAGGACAATCCCCTCGGGATCATTTACCAGTCATGTGCACGATGACTTATGATAAGGCTGGCTTGCTTGGAGGACATTCTTCGGCTCGCGTGGGCTGGAATCGTGATCTCATGATGTCGTCATTGGGGAGTGGCGCGCGCAGGCGTGACTTCCTCACCGCGGCGAAGGAAGAGATCGACGAGTTACCTTTCGTCTTCTTGAAGGATCAAGCATCCCCCGATGAGCTATTTCAACGGTTGGATGATGCGGTCATTACAGCTGGGCAACGTATTTTTTGTATCTAATCGTACCAGACCTGAGTATCAGGAGAGGGCCGAGCGTCGTCGCCACCTGCTGGCGGAGTGAGTTCGACTTCGTGGCTCAAAGCTGGGCATGTCAGGAACAGACGCACAGGGGGTGGATGATGAGCTCCGCGTTCTTTCCGCTGAACTCTCTGCTGAGCGTCGTCGTGCTGCGCGATCTCTTCTTTCTCAGTTGATTGAAGGGGCGTCGGAGCAGTGGCGCAGGAGGTGTACTTCTGAAGCGCTCTCATTATCCAGGCGTGCAGCTCGTTGCAGAACTGGCCGGAAGAACAGGGATGGGCGCCTGGTACCGATGCCCCCTCCCAGTCGGGAGGGGCGGCTCCAAGTTTGGCGAGCTCCCGGGGGTGAAGGAGGTGTGATGGTGGAGGAGGCGGACTGGGGCGCTTGGCGGGCAGAGAGGGAGGGGGAGGTCTACGACCGGGGCGCAACGGGGGAGGAACAGGAGCTTGCCCAGCAGGACTTGAAGTTGATTAGGTCTTACATCAAGAGGCCCCCGAAGAGGCGGGCTGTTCCATGTGGCAGTGCTCCTCTTGAACTTTGGCATCAGCTATTATTCCCGAGCTGGAGGGCCTCGCAAAAATTAGAGGGAGTAGGTTATGGCGCGTCCATGCCCAAGGTTCCGGGGTCTGGTGGATCCTCTCAGTGGGCCTCGCGAAGGTTCGACACTTCCAGAAAGCCCCGTTATGCTGGCATCGGAGTCAATGGGGCAGGGCCTCCAAAAAGTGCTCAACATGGTCCCCGAGGGAAGCGAGTAGTACACGTGCTGCCTGTTATAGGAAAAGCGTTATATTCCAGGGCGTTGAGGATTGTACCTTCTCAGCAGGATCATGGCTTCGTCGCCCGCAGGAGGCGCGGGGCTGCTACTTTCACCGCCCAGTTGAATTGCTGGCGATTGCGCCGTCTTCGGCGAGCTTTCGTGCTGAGCCTCAAGGATATGACCCCCTGTTGGTCAAGCCGTTCCAGGGCGGCGTCGTGGGGCCCCCCTTCGCTGTGGCCGCATTCCTATGTACTTTTTCTCGGGCCACGCTTCAATGGGCTTATCAGTGGAGTCGATCAGGCCCGATGTCCCGCTTCTTGGTTGCGAAATGGCAGGATTTCCAGAGTGACCTCAGTTTGTTGAAATACGCAGATGATGTAAACAAAACAGTAGTGGCCTCCGACGAGATGACCCTGAAGGACTGATTTGGGAAGGTTCGTGAGATGGACGAGGTTTTCGATTCGGTGTTGCAGCTGTTCGGGTACGTTCAGAACTTAGGGGAGCAAGAGTTTTTGACGTACTTCGCGTCCCAGGGAACTCGCGCTCGACATCTGGTTCGGAACGGTATCTCGGGCATCCGGGGCAAAATCAAGGATCGTGTGCGGTGCCTGGGGCCCCGCATTCTGGTGCGTGACTCCAAGCATCAGGAGGTCGCTAGGAGATGTTCGGCAGCGCGGACTGCATTCTACAGGGTTGGCGGCATCTGGTCGCTGGCGATCTCTTTTAAGCTGCGCAAGCTCTTGCTGGTGGGCAATGCGCAGAATGCCATCCTCTCTGGCTTGGAAGCGTTTGTTCTCAGCAAGGCCGATCGCCGTCGCTTGGGCAGTTGCTTGGCCTCGCTGGCTCGGTTGGCGATGCTGGGTCGCGCCGCGCACAGGGGGGGGCATCGCACGAGGTCCCTTTCCCACTCCCAGGTCCTTCTCTATTGGCGACTCTTGGACAGCGAGCGTGAGATGAGGATTCGTCGGTTGAAGTGGTGCCAGAGTTGGGCAGCGAGACCCGATCATCACATCCAGCCGTTGTGCTCGATGTTCGGGGACCTAGAGGGCGAGGCAAAGCGTGGTTTCCCACCGCAGTTGCTCGATGGGGCCCCATCCGATGCAGCTTCCCCGTGGCTGAGCCAGATGACGCGCGATCTCGAGTTTGCCGCAGGTGTCGTCGATAGCGAGGCGATCGATGTGCTTCTCAACGACATGAACACGTTCAATACTAAGGGGGAGATGAAGGATTTTTGTGCACTAGATATGGGGGTGCTCAGGGCATCGAGGTCTCGGGTTCAGGTCCCACCAACAGGTTTCCTGCTGGCGTCTGAAAGGCTTGAGGGACCTCCAGCAGCTCCTGATGGGGATCCACGGCTTAGATGTAGAGCAAGTACGGAGACGGGCGTATGTGGGGCTGCTTTTCACACACGCAAAGCATTAATGGATCACTACAGGGCTCATTATAATGTACGTAGTCTAGCACATGTGATCACGCCGACAGACATATGCGTGCACTACAGGCATGTATGTCGAATGCAATAACAGCTTCGAGGCATCTCTTGGGCTCAATTCTGAGGGGCAGTTGTTGTTCGGCTGGGCCTTGGGCACTGGGGGGGTCACTCCAGCCTCGATCATTGAAGTGTCCATTATGTGATTATGAAGCTGGTGATCTCCCTGATTTATGTAACCATTTGGCTTATGAGCATCTTCCGTGGAAGTTGCCTCCATTCAGTGCCGAACATAGTGCGCGTCAGAGAGCGGCCCAAGATGGAGCTGGCGATGCCATCGTGGTTCAGCGGCAAGAAGCGCGAGGGCGACAATGCAGAACCGCCCAGCGCTGGAGCAGCAGGCAGCGCGGCGGGAGGCCGCGCGAAGACGGCCAAGAAGGGCGACAGGGGCGGCAAGGGCGGCGAGGACATGGCGAAGGTCGTGGCGCAGGTTGTGCGCCTGCTGCTCACCGTGACGCGCGAGCTCGGGGACGTGGCCAGCGTCGTGTTCCTCAGGTGGGACATCGCCCTCGATCGAGGGCTTCCAGCGTGCCTGGCTGTGTCAGGCAAGAAGTGCGACGACCAGAGCAAGGACATGAGGGCCAGGCAGGCCGAGGGAGTGGAGCAGGACTTCAAAGCGAGGGGTCCGCCACACATTCATATATCTGCGTCGGCAATGCAGAGTTGCGCCGCGCGAGCTCCTACAGCGGGGTCTACGGAGGAGGCCGAGAAGACACTCAAGCAGGACAGCAAGGACTGGTGGACACAGCACATGAGGGAGGAAATGCCGTTGAAGGAGATCGGGAGGGCAGTGCCGTACTTCAGGTGCAAGCCCCTGCGCAGGGAGAACAGGTGTGCCATCGTGACGAGGGCGGACTTCAACAAACCAATGGGTGTGGAAGCGCCTCGAAACCTGGAGGCGGTGATCGAGGCCGAGGGCGGCGAGTTCCTGCTGGGATCGGCTCTGATGGGGGCCCATCGAGCGGGGGCTTATGGCCTGGGTGAACAAGTCCGACGGAGCTTGAGTGCGAGCTCGCGGCTGCAAGAGTTGATTTCTAGAGGATTGGTGGCGCCGGATGTGCTGGGCCGACTTGGGCGAACTGCTGCAACATGCAGTGACCCTGGGCTGCCGCCTATCCCGACTGTAGTGCTGGCTCGTAGCCGCTCGTTGTTTGCTAGAGGAAGGGGGCGGGGTGGTGGGTCGGAGCAGGGGCGGGGGAGGAGAGGGGCTTCCTGAGCCTGTGGGCTGACGGCCTCTTGCGGGCTGCGTGCCCGCTGGCCTGTCAGACGGGGCCAGTGCCTCTGCTGGGGTGAGCGAAGGTCTCGCCTTAGTGAGTGAAGTGGGGCCCGTAGTGACCCGCCTCAGAGTCCTAGTGCGTGTCGATTTGCAGCTTGAGTTCAGGCGGTGGTGCAGTGCGGCAGGGTGCGCAGTCAGGATTCCATGAGTTGGTCTAAGGTCTAAGGTCTCCTCCTCCTCCTCCTCCTCTTCCCCCTCCTACTCTCTACCGCCCGCGTGCGCGCGTTTCGTGGCCCCATAGAGAGCTCCACCGAAGGCCCCAGTGCCGCCGCCCGCATGCGCCCCCCATGCCCAATTTGGCATTTTCACCCACCCAGTACAGCGCTTCGTGGCCCCATAGGGAGCTCCGCCGAAGCCCGCAGCGGGACCGCCCGCATGCGCCCCCCCACACCCGATGTGACATTGTTACCCACCCAGTACAACGTTTTGTGGCCCCATAGGGAGTTCCACCGAAGCCCCCAGTGGGACCGGGCCGCCCGCGTGCGCCCCCCATGCCCAATTTGGCATTTTCACCCACCCATTGCAGCGTTTCGTGGCCCCATAGGGAGCTCCACCGAAGCCCCCAGTGGGACCGCCCGGTTCGTCCCGCGCGCCCACGTTGGCATTTTCGCATGCCCAGTGCAGCTCTTCGTGACCCCACAGGGAGCTCCACCGAAGCCCCCAGCGGTGCCGCCCATATGCGTCACCCACACCCAATTTGGCATTTTCACCCACCCAGTGCAGCGCTTCGTGGCCCAATAGAGAGCCCCACCGAACCCCCCAGTGGGACCGCCCGCATGCGCCCCCCGCACCCAACTTGGCATTGCCACCCACCCAGTACAGCGCTTCGTGGCCCCATAGGGGGCCCCACTGAAGCCCCCAGTGGGACCGTCCGCATGCGCCCCCTGCGCCCGATTTTGCACTGTCACCCGCCCAGCACAGCTCTCCGTGGCCTCATAGGGAGCCCCACCGAAGCCCCCAGTGGGACCGCCCGCATGCGTTCCCCCCACACCAAATGTGGCATTGTCACCCACCCAGTACAGCGCTTCGTGGCCCCATAGGGAGCCCCACCGAAGCTCCCTGCGGGGCCGCCCGCATGCGCCCCCCACACCAAATTTGGTTTTCACCCACTCTTTGCAACGCTTCGCCGCCCCATAGGGAGCTCCACCGAAAACCCGAATGGGACCGCTCGCATGCGTTCTTCACCAAATGTGGCATTGTCACCCACCCAGTACAGCGCTTCGTGGCCCCATGGGGAGCCCCACCGAAGCTCCCTGCGGGGCCGCCCGCATGCGCCCCCCACACCAAATTTGGTTTCCACCCACCCTTTGCAACGCCTCGCCGCCCCATAGGGAGCTCCACCGAAACCCCGAATGGGACCGCTCGCATGCGTCCCACACGCTTAATTTGGTATTTCCACACACCCAGTGCGTTTCGTGGTCTCATAGGGAGCTGCGCCGACGGCCCCAGCGCTACCGCCCGCATGCGTTCCCCCCCCCCGCCCAGCGCAGCGCTTCGTGGGCCCATAGGGAGCTTCGCCGAAGAAGATATTCACAATTGCGGTACCCACAACTTCATATGGTTGGGTCATTCGCCAATGTAGTTTTGTTCCCGGAGAGGGCGTGGGTCCAGGGTAGTAGGTCAACCTAGTGCCTGGCCTCAACTTGTGCAGGGCCGGGTTGTTTACTTTGCGATGCATAGCGAGGCCGCGTAGGTCCGGCGAATCAAAACGTTGAGGATGTCCCGAGCGAAGCGCTGGTTTAAGTCCAGGCCGATCGAAAGCATGGTAATATATATGTATATATATGTGTATATATATATATATATATGTATTCGTTTGTTGCGGATGTCTCGATCGACACGTTTGTTTTGCAACAACTATGGAGGATGTCTCGAGTCAAACGCTTGTTTAGTGTTATATATATATATATATATATATATATATTCTTCCCAACCATCCTGTGGTGTTGGGTCTTCGTTTTGAAGAGACGGTCCCCGCGTTCCTTTCCTCTTCTCCTCCTCCTCCCCCTCCTCCCCTCCCTCCTCCTTCTTCCATGCGTTTCACCCACCCAGCACAGCTTTTCGTCGCCCCATAGGGAGCTCCTCCGAAGCCCCCAGTGGGGCCGCCCGCATGCGTCCCCCGCACCCAACTTCGCCTTTTCACCCGCCCAGTCCAGCGTTTCGTGGCCCCATAGGGAGCTCCACCGAAGCCCCCAGTGGGACC
Organism: Prorocentrum cordatum; assembly: GCA_963575745.1. NCBI lineage: Eukaryota > Dinophyceae > Prorocentrales > Prorocentraceae > Prorocentrum > Prorocentrum cordatum. The sequence goes on along the minus strand of CAUYUJ010021082.1, from coordinate 532,955 downwards.
GGGCCACCCGCATGCGCCCCCCACACACAATTTTGCATTTTCACTCACCCATTACAGCGCTTCGTGGCCCCATGGGGGGCCACCGAAGCCCCCAGTGGGACCGCCCGCACGAGTCCCCCACACCCAATTTGGCATTTTCGCCCACCCAGTACAGCGTTTCGTGGCCTCATAAGGAGCTCCACCGAAGCCCCCAGTGGGACCGCCCGCGTGCGTCCCCCACGCTCAATTTGGCATTTTCACTCACCCAGTATTGCGCTTCGTGGCCCCATAGGGAGCTCCACCGAAGCCTCCAGTGGCACCGCCCGCATGCGTCCCCCACACCCAATTTGGCATCTTCACCCACCCAATACAGCGTTTCGTGGCCCCATAGGGGCTCCACCAAAACTCCCAGTGGGACCGCCCGCGTGCTTCCCCCATACCCAATTTGGCATTTTCGCAGACCCAGTACAGTGCCTCGTGGCCCCATAGAGCCCCACCGAAGCCCCCAGTTGGACCGCCCGCATGCGTCCCCCGCACCCAATTTGGAATTTGCCACCCACCCTTTACAATGTTTCGCGGCCCCATGGGGAACTCCACCGAAGCTCCCAATGGTACCGCCCGCATGCGCCCCCCACGCCAAATCTGGTATTTTCACCCACCCAGTGCAGCGTTTCGTGGCCTCATAGGGAGCTTCACCGGCGGCCCCAGTGCTACTGCCCGCATGCGCCCCCCCCGCCCAGCGCAGCGGTTCGCGGCCCCATAGGGAGCTTCACCGAAGAAGAGATTCCACAATTGCGGTACCCACAAGTGCATATGGTTGGGTCCTTCGCCAAGGTGATTTTCCTCCTGGGGACCAGAATTCACAGGATATCTCAGGTGAAATGCTTGTTCTCACGTGCCCAGGTCTTCAGGGTTTCTTTGAGCGAGACGCTAGGTTTCACTTGTCCAGGTCGCCCGGGTGGACGTCTAGCATGAGAATGTGTTCAGAACGCCTCGAGTAGAACGCTTTCTTTTACGCGTCCAGCTCGCCCAGGCAGATGTCTAGCATTATGATTTGTTGAGGATTCCTCAAGTGATACGCTTGGTTTCACTTGTTCTGGTTGCCCAGGCGGATGTCTAGCATGCGAATGTGTTGAGAACGTGTCGAGTAAAGCACTTGTTTTCACTCGCTCAGGTCGCCCAGGCGGATGTCTAATATGAAGCGGGTTGAGGATATCTCGAGCGAGTTTTTTTATCCCAATTATCCTGTGGTGTCGGGTCCTCGTTTTGAAGAAACGGTCCCCGCGTTCCTCCCCCCTCCTTCCTCTCCCTCCTCCCCCTCCTCCCTACTCCTTGCTTTTCACCTGCCCAGTGCGGCGTTTCGTGGCCCCAAAGGGAGCTCTACCGAAGCCCCCAGTGGGACGTCCGCCTACGCCCTGGAAGCTCCATTTGGTATTTTCATCCACACAGTGCAGCGTTTCGTGGCCCCATAGGGAGCTCCACCGAAGTCCCAGTGGGACCGTCGGCATGCAATGTGGCATTTTCACCCACCCAGTTCGACGCTTCGTGGCCCCGTAGAGAGCTCCACCGAAGCCCCCAGTGGAACCGTCCGCATGCGTCCCGGAAACCCACTGTGGCATTTTCGCCCACCCGCTATAACGTTTCGCGGCCCCATAGGGGGCTCCACCGAAGCCCCCAGTGGGACCGCCCGCATGCGTCCCACACACCCAACTTGGCATTTTCACCCACCCAGCACAGCGTTTCGTGGCCCCATAGGGAGCTCCATCGAAGCCCCCAGTGGGGCCGCCCGCGTGCGTCCCACACACACATACACACAATTTGGCATTTTCACCCACCCAGTTCAGCGTTTCGTGGCCCCATAGGGAGCTCCACCGAAGCCTCTAGTGGTGTCTTCCCAAGGCCCTTGAGGGCCTGTGGTGTGCCCTCCCCCCTCGTCCGCTTTGGATCTCTCCCCGCCCCCGTTGTGTAGCCACTTTGGCTTAGGTGCTTCCCACCGTGTGCTCACGAGCTCGCGGCCTCGAGAAAAGCCCCTTTTCCGCTCTCCCCCTTTCGACTCGCAGATCCATGTGTCCATCCTTTCAGTGACAGTGGTAAGCGGAGCGATGTCGGAGAGGCTGGCGGAGAACATGGGCTTTCCGGGCGCGGGCGTTCAGGAGCAGCAGACGGGGGCGCAGGAACAGCAGCAGGAACACGACCAGTGGCAGTCAATACCCACTCCAGAGAGGGCCCGCCGAAGAGACGACGACACCACGGCCCAGACAGACGCTCAGAGTCATCAGGTTCACCAGATCAGCAGGCAGATCCGTGGACTAACTGGCGGGGGTATTGGGAGTGCAAGCGGTGGCAGCCAAATGGGTCGTCTAGCTGGGGCAGGGACGACGGCTGGGCACCATCGTCGGCGGCTTGGACGAACCCGCATGCGGTTCCCAATCGAGATTTCCGCGCTCCCCCTCCCTGGCTCAATTTCGAGAACCTAGAGACCTACAGGCACAACGTGTTGGCGTGGACTCGGCGCACGGGCTTCCAACCAGAGACACAATCAGGACGCATGCTCGAGGGTCTGCCTGTGGAGCTGCAACTGAAATTTCGGACGATCAGGTCGGATCTAGACTCCGCAGAAGGCATCGGCAAACTGTTGAAGCATTTGTCACTCCTGAACGGCGAGCGGCCCGGGGATCGTGAGAGACTGGCACACAACGCAGCGCTCTTCAACTACATGATCAAGAAGGGAGAATCGATCACGGAGTTCGTCTTGAGGCGTGATGCGGAGATTGCCGAGGCCGAGCGGTACGACTTAGCGTTGCCAGATCCGATCAAGTCCCGAGGAGGGCGCGTGGTTGTCTGCACAAAACAAGATCAACATGCGCACGTTGGCTGGAGGCAAGGACGACTTCAGCTCCATTCGGGCCGCCCTTCTCAAGTTTGATGTCAGAGATCAGCCCATCCCCCCGACGACTCACACGCCAGTGGCCAAGACGTTCGCAGCTGAAGTTTCGGAGGGCCCTCATCCACCACCGGAGCCGTACTAGGACGAGACCTTCCTGACAGAGATCGACGACTCGGTTGGGCTACCCGAAGAGGACGTGGATGTCTTCCTCGCTACGCTAGACGATCAGGACTTCGGGGAGACTGAGGTGCTGCAGATCTTCGCCGCGGTGGTGGAGGACAGACTCGGCAAGGACAAGAGGCGCACGTGGGCAGAGGCGAGGCGGCTGAAGGCCGCCAAGAAGGTGGACCGCGACTTCTTCGACAGGAAGCGCGCTGCCCGTCCCGGCTTCAAAGGGCTCATGATGACGGACGTGAAGGAGCGCGCCAGGTGCGCGAACTGCGGAGAGCGCGGGCATTGGGCAGAATCGTGTAAGAATCCTTTCAAATCGAAGGCTGATCGCATCGCCGGCGAGAAAGGCAAGAAGGACTCCACGAGCAAGAGCTTTTTCTTCGACGTGCTGCCGGAGGCCGACAGCTACATTCAGGTGGACGACTGGAACTCTCTGCTCAAGAGTTCGCACGTTGCAGGACCCGAGCTCCCTCTCCGGCAGCTGGGGGACCATGCTCTTGTCGATGCGGCGGCTGGCCAGGCACTCATCGGACGCGAGGACTTGGAAGTGATGAGATCCGCCTTCGAGAAGCGCGGATTCTGCATCCTGGTGAAGGAGGGTCCCGTGACAGGGGTTACCTGCGGCGGAGTCGGCGGCCGAGTCGCACCAGTGGGGAGGGCCTGGGTCCCGGTCAGCATCTGGAAGTGCGGGATCGTAGAGTTCGTAGTGCTTCCTGGACGATGCCCCCCTCTTCTTCCAGCTCGACTCTTGCTCTTGGAGTCGATGCGCGCCCTGATCGACCTGGGGAGCGACGAGATCGAGCTCGGTGACCGCGACAAGGTGCGGCACCCTCTCGTGCGCCACCTGGGCGGGCGCAGCTCCCTGAGCCTGGTCCACTGCGAGCCCGAGGACTTCTGCGTGCCGGACGACGTGCTGTCGCGCGTGCTGGCGGATGTGCGCGAGGACCTGAGGGGGGGTGGGCAGCTAGCTGCGCGACTTCAGATCCCTCCTCCCTCCTCTCTCTCTTCGGCGTTGGGGGGTGTCGGGTCCCGGGAGCAGCGACCAAGGACGCAGGATCGAACTCCGTAGCCGTCTTGGCTCAGAATCCTCTGACGACCAGTCGCGCGCGTCGGCAGAATGGTGAAGTCGAAGTTCGGCAACCCGATGGCCAAGACAGCGCAGCCGCTCCGGAGGAGGCGCTCGGCGGCGCCGCTCAGGCGCGTGATGGGGGACGAGGGGCTGGAAGACTGGGGGGGGGGGCTGCCAGAAGCCTTGCAGGAACTGGACCTCACGGAGGAGGAAATGTCGATCCCGCTCAAGCACAACTTCCTGGACAGCGTCCCGGCCCTGATCAAGCCGCAGCTCTCGTGGAGGAGGCTCGCGCTCAGGCTCGTGCACATCGCCTCGGGGTGCGTGGGCGTCAACGGGATTGCGATCATGTGGCCAGCGGCGGTCGAGATGCGCTTCGACGACCAGGGCGCTTGCCCTCGCCCGCCGTGGGCAGTGCAGGAAGGATCCAACCCGACGAGCGTGTGCAGCCACTACAGGATGCGCAAACTCAGGCTCTCGCTGAGGGACAAGGCGCCGGCCGAGAAGGCGTCCGCGGAGGCGAAGAAGCAGGCGAAGGCCGCGAAGAAGGAGTCGGCGAAGCAGGCCAAGCAGGAGTTCGAGAAGCTGGAGCGCGAGAACATGGTGGATGGCTACACGCGGGGCGGCCCCTGGGCGGCAGCGCCGGCGCCGCGCGAGCCCCCGCGCCCCGCCGCGCCGGGGGTCCGCCCGAAGTGGGGCCCGGGCACCAGCAGCAGCTCGGGCGGTCCGAGCCCTTCGTCGGAGTGGCAGGGCTCTCGGGCGGACCTCGAGGAGGCGAAGAGACTCATCCAGTCCAGGATATCGGTGCCCGAGCCGTCCGACCTCCCGGCGGGGGTGCCGCCGACCGCAGTGAAGAGCCCGCCGGCGACGCGCGCGCAGCCTTCGGCGCATTCGCCACCGCCCGTCCCGGGCAGGAGGATGCCGCCGCCGGTATCAGCACTCGCGGCACAGCAATTGCACTCCAACCAGATGAAGACCTTGCTCGACCAAATGCACGTCATGGCACAGCAGCTCGCCGAGGTTCAACTGGGCCTTGCGACAGTTCCAGTTCGTCCGGCAGGCCCGATGAGCGACGAGGAGATCATGAGGCTGGCGCACCGGATCAGGATCGCAGACAGGGGGGCCTTGCAGGCAGCGGCAGAGCAGCAGGAGGAGGGCGACCTGGAGGGGAGCCCGCGCCTCTGAGGAGCTCTCGGGCCGCGCTAGGAGACTGGCCTGAGATAGATCAGAAGCGATCGATCGGCAAGCTCGCTCCCTCCGAGATAAGCGACCTCGTTCTCCACGATCTCTCCGTCCAAATGGCTCGGGATCGTCGGGTCCATGATTGGCCTGCCGCCCCGGGGCGCGCCGGGGGCATCTGGGATCGGATCGAAGCTCGAGAGGTCCCCCTCGGCCATGTCAGTGCCGAGCTCGGATGGCACTCGCACGTCCTAGGGCAGGCAGATCGGTCGGCCTTTTTTGTCGGAGCCGCTCTGGTCAAAAACGGAGGCAGGCCGCATCGCGCTCTCATGCCTGCCGGCATGCACCGGATTCGAGTCCGTCGCGGCGACTCTGTGTTGCTGGACTCGCTATGGCGACACATGTGTTGCAGGGAGTTAGGTGAGAAGCCTAGCCAGGAAAAGGCTTCAGAATGCTCGGTCGATCTCTGGGCGTCTCGGGAGAAAGAGGAGGGAGAGGAGCGCGAGGAGGATGAGGAAGAAGCGAGGAGGCAAGCCACGGCCTCATATGGCCTCAGTCGGTCTGGAGCCCAGCACAAGTCGGGAGGAGTCGCGGCCTCAGATGGCCTCAGCGGGCCTGGGGCTCGGGGTGAAGGTGTCACTAGCTTAGCAGATAGTGTGCCTCGATCGGCCGCTCGGGGGGCCGGCAGCGGCGGACTGGGACCTAAGGGGATTAGGAGGTATTACGTCGTCGAGTCCGATGCGTTCGTGGCTCTGAGGATGGCGGGGATCTCGGAAGAGCTGGGGGCCCCCACCGTCCCACGTAAGGTTCGCCAGGCGGCGCTCCAGGCCCTAGACGGCTCGGGAGTCGCCAAGAAGCACGCCTGGAGAAGGCGTCAGCTCATCTCTTCCGAGGCCCGACGTGGAGGCACTGCCCTCCTCGAGGTTATCTCTCCGCTCCGGGTGTCGGCCCTTCTGGCCGAGAGGGGGTGTCGAGTCTCCCCTGCCGTCGACTCAGCGACAGGCTGGGATCTGGACAACCCCGAGGGGGTAAGGAGGCTTTGGGACTTGATAAAGAGGGATCAGCCTCGGTGCGTCTCGATGTCGCCAGTTTGTCGAGCCTTCAGCGTCGCCTTTGCTAGCAATTGGGGCCGCATGAGTCAGAGTCAGAGGGGCGAGATTGAGCGTGAGGGCCTCGCTTTCATGCAACTGTGCTGCGAGATAGCGGCTTATCAGATGTCCCTTGGCCGAGATTTTGTGTTGGAACATCCCGAATCAGCCAACTCCTGGGACCTGGAGTGCGTGAAGATGATCGCGTCCTCGCCGGGGGTGGTCTCGCGCGTCCTGGACCAGTGCCGGTACGGCCTTCCCGTGGCCCCGGGGGCCATTTCCAAGAAGCCGATTCGGTTCTTCGCTAGTCAGGAGGCCCTTCTGCCGGAGTGTGGTAGGAGGTGCACCGGGCAGCGCGAGCACCTCCCTCTGGAAGGGAGTGGCAGGACACGCAAGGCGCAGCGCTACCCTTCCAAGCTCGTGGCGGCGCTGGCGAACGGGCTGGAGTCGGCGCTGTGGCGGCGCGAGGCCGCTCTGAGTGCCCCGGTCGTTCGTCCTGGACCCGAAGGCATCGAGGCCCGGTCCGACGAGGGCCCCGGGGCGGATGGTGCTGGCGCCCCGGCCTCCGAGGACGAAGAAGCGGCTACTCAGCCGGCTCGGGCCCCCGGGAACCCCCAGGACGTGACCTTAGACAAGGGCCTCCAGGAGGAAATCTCGAAGCTGCACGTGAACCTGGGTCATCCTATGTTGGATGATTTTGCTTGGACTTTACGAATAGCTGGAGCTCGGCCCGAGATTCTTCACTGGGCGAAACACAAGTTTCATTGTCCTCATTGTGCTTCGCATTCCCGACCCCATTGGCGGAGGAAGGCCCATCTTCCTCGGACGTATCGTTTTAACCGTTTGGTTTCGGTGGATCTGTGTTACCTCGAGCTCCAAGGTGACAGCTTGCCGGTTCTCAATATGGTCGACCACGGCACCAGTTACCAGCAGTGCTGTCTTTTAGAGGACGATCGCTCAGCGACTGAGTGGGCGGCTCTCGCTCGCTGGTGGATCCGTCCGTTTGGGCTTCCCGATGTGATCCTTTCGGACGGCGGTGCCGAGTTCGGAGGGAGCTTCTCGAGAGGCTGCGAACATTACGGGATCTACTTGCAGGTGATACCCGCCAACTCACCTCACTTTAACGGCAAGTGTGAGCGTCACGGTGGCATCGTGAAGAATGCCGTGTCTCGGGCCTCGCTGTCGGCCACTCCGACGAGCCGTCAGGAGGTGGACATGCTGCTTTGTGAGGTTGTTTCAGGCAAGAACCGTACCTTCCATTGGGGAGGATATAGCCCGGCGCAGTTAGTGTTCGGGGAAAACCCCAGGGTCCCGAGGTCCATGTTGAGTGACGATGCCGTGGGCGAAATTGGGGTCGAGGATCTCCGGACCAGCGCCGTGGATCAAGACACGGCGGCCGCGGCCTTCGCTCGGGCCCATCAGCTAGGGTCCGAGGCGCAGCGGGCCCTAGCGGCTCATGATGCCCGCGATCGGCTCGCCGAGGCCTCTAAGGCCCGCAGACACATGGACAAGGTCTACCAGCCAGGGGAGTGGGTGTACGTCTGGAGGAAAATCACGTCGGCTAACCGAAGTCACGATCTCCAGCGAGATCGCTGGACAGGTCCCGGGGCCGTGGTATTTCGGGCCCGTAGCGCGGTGTGGGTGGCGATGCGTCACCGCCTTTTGAAGTGCTCGATTGAGCAGATCCGCCCGGCCACGAGACCCGAGGCCTTGGGCGCGGAGCTGCTCGACAACCCTCGGTTTTCGGCAGGACCTGGGGAACCCTGGCAAGCGCGTGGGCGCGGTGGATGTTGCTTCTGAGGCCCATCCCCCGAGGCCTGGGATGCTCCAGGCGATCTGGGCGCTGCGGAGTCTGAGGTTCGGAGGCCCCCGAGAGCCCCAGGCCTTCCCCCGGCCGTGGTGGAGGCCCCTGCGGCCCCAGCCTCGGTGGGAGGGTCTACTTTCCCTCCGCAGCTCTCGGAGCCTCATCAACCCTTGCCAGAGGATCTGCGTCAAGCTTTGGACGCCCCTCGCCAGGGGCCCAGGTCTCTCGATCTGGGGCGGTATGTCAGAGGCCCGGAGCCCCCGGAGGTTGTCGCGATCGACTCCGACTCCGAACCTCCCGAGGAACCGGCGGCGAGGCCCCCGCGGAGGCCGGCGGAAGACATTCCTGAGGGGGTTCCGGCCCCGTCCAGGAGGAGAGGCGATTTCCGGTGTTCTTCGAGCTTTGCCGAGCTGGGGAGGGAGAGGGACGCTGTGAGGGTCGCGTGCGGACGTCGACCGCCTTCAGTTCCAGTGCGGGCTCCTGGTCAGTATCTTACTCCTGCTGAGTCTCTTTCCGGCTCGAGGAGAGTTGCCTGGATGGTGTCCGAGCGCGAGGGCGCTGGCGCAGTTTCTTCCCCTCGAGCTACGGCAGGTACCGGCTCGGCTCTCGGGGATCGTGGCAGGGGCCTCACAGCTCGGGCGGAGCCCCAGGTTTTAAGGGCGGCCGAGGGTCGTCGGAGCCGGTCCCCCCCTCCGTCTGGGGAGAGAGGGGCGGGCGCTCCCGGGGAGAGTGACTGGCCCCAGCCTACCTGGCATCCACATCTGGTCACGGGGGAACCAGTCCTGGGACTGATGGCGTTCGGGGACTTCGAGGGGGATGAGGATCTCGATCGAGACCGGATGCTGTGCGAGGAGCTGCTGGCCCGAGGTTTCACTTGCGACGCCCCTCTCACGACCCTCGAGGGAGGGGATTCCTTTTTCTCGGATTTGCCGGACTGTCTTTGGGGCTCGCGAGCCCGCCCGTGCCTCGACGGGGCGCCGAGGTCCAGTTGAAAATCCGGACCCCAGAGGAGAGAGAGCGTTTTGTGGCGTCAGACGCTAAGGGATGGGCGGCGATGACCGCGTCCGGCGCTGTGCGCGTCCTCAGCTTGGAGGAGTCGCGCTTGGCGCGACGACGCCGCCCGGACCGCGTCCTGTCGTCGCGAATGGTGAGAAGGTTTAAGCTCTCAGAAGGGGCTTGGGAATCCCCCGACGGCTAAAAGCAGATGGTGCGTGCATGGCCACCAGGGCCCTGATGGTGATGCGCTCCAGGTGTACGCGCCCGCCCCCCAGTCGGAGTCTATCATGTTAGTGCTGCAAGTGATCGCGTCCATGGAGTGGTGTCTTGGGATCGCTGATGCGAAACATGCCTTCTGCCAAAGCGACAAGTTGGTTAGGCCCCAGGGTGCGATGTGCGTCGAGGCTTGCTCGGGCCTCGGTCTGCCAGGTGAAACCCTTATCGAGCTTGTGGCGCCAGTGTGCGGCCTCAACGACGCGCCGCTGCTTTGGCATAGGACCCTCGCAGAGTCCCTTAGCGAGATCGGATTCAAGCGTTCGCTTTTAGAGCCGTGTTTGTGGCTGCAAAGGTCCGACTCCGGTCGGCTTCAGCCTCTGGTGCTCATTGAGGTGGGCGATTTGATAGTTTCCGGAGGCGCTAAGGTGCTCCCGCGTTTGAAGGGGCGCCTTTTTGAGCGATTCAAGTTCGGGAAGTGGGAGGACGGAGAGGCTGACTATGCGGGGCGTCATATGCAGCAGAAGGGTGCGAAGATAATCGTCGATCAAGAAAAGTACGTCCGTGAACAGTTGACCCCCGTGGCTCTCGACAAGCATCGTCGCGGGGAGGCCTCTAGTAATTTGACTGCCGCTGAGATTTCGCCCTATCGGACAACCGTTGCCCAGATGTAGTGGCTGGCGCGCGAATCGCGCCCAGACGTTTGTGGCAGTGCCTCGCTGTTGGCGGCGGCTTTGCCCGAGCCGACAGTCGCGGGTGCACTAATGGCGAATGAGGTTGTCAAGATTCTCCGTGCCTCAGCGTCGTAGCACATTGCGATCTGGCCTCTTGACCCCCTCGTCGCTACTTTTGTGACCGCGTCCGACGCGGGAGGCCCCGGGTCGGCTCGTCGGGGAGGGGCTCAGGCTGGGCGGCTCGTATTTGCGGCAGACGGGGCAATCCGCGAGAACCGTCGTGCCAGAGTGAGCTTGCTATCATGGCGCAGCCAGAGGTTAAAGCGAGTTGTGGCGAGCGCTATAGCCGCCGAGACCCCCTCCCTTTCGGGGGCGGTGGCTGAGGCCCAGCGGCTTCAGATAATGTGGCGTGGCGTTGTCTTCGGGGACGTCCAACGTCCCGATTGGATGGCCTCCCAGGGGCCCTTCTCGGTCATCCTGGCCCGTGATTATGAGATCGGAGACTCGGCCTCATCTCTGTCTGTGGTGGACGCGAAGAGTGTCTTCGATACGCTGTCCAAGAACAGCGCCGGATCGAGAGCGGGCCGTCGAAATGCCATAGAGATGGCCGTCATTCGAGATTCGTTGAGCAATATCGGATCGAAAGTTCGGTGGCTCCCTCACGGCATGATGCCGGTGGATCCTTTAACTGAGATCGACCCCGGTCGCGGCAATGCCGCCCTGCACGATGTGCTGACTAGAGGTACCCTGTGCTTGATTGACGAAGAGGGCCATGTTGACGAACGGTCTCTCAATCTCTCGCTTAAATCGAGGTCCCGGGGTGCGTCAAAAAGAGTTATGAGTGATCGCGCCAAGGTCCGAGCTGTGACTGCTGGGGGCACTAAGGTGAGGTTCGAGGAGGAAGAAATCGAGGAGAAAGAAGGAGAAGGAGGAGGCGAAGGAGGAGGTACAGGAGGGTATGGAGGAGAGGCAGGGAGGAGCAGCAGCAGCGGCGGCGGAGCGGCGGCGGCGCGTCCCGCCGCCCGCGTATCGCCCTGCTCAACTTCGAGGCCAGGCCCCGGGCTCGGCCGGAGCAGGGTGGAGGAGGAGGAGGAGGAGGAGGAGGAGGAGCAGGTGGAGGTCGTAGGCGAGGACTCGCCCGACCAGTCGTGCCCCGTTTTCCTTGAATATAGCGGCGACGGTGTTCGATCCACGAAAATTGGTCCCGCTGTCTTCCGAAGGCCCTTGAGGGCCCGCGGTGTGTCCTCCCCCCTCGTCCGCTTTGGATCTCTCCCCGCCCCCGTTGTGTAGCCACTTTGGCTTAGGTGCTTCCTACCGTGTGCTCGCGAGCTCGCGGCCTGGAGAAAAGCACCTTCTCCGCTCTCCCCCTTTCGACTCGCAGATCCATGTGTCCATCCTTTCAGTGACAGTGGGGCCGTCTGCATGCGCCCCTGAAGCCCGATGCGGCATTTTCGCCCACCCACTACAGCGCTTCGCGGCCCCAAAGGCAGCTCCACCGAAACTCCTAGTGGGGCCGCCCGCATGCGTCCCCCACATTCAATTTGGCACGCCCGTCTCACGTTTTCGCGGCCCCATTGGGAGCTCCACCGAAGGCACCAGTGCCACCGCCCGCATGCGTCCCCCGCGCCCATTTCGGCACACCCCTCACACTTTTCGAAGCCCCCTATGGACTCCACCGAAGCTCCCAGTGCCACCGCCCGCATGCGTCCCCCACACTCATGTCGGCATACCTCTCACACGTTTCGTGGCCCCAGAGGGAGCTCCGCCGAAGGCCCCAGTGCTGCCGCCCGCATGCGTCCCCCCACCCAGTACAGCGTTTCGTGGCCCCATAGGTAGCTCCACCGATGGCCCCAGCGTTGCCACTCGCATGCGCCCCCCCGACCCAGTGCAGCGTTTCGTGGCCCCATAAGGACCTCCACCGAAGGGACCGGTGCTACCGCCCGCGTGCGTACCCTCCACCCAGTACAGCGTTTCGTGGCCCCATACGGAGCTCCACTGACGGCCCCAGTGCTACCGCCCGCATGCGTCCCCCCCACCCAGCGTTCGCGTCCCCATAGGGAACTCCACCGAAAGTCCCAGCGCTACCGCCCGCATGCGCCCCCCCCACCTAGTGCAGAGTTTCGCGGCCCCATAGGGGGCCGCCCAGTGCAGCGCTTCGTTGCCCCATAGGGAGCTCCACCGAAAGGACCGGTGCTACAGTCCGCATGCGTACCCCCCACCCAGTACAGCGCTTCGTGGCCCCATAGGGAGCTCCAGCGACGGCCCCAGTGCTACCGCCCGCATGCGTTCCCCCCCGCCCAGTGCAGCGCTTCGTGGCCCCGCAGGGAGCTTCACCGAAAAAGATATACACAATTGCGGTACCTACAGCTGTATATGGTTGGGTCCTTCGCCAGGGTAATTCTCACGTGTCCAGATCGCCCAGGCGGATGTCCAACGTGACGATTCGTCGAGGATGTATCGAGCGAAACACTTGTCGCACTAGAGTGCATCGCAGTCCAACCCCACCCGTCCGTGGGGCGTCCCCTGGCGCGGTGCCGCGTCCTGTGGCGCGTTTCTTGCGACGTTTTGGCTTGACTTGGCAAGGCAAGTCACTTGCCCTGGCACGTCCCCTAGCACGCCACTCGGCGTGGCACGTTCCCTGGCTCGTCCTCTGTCGCTTCTGGCTCGTCCCCATTCCGTGGCGCGCCCCTTGCAACGTCTTTTGGCATGGCGTCCTCTGGCGCCCCATGGCGCGCGCCTTGGCACGTCCCGTGGCAGGTCCCTGACACGTTCCCTGATACGTCCCCTGACACGTCCCCTGATACGTCCCCTGATACGTCCCCTATAACGTCCCCTGACACGCCCCAGGCGCATCCCCCATTGTGCCCCTGCATCCTGTGGTGCGTCCGTGAGCCTGTGCCCCGTGTCGTGTCGTTCTTTTTCGGAGCTGAGTCGGAATTCGAGGTCGAGTTTATTGAACGTCCCGCGCGTTTTCACTTCGACTAGCTTTGGGGCAGCTGCTTTCGATCCGGATCAGTTCGGTCAGGAACCATATCAGTTCGGTCAGGACTCGGATGCAAAGGAGGATTAGATTCACAACGCTATAGAAGACTATTGCGGCATGGCACATCGCAGTTTAGCACGTCGCAGCAAAACACAGCCCTTGGCACGGAACATCCAGATCGATTTTTTTTTGGTCGGCGGCTCCGAGGCGGCGGACAGGGAGCGGAAGGCGTCGTCTGGGCCAGCAGGCGAGGTTAATTAGCTACAACAGGCAACGCACCTGCAGTAATAACTCGCAAAGAAAGCGCAGGTGTACATGCATCAAGCAAAATGCTCCACATTAAGGCGAACGCACTTAGGCGCCAACCACACATAGGTGAAGCTGCCGCAGTGCTACGCAGCGGAAGAGTCGCCCTGTCGGCGCCAGTCCGCGCAGCCAACCTAGCCGATCAGGCAGGTAGCACCGAAGCGACACGCTGAATCTGAACCACTCAGCGCGAGGTACCACCGCCGTACGCGGGGTCGGCTGAGACAGGGCAGGGACCTACAGAACTCTCAATCCACGATCCACACCGCTGCCCATGGTGGGGCCGGTGCGTCAGCCATCGTTCCGAAACCAGACACAGGCCAGGAAACAACGATGAAAGGACACGTAGGCCCAAGCGCCCGTACTGCCGCCAAGCGGGTATCGGCCGAAGGTCGCAGAGGTACGCTGCAGCCGCGGCCAGCTCATAGGCGCTGGGGGTGTAGTCAGGGCTGAATCTGACCACCGAGAGAGCCGGTGGACGGCAAGTACCAACAGAGCACTCACTCCGCGGACCGCACCGCCGCCCGGGGGGGGGCCGGTGTGTCGTCATCGTATCCGAAACCAGTGACAGGTCGGGGCAGCAACGATGAGAGAGGACCCGCTGGCCCGGGGCCGGTATACAGCAACCTCGCGGGGACCAGTCAAGATAGTCGCCGAGAGTCGCAGCTGCCGCGACCACCTCATGAAAGACTGGAACGCAGCTAGGGCTGGATCAGACCACGGGATGGAGAGGGGGGGGGCAGCCAGCAGCCGCAGTGTACACATGTCCGGTTGGGGGGGGAGGGTGCAGCCAACAGCCGCGATGAAACGTGTCATGTAAGCAGCTCGCACAGAGCTGAGGACTAGGGGGGGGTTAGTGTGGGCTGCACAGAGACCGCCGCCAGCAGAGTGGTGCGCAGGGGGAGGACTATTCCAGTCAACCGCCACCGGCCGACTAAAGTGGCTGTCGAGAGACAGCAAATGGTGTGGAGCCTGGGGATGATGCGTCCGCGTCCGTCCCCAGTCCCATCAATATCGATACGCTCAGCATTGCGATTGCCCGTCGCTCAGTCAGGTGTTTTGAACGCGTTACCATGCCTCACGTTTTTATATTCCTTTGCGGGTTCGTGGGTCCAGCATCTTTTATTTCATCGCTTCGCTCATTCCGCCGGCCCCTGTTGCACGATCGCTACTGCTTCGCCGTGGGCCCGGGGCTATTGTGGCGCCGCCGAGGAGGAGGAGGACGAAGATGAGGATGGGGATGGGGAGGGGACCAGGAGGAGAGGATGAGAAGGAGAGGAGGAGGATAGTAGTAGTAGTAGTAGTAGTAGTAGTAGTAGTAGTAGTAGTAGTAGTAGTAGTAGTAGTAGTAGTAGTAGTAGTAGTAGTAGTAGTAGTAGTAGTAGTAGTAGTAGTAGTAGTAGTAGTAGTAGTAGTAGTAGTAGTAGTAGTAGTAGTAGTAGTAGTAGTAGTAGTAGTAGTAGTAGTAGTAGTAGTAGTAGTAGTAGTAGTAGTAGTAGTAGTAGTAGTAGTAGTAGTAGTAGTAGTAGTGGTCGTGGTCGTGGTCGTGGTCGTGGTCGTGGTCGTGTCGTGGTCGTGGTCGTGGTCGTGGTCGTGTGGTCGTGGTGGTGGTGGGTGGTGGTGGTGGTGGTGGTAGTGGTAGTGGTAGTGGTAGTAGTAGTAGTAGTAGTAGTAGTAGTAGTAGTAGTAGTAGTAGTAGTAGTAGTAGTAGTAGTAGTAGTAGTAGTAGTAGTAAGTAGTAGTAGTAGTAGTAGTAGTAGTAGTAGTAGGAGGAGGAGGAGGAGGAGGAGGAGGAGGAGGAGGAGGAGGAGGAGGAAGGGGAAGGGGAAGTGGCGGAGGAGGAAGCCTCTCGTTGGCATCTTGTGTTGCTCTTGGGGCCAAACAGGGTCGTCGTCAGGGTGCTTCTTTGGGAGGCCTGTTGGGGTCATTTGAGAAGCCATTCGGGGGCGCCTGGGAGGCATTTTTGAACTTCTGGAGCCTTATGGGGCCTCTTTTGGGCCTCCTGGGGGCCTCCTGGGGCCTCTTCGGGGCCTCTTGGCGGCATCTTGGGGCCTCTTCGCGGCCTCTTGGGGGCCTCTCGGGGCCTCCTGGGGCCCTCTTGGCGCGGAAGGCTCGAGTTTTCGGTTCGTGGTCCCCTCTTGGGCCCCTCTTGGGGCCGTCTTGGGGCCGTCTTGGGCCGTCTTGGGCGCCTCTTGGGCCGTCTCGGGCGGGGCCCTCTTGGGCCTTCTTGGGGCCCTCTTGGAAGCCTCTTGGCCCGTATAGGGGCGCTCTTGGGGGCCTCTTGTGCCGTCTTGGAGCATCGGATGGCCAGAAAGGCGACAAGGCATCCTTCCAAAACCACCGTAACGTCTATGACTTTGGCCTCTCGGGCCCTCTTGTGAGGCCTCTTGGAGGCCACTTGGAGGCCTCTTGGGCCGTCTTGGGGTCATCATCGGCGTCTTAGAGCGCTCTTTGGGCGTCTCGGGGGCCTCTTGGGCAGTCTTGGGGACCTCTTGGGTCAGGAGGGGGGGTAGTCGATTGCGCCCCTCCCCTCGGAGGCCACGATCCTCGTGAGGGGTGTCGAAAATTGCCCGGTCTGGCATCTCTGATCCGAGTGTCCCGGGGGTGTCCCGGGGGTGTCTCGTCCGGGGACCCCCAGGGGCGGCCCCGCGCGCGCGAACTATAATATTGTTAACCAGTTACCGGAGATCTTAGCACGCCCTTTGCCCGTTGGGCTGGCGAATTACTATACCACTTGGCGGGTAACGCTCGTTACCGCCCCCGCCCATCCGGCAACGGTAACGACCGTGCCTGTGGGGGGGGCCTGGACCCTCCCCGGACATGTAGGTGCCCGAAGGCATGTTGTGTTGCTCACAGGGGCCCAGAGCCCCCCCGGGTAACGACCGTTACCCGCCAAAATGAACAAACGACCTCCAGCCCGCGTTCGAGGCGGAGGGCGGGCCGTTCCAAACCCTGCTACACTTGGGAAGACGTGGGCGGGAAAAATTGCGAGGCTTCGTCAACTGTGGGCGCGTCGCCAGGGGCGGGGGCCCAGGGCGCTCCCAAACCGCTGGCCCCGCGCGGGCAGAGGACCCAGTGGGGAAGGATCCAGCAACAGCCAAAAGAAAAATGCCGAGGGCGCTCCATCCTGGAATAGACCGGGCAGCAGCCCTGAAACAAACGAAAGGACGGGTATCCCTCGTAGGGCTCCCCTTGGCGGCCCCCCCCCCCCGCCTAGCGCTTCGGGCCATGTCGCCGAGGACTCCTCCCCCGTCGCCGCGGCCGGATCCGCCGCGAAATCGTGGGCCGCAAAGTACATTTGGGGAACGCGAGGACGAACTTGACCTGACCACCCGCGTTGTTTCCACCAACCCGGACACTCGCGCCTTCGCCGACGCGCCACCGCCCGTTCAGGGCAGGGCCTGGGGCCGCGGGAGAGGCCGAGACTCCCCTGATGGAAGCGAGGGATGGCTGGAGGCCGTCCGCGAGGCCGAGCGACGGCCCCAGCAGGCGGGCATCTGCGCTGAGCCAGAGGGCCCCGCTCCCAGGGCCGGCCGCCGCGAGAGGGAGCGAACGCGGCGCAACGAGCCGGAGAGGCCGAGCTGTTCGCGGCGGTCCATTCCAGCGACGCTGACGACGACATTCAGACTGGACCCGCCACGTCAACGAGTTCCGCATCGATCCCGCAGGGCGCGCCTACATCTTCAGCTGCTTCGGCGGCCGCTCAAGCCACAGGAGGATGCGGCTGCCCTCGAGCAGAGCCCGCGCAACCTCGTCGCGGATCTACTGGTCGATGAAACGCCCGCCGCCCGTTTAACGCCCGAGAGACCGCCCCCCGGTGGGCACCCCCGAGGGGCCCTCCGCCCCCCCCTTGTGCACACTTCGCCTGCCGCGGCGGGCGAGGGACCCGGGCGAGGGTCCTCCCTTTCGGGAGGCCCATGGGGTGGGCGGGAGAGGTCCCAGTGGGCCATCCCGCTTGCGTCAGGGCGGTCGCGGCCGCGCCTGCCGGGCCGCTCCCCGGGCCACGGTCGCCACGCGCGACCGAGCGCCGCAGCGCGATCGCCGCCGCTGCCAGCACGGCTACCACTCGTTTAGACCAACCTTCTCAGCGGCGACCGCTGCCGGGTGGTGTTGGTGGTTGCGTCGGATAGGCCCGAGAGCCACCACAGTCGGGGGCCGAGGTTGAGGAGGAGGAGGAAGTGGACTCAAGCGAATTCAAGCAAAGCAACAGGGATGTTATGGAGGAGGAGGGGGATGATGATGATGATGATGATGATGATGATGATGATGATGATGATGATGATGATGATGATGATGATGATGATGATGATGATGATGATGATCTTGATGCTGATGATGATTAGGTTGGTGATAGTGATGATGATGAGGACGGCGGTGATGATGATGATGATGATGATGATGATGATGGTGGTGATGGTGATGGTGATGGTGATGGTGATGGTGATGGTGATGGTGATGGTGGTGGTGATGGTGATGGTGATGGTGATGGTGATGATGGTGATTGTGATGGTGATGGTGGTGATGGTGATGGTGATGATTATGATGATGATGCTGATGATTATGCTGCTGCTGCTGCTGCTGCTGATGATGATGATGATGATGATGATGATGATGATGATGGTGGTGATGATGGTGATGGTGATGGTGATGGTGATGGTGATGGTGATGAGAAGAATGAGGAGGTGGAGGAGGAGGAGGGAATTATGAGGAAAACAGACAGAGGCGGAGAGGGGGCCAGGAAACAAAGGGAGGCGGGGCGGAGAGAGGGGGGGGGGAGGAGGACGACGACGGTGATGATGGAGGAGTCCCTAGCCCCTAGCCATCAGTTGTTCAATTTTGGCTCCTGTGCCCTCTTGTAACGCGGCCCCAAGTTCCATTCGAAAAGGCCTGGGCGCGCAGCTGAGTGTTGGCGGTGGCTACGTTTCAGCGCCTGGCGGGACGGTGAACTTGGAACGAATGCCAGTAATGCAGGCAGTGCAAAGAGGCGTGGAATTCGGTTTTCAGCATCCTGTCACGTCAGCTGCCGTGTGTGCCATCGGGACAGCCGCAGCGCGTGGCGATGTTCGAGGGCCTACTGCTGTCGCGACTGATGCGCCAACGCAGCCACGAGTTAGTGGTATTCTGTGCGTGGGCGGTTCGCGCCAGATCCAGCTGGAGATGGTGAGCAGGGCGGTCCAAGAGAGCATGCGGGACGCACCGACGGAGGCCCGCGACAAACAGCTCCTGCGGGATTCAGGCGTTGCCAGCGCGCCGAGTAGATTCGACAAGGTCAGCAAAACGAGAAACGCGGAGGGCGCGTTCAGATCGTGCAGGATTTCCGTCGGGCCGTTATTTATCCGACCGCGGGCGACATTGAGGCAGATGGGGCAAAAGGTGAAGGCGAATGGGCAGCAACCCCTGGTCATCCCACCTTTGCAGAAACAGACCGCTAGCCACAGCCAGTGATACGTGGAACCTTGTGTGGCGACGCGTCCAGACCACCCCAGGGCCTGGAGCCTCACATTGCTGATCTACGTGTCCATCTGGGTCGTCCCCAGACGCATCAGGATCTGCGCAACTGTCGAGGTGGTGACCACCCGTGCTGTGCACAGGGCTTTCGGCCACTTCAGTCTCGAGCTTGGTGACGCGCTTCAATTTATGGAGGAGCAGGCGCGCCTTCTGAGGAGCGAATGCGTACATGTTGTCCAGTTCTCCCATGAAATCAATCTCCAATACCATATCGAGGATTTCTAACAGACGTTGGCCACGAAGGGCGGGCGTGTTGGCATCATGGCGCCCACCCGTGTTACCCTTTCGGAGGGGCAGGGCCCATGGAATGCGCCATAGCACCCCTCGGGCTTCTTCACGGGAGGCACCACCAACGCATATCATGATGCATCCAGCAGCGCATTGGCACCTTTGATAACGTGCTCTGCTGCAGCGTTACGAGGGGCCGCGCCACGAGATCCAGGACATTCGCATCCACCGCTAGCGCTTTGGGCTCTGCGAGGGGATCGAGTGGTCTTCTCACCTTAGATCCCTTCGCCCTCCCTTCTGCCACTGAGTTGAACCTAAGGGGTCGGGGGGTGGGGTAGGGCCGGGGGGGGGGTTGTTGGAGGATTCAGTGGGGTGTATTGGTACCAGTGTGCGCCAATGCCCGTGGGTGAATATTAGGCGTCATGGAGGAGCGCGGGCGACCCTTCCCACCTGCTTCTTTCTCCGTAACAGCTACGTTAATCTGGTCATACTGGCAGTTTCGTGGGACGTGTCCTGCCTTTGAGAGTTTCATATAGGAACGCATAACCAGCGAGCCGCTGAAGAGGGACCTGAGGCGGAGCCAACGTCCGATGTTGCTATGAGAGTTTCCCCGGGGAGTTGTTGCAGGACTCGGTTGTCAGTTGTATGCGCAGTCGAGCAGCATCTTCAGCAGGTTCTGGCACTCCCTCCCTTCCCCTCTTCCGCTTCGTGGCTTAGCCACGGCGGAACAGAGGCAGGACGTGCGTTGGGCGTGTGGTTCTTTCTCTGTAGTTCCCTTTCTCGGATTTCCTCCCTGTCTTCTTTCCCTTCTCTGGGTTTGTTGGGTGGCGTGCGGTGTTCCGCAGCTCGGGCTTGCGACACCCATCACGTTGTACTTGTTGAGCTATGTGGCGGTGCAAGTAGAGGAGGGGGACGGGGAAAAGGAGGAGGAGGAGGAGGAAGAGGAGGAGGAGGAGGAGGAGGAGGAGGAGGAGGAGCTGGAGCTGGAGTTGGAGATGGAGGAGGAGGAGGAGGAGGAGGAGGAGGAGGAGAGGTTGGGGCTGGGGATCGGCGGCGTCAGTCCCAGGGAGCAGCCATCTCGCCGCGTCGACCATCGGGCGGGGGGGGGTGCGAGGAGGTTGATTGGAAGAGGAGTGCCAGAGTTTTTCGGTTGGCCGACAAATTTTGTATCGATGTAGGGACCGCTCTTCCCTCCCCCCATCACCCCCGCTCCCTGTTTCGGCCCCGCTCTATCATGATGCTGAAATGCAGGCCGTTTTTGGCTGCAGGAGGGGGCTCTGATCTTTCGGCGGTTCCTCACGTCCTGTTCGGGGAATGTCTTCGTGGCCGAGGTCAACCGTGGCCAGACAGAGCAGTCTTTCGTTCTTTATTCAGCACTTGCTGTGTGGTGTCGCGATGACCGTGCCTTCCCTGTCGCTTCCTCCTTCTCCTCCCAGTCCGTTTGTTCTTCCCCATTGTCCTCCTCCTCTTCCTCATCCCTCCCTGTCCTCCCGCTTCTTCCCACATCCTCGTCCCCCCTCCTCCTCATTCGTTCTCCGTCTTCCTCTTCCTCTTCTTCCTTCCTCCTCTTCCTCCCCCTCCTCCCTTCTCTTACCCGTCATCCTCCTCCTCTTCCTCATCCATCCTGTCCTTTTCTTTCTTTCTCTCTCCTTGTCTTCCATCCAAGTCCCCCTCCTCTTCTTTTGCCTCCTCCTCCTCCTCGTCCGTCCTCCTTGTCCCTCCTGCCCTTCCTCCTTCTCCTTCCTCCTCCTCCTCCCTATCCTCCTCCTCCTCCCTTCCTCCCTTCCTCCCTCCCCTCCCTCCCTCCCTCCCTCCTCCTACTCCTCCCCCTGTCCTCCTCCTCCTCCTCGTTTTCCTCCTCCTTTCGGCCACGCTCTACCTCCTCGTCCTCCTTCTCTTCCTCCTCATTGCTCTCGTCCTCTTTCATTCCTTTTCCTTACAGATAACTCCTCCCTGTCGCATCCCGAGGCCGGTCGAAAGGGCGGGCCGGGCGTTTCGGTAGAGACGTCTTCACCATTTATGATCCTGAAGCTTAAATTGGCAGAAGTTTCACGAGCAGTTTCACGTATAGAGGGCGGGCGTTTTTTTCCCTACCTGGGCTCTGCCTAGAAGGGTTCTTACTCGCTTGGCTTAAAGGGGGCCGGGCAGTGCAAACCGCCCCGGGCGGTTCCCCCAGTCCCCTGGGAGCCAAGCAAAAGCAACAGCAAAGGTAAAAGCAAACGCGCGGTTCCCCCAGTTGCGCTCCCTGGGTGCCAAGTAAAAGCAAAAGCAAAGGCAACAGTGAAGGCAAAAGCGAAGGCAAAGCAAACGCATAGCATAGCATAGCATAGCATAGCATAGCATAGCATAGCGCAGCATAGCATAGCGAAGCATGGCATAGCATAGCATAGCATAGCATAGCATAGCATAGCATAGCATAGCATAGCATACCATAGCCAAGCCTAGCCCAGCATAGCACTAGAGGCTCCAACTCCTAGGTAGGGTCGCACTGGGATGATTGGATGTGGCTCTCGCCGTAGCGCCGCCCACAAGCGTTTCAAACAATTGCACGAGTTTCACTGGTTGAGGGCGTGTTGTTTTCAAACCGTGGCTCTTGCTTCAGCGCCGCGCACATTCGTTTCAACAATTTGCAAGAGCTTCACGGATTTAGAGCGGGTCGTTTTCAACATGTGGTTATCGCTTTAGTACTGCGCACATCCGTGTTCAACTTTTGCAGGAGCTCCACGGTTTGAGGGCGGGTCCTTTTCAACATGTGGCTCTAGCCATAGCGCCGCGCGCATTGGTCTTAAACCTCGCAATAATTTCGTTGATTCATGGTTAGCGTTTCAGGAATGAGGAACGGCTCAGAATTGCCAGGGCGTAGCAGTTACGCTGATCCTTCGTTTTGACTTCCCAGGACTTGTGTTCTGGCGCGATTCAGGATCGCCCAGATGTGCCAGCCAGGTTAACTCGTGGCGTTTTTATTCCTGAGACTGGTGTTTTGGCACGTTTTCGGATTTTCACACGCTTGTCCCGCTACGGGGCAATTCCCTCAGTGGAAATGAACCGTTGTATGGGGCCCATGAAGAGGGAGCTTGAAGGGAGGGTGTATTGCAACCTTGTTAATGGGTCTTGTGTTTGCACTAGTCCTCCTCCTCCTCCTCCTCTTCCTCCTCCTCGTCCTCCTCCTCCTCCCTCCTTCCCGTACCCCTTCCCCTCCCCGAGCAGGCCAGGTCCCTGGGCTCTCAGCCGAGAAGGCTCGAGGGCGAGCCGCCGCCGCGCGGAGGGCGCTGGCCCGAGCGCGCTGTTCTGAGCCTCTCGAGGTCATCAGGGCCCTGCCCTCTCCTTCGTCGTCGCAGCTGTTGTTGTCGTGGTCGTCGTCGTCGTCGTCGCGGTCGTCTTGGTCGTCGTGGTCGTCGTCGTGGCGGTGGTCGCCGTCGTCGTCGTGGTCGATGTCGTGGTCGTCATCGTGGTCGTCGTCGTCGTTGGCGCGGTCGCTGTCGTCGTCGTCGTCGTCGTCGTCGTCGTCGTCGTCGTCGTCGTCCCCCCCTCTTCCCCCCCTTCCTCCGCGTTCTCCCCCCTCTTTCTCTTCCCTGCGTGGCGTCGACGCTGCGGGCGGGTCAGTCCACGAAGCATCGGAACCCTTGTCCCTCCGCGTCCTCTTCCTCAACATCCTCCTCCTTCCTCTCGCCGCCTTTCCCCTCCTCTGCGTCGTCGTCGGCATCCACATCTCCTTCCCCATTTTGCTCCTGGCACCCCTGTCTTCGACTCTTTCCTCCTCGGCCGAATCCTCTCATTGCTCGTCGTCCTTTTATCTTCTCTCCCTCCTCATCTCCCGCTCCCCGTCTCCTTCGCGTCCCCATCTCCTCCTCTTCGTCCTCGTCCTCTTCCTCCTCCTCCTCCTCCTCCTCCTCCTCCTCCTTCCCCTCCTCCTCCTCCTCCTCCTCCTCCTCCTCCTCCTCCTCCTCCTCCTCCTCCTCCTCCTCTCTCTCGCAGCGGCTTCGGCCGTCCCCGCATGGTCCGCGCGCCGCACCTGGCAAGGAGCACGTCGCCAGGGCGTTCAAAGGTGCGGTCCTGAGGAATGGGGTCCTGAGGACGAGGTGCCTCAAACAATGTACACCCACCCTTGGATCCCTTCCTATCCTCAGGACCCCACCCCTCAGGACCCCATCCTTGAACCACCGAATCCAGGGTTGCCCACTCCTGCTCAGAACCATCCTGAGGCCCTCCAAGGGGGAATGGGGGAGGCCGAAGGGAGCGGCCGTGCCGCTCAAAGGATGTAGCAGTTCGCACTCTGGCTGGGATATTAATCGAGGGGTGGGTGACGAACCTTTCCACGGAGCCTGCCCCCCCCCCTCCTCCTCCTCCTCCTCCTCCTCCCTCTGGTCTCCTCCTCCTCCTCCTCCTCCTCTTCTCCCCTCCTCCTCCACCCCCCCCCATCCACCCGTTCCGACAGCACGTGCCCATCCCCCCGAGCAGATCCAAGGGGGGGGGGGGCGATTATTGCCCCATCCAGAGTACCAAGGACGGCGCACCTTGCGCGTAACGTTGTGCACGGCGTACCTTGTCCGCAGCGTTGTAGACGTCGCACGTCCCAGGCACTCGGAAGCGTATGCTGGGTAGGCTGGCCTCACCGTGACTATCGTAGACTCCGCCGAACAGGCTTTCGTCGTGGAACATGTTGAGGAAGAATTGGGTAACCCCCTTGTGGGCCATCAGAGGCTGCGAGATCGTATAAGCGCTCGAACACGTACTCATTTTTCACCGGATCGTGATATCGGACGGTTCGTGCTTCCTCCAGGCACACGACGGCGAGTGGCTTCTGCCATCGGCCCCGATTTGAATGCCCAGCACTCCGTCGTGGCATCCCACACGCCCAGAATACTGTCAAGGCCATTGTGGTGCCTCTGGCTTTTGAGTCCGATTACGCTGGCCGTAACCCTTTATCGTTGTCCTGTGTGTGCAGGTACTTTGGCTTGTTCTAGTAGTCTGGCTAGTGTTGCTGGTGGTTATTGTAGCTCATGTGGTTGCCCTTGTCGCCCTTGTAGTTCAGCTCGTCGCCCTGGTAGTTTTGCGGGAAGCTCTCGTGGTTTTGCTTGTGGTCCGCGTAGATCAAGTTGCGGCTTTCGTAGCTCCGCAGGTGGTCCTTGTAACTGAGCTGGTGGCTCTCGGAGTTCTGCTCCTGGGCCTGCAGCAGGCTCTGGTAGCTCTTCCTGTAGCCCGCGTGGGTCTGGTTGTGGCCCTGGTAGCTCAGCAGGTGGCCCTCGTAGCTCTCGTAGTTTAGCTGGCGCTCCTCGGAGCCCTGCCTGTGATACCCGAAGCCCCGCCTGTGGCCCTGGTAGTTCAGTGCGTGGTCCCAGTAGCTCTCAGTGCGTGGTCCTCGTAGCTCAGCTGCTGGCTGTCCTTGCTCAGCAGGTGGCCCTTGCACTTCAGCTCGTCGCCCTGGTAGCTCTGCGGGAGGTTCTCGTAGTTCTTCTTGTGGCCCGTGTAACTCAGGTAGTGGCCCTCGTAGCTCTGCTTGTGGCCTTCGTAGTTCAGCTGGTGGGTCTCGGAGCTCTGCTTCTGGTCCTTGCCGTTCAGCTTGTCGTCCTAGTTGCTCTGCAGGAAGGTCATTTTGGCCTGTAGTCCGCGTGGCTCTGGTTGTGGCCCAGCAGGTGACCCTCGTAGCTCTCGTAGCTGTGCCTTTGGAACAGCTGGTGCCTCCCGTAGCTCAGTTGGTGGTCCTCGTAGATCGGCCATTGGCCCTCGTAGCGCAGGAGGTGGTCCTCGTGGTTCAATTGATCGTCCTCGTGGTACTGCTTGTGGCTTTCGTAGCTCAGCCCGCGGTCCTCGTTGCTTAGCTTGTGGCTTTCGTGTCTCTGCTGGTGGCACTTGTAGCACGGCAGGTTGGTCTTTGAGCTCTTCTGGTGGCTCCCGGAGTTGTGCCTGTGGTCCTCGTAGCTCAGCTTGTGGTCCTCGTTGTACAGCTTGTGGCTCTCGTGGTTCTGCTGGTGGCTCTCTCGTAGCTCGGCAGGTGGGTTTTGAAGTTCTTTTGGTGACTCTCGTAGCTGTTCGCGTGGTCCTCGTAGTTCAGCTCGTGGTCCCCGAAGGTCGTCTGGTGGCGCTGGTAGCTCTGCTGGTGGCGGTAGTCGCTCTGATAGTTGCCCTCGAAGTTCAGGCAGTGGCGGAAGTAGTTTTCCAGGTGGCCCTCGTAGCCCTGCTTCTCGTAGTTCAGCTCACGGTCCTCGAAGCTCAGCTTGTGGCTCTCGTTGTTCTGCCGATGGCTCTCGCAGCTCGGCAGGTGGGTCTTGAAGCTCTTCTGGCAGCTCTAGTAGCCGTGCGTGTGGTCCTCGTAGTTCAGCTTATGGTCACCGACGGTTGTCTGGTGGCCATAGTAGCTTTGCTGGTGGCTGTAGCAGCTCAGAGGGCACGCTCTCTTTGTAGTCCTCGAAGTCCGAGTTCTTAGTCGTCGGCTGCCACGTCGTAGCGTTCCACGTTCTGGGTGTTCCTGTAGTCCTGGCGGCTGTCGTAGCCCTGCGGCCCGTCGTAGTCCTAGGGGTCTTAGGAGCACAGGTTATTCTCGATGAGTAGAAGGCGCGGCCGTAGTGGTACTCGTCGTGGGCGGCGCGGCTGCTGTCCACCAGTACCTCCGCGAGGACGTACTTAGTAACCCTTTCGGGCTGCTTGGTCGTGCCGCTCCTGGTGTTGGTATTGGTGGCGTACTTGGCGTTGTAGTGGTGGTGGTGCTCGTCCTGGGGCTGCCTGTTACGCAGCTCGTTCTCGTCCTAGGGCTGCCTCTTGGACAGCTTGTTTTCCCACTGGGACACCGGGGCTGCCTGTTACGCAGCTCGTGCTAGGACGTTCTCGATAGGGAGGTCGTAGCAACGAATACGACGTCGCAGGGTCGAGGCTGTATCCCATGCTGGACTTCGTCCGTTGTTGGGCCGCGTTTGTTCGCGCCCAGGCTCCTCTATGAGTGTATGGTTTAGGCATCCTTGCCAGTACGTCTCCACAAACGTGGGAAAGTTTCGTGGTAATTCTCCTCTCGCGGATGTTCTCCCACTGGTGGATGATGTTGTAGTCGCAGTTGGCCACCCACAGTTGGATGAAGTTGTGCACCCAGAGGTTGTTGTAGACGTTGTACGCGCGCAGCCGATCTCTGCTGCGCGCTGAGGCCGGCACCCCGTGGGACCTGGCGCGGCGGCGCGGGAGCTCGGGGCCAGATGCCTTCGTCGTCGTCGTCCTCCTCCTCCTCTTCCTCGTCCTCCTCCTACTTTCCTCCCCTGCCTCCTCCTCCTCCTCCTCCTCCTTCTCTTCCTCCTCCTCCTCCTTCCCGAGGGGGCAGCGGAAGGCCACGGCCGCGCGCCCGTGCCGCGAGCGGGCGCATGCCGCTCGCGTGCCACGGTGCGGGCGCGCTCTCCGCGGCGCAGGCCTTGGCTGGGCGCAGGCTCCGCGTGGCGGGGGGGGGCTGTGGGCGGGAGGGGCGTGGGCGGGGGAGGGGTGTGGGCGGGAGGGGCGTGGGCGGGATGGAGGAGGGGGAGGAGAGGAGGAGGGGGAGAGGGGATGGGGGAGAGGAGGGAGAGCGGGAGGAGTGGGGGGGAGGAGAGAAAACAAGAGAGGGAGGAGGGAGGGAGGGAGGAGGGTGGGAGGGGAGGGAGGGAGGGGGAGGAGGGAGGGAGAGGAGGAGGAGGAGGGAGGACGAGGGAGGAGGAGGACGGGACGAGGACGAGGACGAGGAGGAGGAGGAGGAGGAGGAGGAGGGAGGAGGAGGAGGAGAGGGGGAGGAGGGGGAGGCCGCCTTTTCCCCCTCCTCTTCCTGCTTCTCCTCCTCTTCCTCCTCCTCCTCTTCCTTCTCCTTCTCTTCCTCCTCCTAATCCTCCTCCTCCTTGCCCTTCTCCTCCTCTTCCTCTTCCTTCTTCTGCTCCTCCTGACCTCACTCCTCTCTAATGAGGGGGGGTGGACGGGTACGCTGGAGGCGGTGGGGGCGGAGGTGGGGGACCAGATGGAACGGGGAGGGAGAGGAGGGGGATGGGGGCCGATGGGCATGCCTTCATGTCGTAGCGGGCGAACTTCTGGCCGATACGCCTGGCCTTGGTGGACACCAGACCTACTTCGAGTTTCTTAATTAGCATCGGGGGGGGGCGTCACCCCCGCCGACAGCCCCACATCGACCCCCATCGCGGGCAGCCACCGCGCGCCGAAAGCGCTCCGACCCCCGTCGCAGCGCGACGGCGAGGCGAAGTTGGCCCCCGTCGGGGGGTACCCCCCCACGCTTTTTTTGTGTGAAGCCCATCTACGTAAGACGGGCTTAGTGCCGCGACCGCGGTTCAGGCGGGAGGAGGGGGGATCGGGGGGCAGCAGAAGGGCGGGGGCAGCTTGCA
The DNA here is from genome assembly GCA_963575745.1 of Prorocentrum cordatum. Taxonomy (NCBI): domain Eukaryota; class Dinophyceae; order Prorocentrales; family Prorocentraceae; genus Prorocentrum; species Prorocentrum cordatum. The sequence goes on along the minus strand of CAUYUJ010021082.1, from coordinate 505,531 downwards.
GGAGGAGGGGCGCGGCATGGGAGAGGCAAATGTGAGGCCCGACGCTGAGCGTCCATGCCCAGCACCACCTGGTGAAACGTGATGGACCGATTTTCCACTACCATAGGTAGGGGACGGGGGAGGAGGAGGAGGAGGAGGAGGAGGAGGAGGAGGAGGAGGAGGAGGAAGAGGAGGAGGAGGAGGAGGATGAGGAGGAGGAGGAGGAGGAGGAGGAGGATGAGGAGGAGGAGTGGGCGGACCAGTGTACGCCCAAGAGGCATCAACGACGTTGGAATAAACCATCCCTCCAAGCTCCCTCTTCATAGGCCCCTACAACGGTTCATTTTCATTGCGGGAACTGCCTCGTTGGAAAACAACCGTTTGAAGACCCTTCAGCATGCCGAAACATTGCCCTCGGGACTCCAACGCCACGGATCAACCTGACTGTTGAGTGTTGACGAGCCAGAATCGTGCCATAACGCCTCTCTTGGGACTTCAACACAGCGATTCAATGTAACTGTTGCGCCTGCGTAATCCTGAGCCCTTTCAAAACACCATGACTGGTACGCTGATGATGGGATTCCGTGAACACCATGCAACTTTTTAGAACGAATGTGCGCGGCGCGAAGGCGAGAGCCACATTTTGAAAAGGCGCCGCCCTCAGTCCGTGAAGCTCTCGCAAATGTTTGAAACGAATGTGCGCCGCGCTAAGGCCAGAGACACATTTTGAAAACCACCCGCCCTCAATCCGTGAAACTCTTGAACATGTTTACAACGAGGCGATAGCTACATGTTGAACACCACCCGCCCTCAATTTGTAAAACTCTTGCATTTTAAAACGAATGTGGGCCGCGCTAAGGCGACAGCCACATTTTGAAAACCGTCCGCCCTCAATCCGTGAAACTCTTGCAGATTGTTAAAACGAATGTGCGCCAGGCTAAGACAAGAGCCACATTTTGAAAACGGCCCGCCCTCAATCCGTGAAGCTCTTACATTTTGAAAAGGCACTGCGCCGCGCTGAGGCGAGAGCCACGTTTTGAAAACCACCCGCCCTCCATCTGGGAAGCCGTTGCCAATGTTTAAGCCTCAGAGTCACAAGTGGTGAGGAAGTCTCAGGCGAAACGCCCAGCCCGCCCTAAAAATTGGCCTCGGGGTGTGAAGGAGCGGAGGACGAGGAGGAGGAGAACCTCCCCATCCTCCCTTCTCCTCCGTCCTACCTATGGTAGTGGTGATGGAAAATTTGCCCATCAAAACGCGCTCGAAAGCGTGTCTTCGAAGCTCACGGCCTACGGTGCAAACAGCCCTCGATCGCCGCAGCCGTCGTCCGACCCGCCCGCCCGAGCTCCAGGTTCTGCGCCTCTGCGCGCCGCGGGGGGCGGCGCCCCGCCTCTGCCGGCGGGCTGCTTCTCTGCATTGGGCTGGCGGTCGCTCCAGGAGGGCTCCTCCTTTCCGCCCGTCCTTCTCCGTTGCGCTTCCCGCTCGGGGCTTCGTAGAGGAGGGGTTGTCCCAAGGTGGTTTGGGAATGCGCTTAGTTGGATGCTCACGTTTCCTTCCTCCAGGGGCCGTTTGGAGCGGCTCTCCTCCCAGACCCATCTCTGCCCATGTCCCACCTCTACGCCCTCCCGGCCTGCCCTCCCCTCGCCGTGGGGGAAGCGGGTCCTGAGGGAAACGGGTCCAGAGGTTTTTCTCGCCGTTTTCAGGCTCTTGGGGCCTCCACGGGCCCTAGGACTGTCAGAGAACGGCTCAGGATGAAGATCTCGTCCTGGGGGAAGGCCCCAGGATCCAGGGCCCGTTTCCCTCGGGACCTGTTTTCCCCATGCTAGTCCTTCCCATCCTTCCCTCTCCGTTCCGCTTCCCGCCCTCCCCCCCGCTCTAGGCCTCCCAGATGGGGCCCGAGTAGCTGGGGTCGGAGGATCTGATCGCGCCGCATCGCTGATGCATCGGCGATGCGGCTCGATGTGGGGCCCGATTTTCTCCACGCCGACGTCGCCAGGGCATCGCCGATGCATCTGTGATGTATCGCCGATGTGGCGCGATCCTCCGACCCCACCTACTCCGACCTCATCTGGGAGGCCTCTACCATCTGTCTGCCCTGACATCCCCTCGTTGTGAAGAAAATCGCGGCGGAAGACGTTGTGCCATTTTCGGAGTGAGCGCTGTCTGCCTTTGCTGGCAGGGGGGGGGTTCAACCCCCTCCCTCCAAAACCCAGGGGAGGGGTCTGGAGCCTACTGAACCCCTCGGAAAATAATTTGGGGTCCAGGGCACCGCACCACCCTCCCGGGAAAAATAGTGGGGGGTTCAAATACCCCCCCCCCTCCCCCGGGAAAATTAGTGGGGGGGTCAGGCCCTCCCCCTGGAAAATCATTGGTGTCCACAGAAGCCCCCCACCCTGGCGACGTCGGCGCCGACGACGACAACGACGACGACGCACGACGCACGACGCACTACGGCGAGGGGTCCGAGCTCTTTACCACGATGGTAATCCCCTTGAGCTGCTGGTGCCTCTTGTAGGCGCAGCGCAAACGTTGGGCTTGCCCGGCGAACCAGCGCAGCAGGAACATTTCTCTGCAACTCGCTGCTCTGGCATCAAGGGGTGGGATGAGGAAATTGGAAGCTGGCTTGGGATTGGAGTCCTCGATCCTGGGCCCGTGCGAGTGTGGTTCGGACACGCCTGAGGAAGAGTCAGGAGGGAAAACAACACAGGCACAATTAATCGTCGACTCTCAGGAAAATATTGGAAACTATGGGAAGTGAGGGGGAATGCGAAAACAACTGAAGTATGGGACAATATGGTGAATTCTGAGATTTGTGTTTGTTTATTTGTGTGTCCCAGGGCCCCGTTAAAGAGGGAGGTGTGGTCCTGGTGCTCGCAGGTGCCGCTCGGCTCGCTATCGGACTACCTGGGCCTGTCAGCCTCGCCGTCGGCTCAATCGATGTCCCCGAAATCGGCAAACTCGCACTGCTTGCGATCGGCGTACTCGAACCGATCGTACTCGAGTTCGGCGTAATCGATCCTGCTGTTATCGGGCTCGCACTCGGCTCAGATCCGTGATTGGCTCCCGAGAGGCGGTCCGAAACTGGGCATGTCGCAATGAGTGCCGCAACGATCTCTTCATTTTCCTGAACAGTCGAGTCATCAGATATGCATACGACCGAAGTCCTCGTCTCTGCACGGCTGGGCCTCTGAAAGCCGCCAGCACCAAAGTCACCACACAGGGGCAATCGCCACTGCTTCGTCTTCGGGTTATCCCAGGAGCGTCGAAGAGCCATCTGGACGTTCAGGGACCTGAGGGCTAAGATGCCCTGCGAGGTGTCTATGATTCCAGACAGGTCCTCGAGCATGCCCTCTGAGACCAATAATAGGATCCATCCTGGTATCACGCAACATTTGAGTATCCCACTCCGCCTCCCAAATCCACAGGATACTCAGCAACCCACTGGGATTGAGCAGACTGGCTATTCGTGAAGTGGAAACTCCGGCCAGCACATGGGACATATCGGATATCCAAGCCGGAAAACGTCCTGAGGGCGTAATGGTGGATCGCAATCGTATAATCCCCAACGTCTATAACCTAGAGTGCCCCGTATACACCATGCCTTGTACAAGACCCAAGAGCTGAACCGATAAAAAGTGACACAGACGGTGCTTGGCCCGTTGGAGACTCGCGAAACCTGGAGGGGCCCATCTCGACTCCCGTGGGTGCTGGATCTGCCATTGCGCTAGAGGCCGCATCAGAGGTAGCCTCGGCCTTCTTGCTCTCCTTTGCCCGCTGCCGGCGCTCCCCGTTCTTGATCTTCAGGGGGTCCTCCAGGGGGCTAGGCTGGCTAAGAGTCTCGGTGGCTCTCTCGGACGCCTTCATCTCCAGCACTCCGCCCTCGTCTGAGTCGAACAGGTGGGCCGGCTCGTCGTTCGGATCGGACTCCTCCGCCGCGTAGATTGCACGGGCATGCTCTCTCGGCGGGTTCTTGCACTTTCTCGTCCAGTGTCCGATCTCCTTGCACGGCGCTTCAGCTCCTCGATCTTCTGCCTGGCCTTACTCTGGTTCTCGCTGTCGCCCTTGCCGCGGCCTCCGCCCTTGGGCGGCGTCACCTCACGGTAGCCTCGAGACGTCTTGTGGTCCATCACAGCAAGGCGAGTGTCCTGCCAGCTGCCACGGCCTCATGGTCCTGCCTGCCACGCCGCCAGCACCGCGTAAGCCTCACCCTCGTCCATGATGTCCTCCTCCGCGAGCTCCCCGTACTGGTCCGAGCCGCACTCCAGCACGTGCAGGACGTGGGCGATGGGGTCTTCGTCGTCCTGGTAGCCACCCTCGTCAACGTTTAACGCCTTGGCTGCGCGGTTCTGTCCACTGCCATCGCCGTGGTAGTTCCTGGTCGTGTTCTCCAGCCTGCTGTCATCTAGCAGGCCCTTTCGAGCGTTCCGCACGTCCTCATATGCCCGCGAGCCAGTCGTCTGGAGTATCACCGCCATGCGCTCTACGTGGTCAAGCTTTGTCTGTCTCAGGAGGAAGTACCCTTGAACGTCGTCCAGCGTGACCTGCAGCTTGCGATGCCTGTCGAAGGCCTTCTTAATCTTTAAGTGCTGCTGCAAAGTCTCGTTCTTTTTGCGCTCACTGCCGAAGAAGGTGTACTCGAATTTCATGTGCTTTTCATGCACGTTCTTGGGCAAGATCTCTGTCTCTAGGGCCCTGATGATGCTCTGAACACCTCCTTCACCCTTGAGCTCCTCGAGATCTAGGCCTTCCACGATACTCTGAACCTGGTCGTCGCCTCAGTCTAGAATGTTGCATTTTGAGTGCAATCCCCGCTGTGAGGCCAGGATGCCTGTCGCTGCTCTTGACCAGATCCTCAGGCGGCGCACGTCCTTGCGCAGCTCCTCGATCGTGGCAGCTTTGATTGTCGGCGGCGGCACGTACCTGCCTCGGTCTCCACCGCGGCCGTCCACCGCTGGTGCCGCGAACTCCTCTTCCACGGCGAGCTCATCCTCCTAGGCACCCATGGTGTCGACTCTCCGCCCTGCTGAGGGCGCCCGTCTCACTCACACGGGTGTCTCCTCAAAGTGTCAAGACTGCTACTCAGGATGTCGGTCACTATAGGAAAGGGTTCTGTTTCGGATCACTCTCGTCGTCCGTGAACTCACTCACACTCTTGGAGCGGGCTGGCGCCTCGCGTTGAGCTGATGCCAGCTCTGTTTCCACCAAGTCTAGTAGTGAACCTGCGGGAGAGCGGCAGCTTCTCGGGGTATCATTCGATACCAAAAGAGCACCACGTCTCAGTGCACTCAAGGGGCCGAAGCCCCTGCCCGAACCAACTGGTTATGGAGGGGTTTGGGCTGGGGGCGTCTGGCATCTCTTGGCATCTCTAGAACAACTGTGGAACGTATTGCAGTTTTTGTAAGGCTGTTGGCCTCTTGAGAGCTTCCCTGGAGCTCTTGGGGTTCTTGGAGGCCTCTTGGAGCGATCTTGGATGTCCTTGGGGGCCTCCAGAGGCAACTTGAACAGGCAAAAGATAATTCCATCACTTCCCTCCCTTCTTTTCAAGTTCGCCCATCCCCCTCCGTTCCCTCCTGTCCCAGGCTTTGGCGAGCCCCAGAGTGCGTTTCCGTTTCCCCCATCCCTCGTTGTCCGTTTTTTTTTTTTCCTTCGCTCTCTCTCTCTCTCTCTCTCTGTTTTTTTTGTCTCTCTCTCTCGTGCTCTTGGTTCTCCTCCGTATCCCGTTCCACATCGTTCTCCTTCTCCTCCTCCTCCCTCCTCTCCGATGCGTCATTTTCCCTCCTTCCTCTTCCTCGTCTCTCCTTCACGCCTTCCTCTCTCCGCCTCCCTCATGCGTTTCCGCCTCCTCCCTCTTTCATCCTCATCTTTCCTTTCCTCCTTCCTCCCTTCGCCGCCCTCACGCAGCATCCTGCTCCACTGAGTGGCAGGAGGCCCAGCTTGAACAAACAAGGGGAAGCCCTTGGATTTTTTTTTTCAGGCCGACCCCATTCGACATTTCGAGCCCAGACGCCAAGAGTCCCGGGGAGGCCTCCGAGGCGCGCCCAAGAAGTCCCAAGAGACCACCAGGTGACCCCCACCACAAACCGAAGAGACCCCACCCCCAGAACACCCCAAGAGCTCTCGAAGAACGTCCCCCTAAAGGCATCCGAAGAGACTCCCATCATGGTTTTTCCAGGCTGTTAGGTTTTCTTGGGCGTCCCCCCATTGGCTGCCCTTGGTCCTCCACGTGGCTGTCCTGCGCACCTTCCTAGGGTCTTCCTGGGCGCTGTCCACAAAAGGTACGTTATGTCGTGCCACATCTTAACGCCTCCCAGCCAGGCATAGTACAACCTAAGGGTTCCCCAAGGCCGCGCCCGATACGGCTTCGACTGACCTTGGCAGCCCTTGGATGGTCTGAGCCGCCCCATATCATTGACCCCCAGGGTTTCCAAGGGACCTCCCAAATACCTCCAAGAGTCCGAGGGCCCCTCCAGACGCCCAGAAGATCTTCAAGAGCGCTGAAGACGGTCCACAGGGCACGAGCCTCCCCAAGCCTCCCAGAGGTTACCTTCGGGCAGCTGCTCGGTGTATCTGCTCAGAGCAGCAGGATATCCTGGGGGCTGCTTATCCAATGGTTTCTCAAGCGTCCGTCAGGGAGTACGCTCCCAGATGGTGATCCTTGCGGGATGATGTCCATCCTCACCCAGTCTGGTAAGTTGACTTGGACTGCGCTAGAACCTGAACGCGCGCGACGCGCGTTGTTGTTTGTGTGTAGGTTTTTTTGTATTGTTGTTCTCTCCGCTCTATCTACATACATGTATGTGTGTGTATATGTTTATGCATGTATATATATATATGTGTTTGTGTATGTGTATAGGTATGTGTACATGTATGTGTGTATGCATATGTCTATGTATACAGATATACATGTAGATGTATATGTAGTTGTATATGTTTGTATACGGGTATATGTATATTAATATGTATGAGTATGTCTGCATATTCATATGTAGATGCATACATATACATATACTTGTATCTAGATATATAGGCGTATTTATTTGTAGTTGTATATGTGCATGTACATGTATACGTGAACTTGTAGGTATATGTATATGCATGTATATATTAGTCTTTACATGTTTATGTGTACGTGCATGCATATATATATATATGTATATACGTATGTGTAATCATATATATATATATATATGTATATATATATCTCATATATATATATATGTACAGTTTTAGGTGTATGTATGAGTATGTGTATATGTCTGTGATGTGTATACGTACATGTATATGTTTAGGTTTGTGTACATGTACACGTATATGTTTATGCATATGTATAATTATATGTATATGTACAAGTATATGTGTACGTACAGTATTTGTATATCTACGTATATATATGCATACGTATATGTATATGTTTATGTCTATACAACTGTATATGTACACGTATATGTATGTATATATATATATATACATTTGTATGTACATGTATATGTATATGTATATGCATAGGTCTATGTGTACGTATATGTATATGTACATGTATACGTAAATGCACATGTATATACATATGTATATACATATGAATGAATATATGATATGCATATGTATATGTATATGTACATGTATATGTATATGTACATGCATATGTATATGTATATGTATATGTATATGTATATGCATATGCATCTGTATATGTTTATGTTTATGTATATGTATGTGTATATGCATATGTATATGTATATGCATATGTATATGTATATATATGTATATTTATATGTATATGTATATGTACATGTCTATGTAGTTGTATATACATGTGATTATGATTAGGTATATATATATGTATATGTTTATGTACATGTATATGTATGTATATATGTATATGTATATGTATATGTATATGTATATGTTCATATATATACATATATATAGGTATATGTATGAGTATATTTATATGTATAGGTGTAGGTCTAGGTCTATGTAAATATATACACATACATATGTATGCTGGTATGTCTACACATAATCGTACACATGAGAGATCCCCGGGGCAGGGCTCCATCGAGCTGCCTCGTGTAAGTTTCCGGGTTCCCCGCCTTGGGGGCCTCTGAGAGCGCCCAGGGAGGGTCCCAAGACGGACGCGGCAGGCCCAAGAGGCCCCCAAGACGAACCGAGAGGGCCCCAAGACGGTATAAGAACGCTCGAAGAAGCCCAAGATAGCTTCAAGTGGGCCCAGGATAGTCCCCAACGCTTTAAGAGAGCACCAAGGGGACCCCCAAGAGGGCCCCAGGATGCCCAAATCATAAACTGTCGATTGATTTTGGAAAGTGTTAGCGATCTCGTTTTTCCAATCTTCTAGTGCTCCCATACGGCCCAAGAGGTGCCTGAGAAAGCACCAACACAGCCCAAGAGGCCTTGCGTGGCCATTATGGCTCAAGCTATTTGGCGCGTGCTGCCACAGACGAGGTTGCGGAGCCTTTCGGCGCCGTCCCATATACCTTCCATTCGCCATGGCGCTCAGCACGCGTGCCCTGCTCGTCGCCGGGTGGGCGGCCGTGGCCGCGGCGGAGACCGTGAAGTTTTCCGACTACGACCTTGGGGCAGAGTTCACCAAGTGTGTCAAGATCTCGGATTGGAACACGATGGGAGTCGACGACGAGGTGGAGGTCGCGGATTACGGCGATGATGGATGCTGCCCGACCGATTACACCCCGGGCATCGTGCTTGGATCCGGCACGGAGTACCACAAGGGCGTGGTGAGGTGCGGCTTGAACGATGACGGATCGCGGTCTGGCATGAGCACGGGCACGACTTGCGATTACGGCAAATGTTTCGTGGTAAACCCGGCTTTTACGTGCTCGGACGCGGACAGCTCCAAGATGACCTTGGGCGGCTGTTGTCCGACGACGAGCGACTACGGGGACGACTGCTACGGCTACTCCAAGTCCACCTCGAACAGCGTGGAATATTGTTCCACTTACAAGGTCGTGGGCGGCAGCTGGGAGACCCTCGGCTCCTCCGCGACGGACGACGACATCGCGGACGGCGCGCTCGCCTGGGGTACAGCGGTGGGCGGCTCGGGCGTCTACAACTACGGCCTCTGCGGCTCGTCCGGCGGGTTGCCGGCACCTGCCAGCCTCGCGCGGCGCAGCGCCGCCCTTGCCGGCCTCGCTGCGCTTCCCGGCCTCGCCGCGGCAGCGCTGGCGGCGCACGCGGCGTGAGGCAGCCAGCGTTTCTGTACATTTTGGTCGCACCAGGCAGCGCTTCGGAGAACTGAGGGGGTGGGGGGAGGGGCGGATAAGTGGCCAGGGGTTTGGATCGTCGCCGCTGGACTCTTCGGGTCGCCTCGCTGCCTGATGACCTATCATTTGCGGCGCAGCCGCTCGGCGCTGCCTTCGTGCGGGGGCCCAGCGCCGAGAGGAAGCCGTGGCTCGAAGCCGCGGCCCCCATCAGTTCCGCTTGGGAGCTGCTTCTCAACTGCTCTAGTTGCATGCAGACGTGCAAGTGTTCGCGCAGGGTTGGGACCCGAGCGGCATCTTCGCGCCGCGTGCATTTTGCCACATCTTGGTGCGCTCGATTGGTCCTCGAGCGAGTTTAAGCGGACATTTGATGTGTGTTCCTACATCCGACAAAACAAAAAAACACAGCCCGAGAGGCCTCCGTGACGGCGCGAAGACGACCCAAGAGAGCGCCAAGGTGGCCCAAGATGCCACCAAATCGGCCCAAGAGGCCTTTAAGACGGCCCCAGCACTCGGGCAAGATCGGGGATCCAAACGGACATGTCGAGCCCGGACGCCAAGAGCCCTGGGGAGGCTTTCGAGGCGCCCCCAAGAAGTCCCAGGAGGCCACAAGGAGTCCCCCAAGAAGCCCCAAGAGCCCCCCACCCCCCCCAAGAAGCCCCCAACAGCCCTCTAAGAGCGTCCCCCAAAGGCATCCAAAGAGCACGGTTTTGCCAGGCTCTTAGAGCTCTCGGGCATCCCCCGCCCCCTTAGGCTGCCCCGGGTCCTCCTCGTGGCTGCCTCTCTTCTGGGGCCTCCCTGAGCGATTCGATTGCTGAAAACAGCTGGGGGATCCGCCCTGCACGCATGCCTGTGGCGCGAAATCGTGCTGCACGTCGCCTCCAAGAGAAGAGGGGGCCGCGTCATCTGTCTTTGCCGTTTGTCGTGCAACATCTTAGCACTTCCTAGCAAGGCGCAGTACGGCCCAGGGGATCCCCAAGGCCGCGCCCAAGACGGCTTCGATGGACCCCGTATCCATTTTGGCTCAAGGGGACGTCTCTGTCGCTAGAGTTTTTCCCAACCATCCTGTGGTGTTGGGTCCTCGTTTTGAAGAGACGGTGCCCGCGTCCTCTCCTCTCCTCCTCTTCCCCCTCCTCCCTCCTCCCTCTCATTATCATCATCATCATCATCATCATCATCGTCATCGTCACCGTCATCATCAGCATCATCATCATCATCGTTCTTATCACCATCGTCGTCATCATCATCGCCGTCTCCATCATGGCCACACGTTTCGTGGACCCATAGTGAGCTCCACCGAAGGCCCCAGTGGCAAGGTCCGCATGCGGTTCCACCTCCATTTCGGCGCACCCCTCACACGTTCCGTGGCCCCATAGGGAGCTCCACCGAAGGCCCCAGTGTCAGGGTCCGCATGCGGTTCCACCTCCATTTCGGCGCACCCCTCACACGTTTCGTGGCCCCATAGGGAGCTCCACCGAAGGCCCAAGTGTCAGGGTCCGCATGCGGTTCCACCTCCATTTCGGCGCACCCCTCACACGTTTCGTGGCCCCATAGGGAGCTCCACCGAAGGCCCAAGTGTCAGGGTCCGCATGCGGTTCCACCTCCATTTCGGCGCACCCCTCACACGTTTCGTGGCCCCATAGGGAGCTCCACCAGTGTCAGGGTCCGCATGCGGTTCCACCTCCATTTCGGCGCACCCCTCACACGTTTCGTGGCCCCATAGGGAGCTCCACCGAAGGCCCAAGTGTCAGGGTCCGCATGCGGTTCCACCTCCATTTCGGCGCACCCCTCACACGTTTCGTGGCCCCATAGGGAGCTCCACCGAAGGCCCAAGTGTCAGGGTCCGCATGCGGTTCCACCTCCATTTCGGCGCACCCCTCACACGTTTCGTGGCCCCATAGGGAGCTCCACCGAAGGCCCAAGTGCAGGGTCCGCATGCGGTTCCCTCCATTTCGGCGCACCCCTCACACGTTTCGTGGCCCCATAGGGAGCTCCACCGAAGGCCCAAGTGTCAGGGTCCGCATGCGGTTCCACCTCCATTTCGGCGCACCCCTCACACGTTTCGTGGCCCCATAGGGAGCTCCACCTGAGGCCCCAGTGGCAGGGTCCGCATGCAGTTCCACCTCCATTTCGGCGCACCCCTCACACGTTTCGTGGCCCCATAGGGAGCTCCGCCTAAGGCCTAAGTGGCAGGGTCCGCATGCAGTTCCACTTCCATTTCGGCGCACCCCTCACACGTTTCCGTGGCGTCATAGGGAGCCCCGCCTAAGGCCCAAGTGGCACGGTCCGCTTCGGCACACCCCTCACACGTTTCGTGGCCCCATAGGGAGCTCCACCGAAGGCCCAAGTGTCAGGGTCCGCATGCGGTTCCACCTCCATTTCGGCGCACCCCTCACACGTTTCGTGGCCCCATAGGGAGCTCCACCGAAGGCCCAAGTGTCAGGGTCCGCATGCAGTTCCACCTCCATTTCGGCGCACCCCTCACACGTTTCGCGGCCCCATAGGGAGCTCCACCGAGGGCGCCAATGGCAGGGTCCGCATGCAGTTCCACCTCCATTTCGGCGCACCCCTCACACGTTTCGCGGCCCCACAGGGTGCTCCACCGAAGGCCCCAGTGGCAGGGTCCGCATGCAGTTCCACCTCCATTTGGCGCACCTCTCACACGCTTCGTGGCCCCATCGGGTGTTCCACCAACGACGATACTTACAACGGCGGCATTCGGAATTGCGTATGGTTGGGCCCTTCGCCAGGATTTTTCTGCCCTGCCAGCACGCTACTGGCAAGCTCAGCCTCAGCCCGCCAGCGATGTTTCAAGTTTTTTTGGATGCTCTCATCGAACAGGACGAGGGTAAGGCGGTGCACTCCGAGACGGACGAGGTCAGCTTGGCCCCTTCGCAATGCTCATGGGCAGATCTGCTCGCCTTCGACAGCGACAGGGACGCCGATGCAGACAAGGAGAGGGAGGGCGACGAGCTGGCGCTCCTCAAGCCGGCGTTCCTCGAGACGGTGCCCCGGCGCCCCTGGAGGGGACTTGCGATGCCGGCGCCAGAGGAGGCCCCGCCCAAGCGCCTCCGGTCCGAGGCGTACTGGGAGCAGAAGGCCGCCGCCATCGGCGGCCGGCGCGCCCAGCCGTGGAGCACGTGCGTGAGGCAGCGGCGCCCGTGACACGGCGGAGAGGACTGTTGCGCGTCAGCCGCGTGATGTGAGGGTTGCCATTGTGCGGGCGACGCCCCCGCGGTCGGTATTCGGCCGCATGAGGCCGCGACGGTGGAATTCAGATGCTTAGTTCTCGTGTTTTTTTTGCGGCAATTGGTCAAGCCGCTGAAAGCGATGGTGATGCTTTTCTGTCCCACGTCCCATGTTCGTTTGCGCTTGATTTTCCCGATAGATTGGGTTTCAGTTTCCGCAGCGGAGATTCTTCAGAAAGTCAGTCGGTTTGGCACTCGCGCCAGGGCGTGTTAGGCCTACACGCTGGGTTGCTGATTGTGCAGGAGTGCACGGGCGTGTCAGCTTGCTTGCAAGTGAGTTCCGTTTAGGAACAGTTCCGCATGCTATACTCAGGAACGGTTCGCTCCTGATCCTCTCTCATTCGTCCTCCTCCCTCATGTGTCCCTTGCCTCTTGTCTTCCAAACACTTCCAAGATTGCCCGAGGGGCCCTCCAGACGCCCAGAAGATCTTCAAGATTGCTGAAGACGGTCCACAGGGCACGAACCTCCCGAAGCCTCCCAAAGGTTACCTTCGGGCAGCTGCTCGGTGTATCTGCTCAGAGCAGCAGGATCTCCTGGGGGCTGCTTATTCAAACGACTCCTAAAGCGTCCATAGGGAGTACGCTCCCAGATGGTGATCATTGCGGGACGATGTCCATCCTCATCCAGTCCGGTAAGTTGACTTGGACTGTGCTCGAACCAACGCGCGCGTTTTTCCCCACATGTTTCGTGGGGTTTGGTTTTCTTCCCACCCGCGTCGCACCCGCGTCTTCCTCACATCACCTCCCGCCTCCCCCTTTCTCCTCCTCCTGGTCCTTCTTCCCTTCACCCACACGCAACACATGCACTGCACGTGCATCAGACACGCGTCTACATGCAGCCGCACGCATGCAGGTGTGGCACTTTCCCGACACCATAGGGGGTGCGCAGGGGGTGGTCCCTAAGCGCGGTCGCTATCCGTGCCGGTCGTCCAGGGCATAGCAGGAGTGGCATTTTCCCAACACCATAGGGGGTGCGCAGGGGGTGGTCCCTGAGCGCGGTCGCTATCCGTGCCGGACAACCAGGGCATAGCAGGAGTGGCATTTTCCCGACACCATAGGGGGTACGCAGGGGGTGGTCCCTGATCGCGGCCGCTATCCGTGCCGGTCGTCCAGGGCATAGCAGGAGTGGCATTTTCCCGACACCATAGGGGGTGCGCAGGGGGTGGTCCCTGATCGCGGCCGCTATCCGTAACGGTCGTCCAGGGCATAGCAGGAGTGGCACTTTCCCGACATCATAGGGGGTGCGCAGGGGGTGGTCCCTGAGCGCGGTCGCTATCCATGCGGGTCGTCCAGGGCATAGCAGGAGTGGCATTTTCCTGACCATAGGGGGTACGCAGGGGGTGGTCCCTGATCGCGGTCGCTATCCGTGCCGGTCGTCCAGGGCATAGCAGGAGTGGCATTTTCCCGACACCATAGGGGGTGCGCAGGGGGTGGTCCCTGAGCGCGGTCGCTATCCGTGCCGGACAACCAGGGCATAGCAGGTGTGGCTGTTTCCCGACACCATAGGGGGTGCGCAGGGGGTGGTCCCTGAGCGCGGTCGCTATCCGTGCCGGTCGTCCAGGGCACAGCATGAGTGGCACTTTCCCGACACCATACGGGGTGCGCAGGGGTGGTCCCTGATCGCGGCCGCCATCCGTGCCGGTCGTCCAGGCATAGCAGGAGGCATTTTCCAACACCATAGGGGGTGCGCAGGGGGTGGTTCCTGAGCGCGGTCGCTATCCGTGCCGGGCGTCCAGGGCATAGCAGGAGTGGCATTTTCCCGACACCATAGGGGGTGTGCAGGGGGGTCCCTGAGCGCGGCCGCTATCCGTGCCGGTCGTCCAGGGCATAGCAGGAGTGGCACTTTCCCAACACCATAGGGGGTGCGCAGGGGGTGGTCCCTGAGCGCGGTCGCTATCCGTGCCGGACAACCAGGGCATAGCAGGAGTGGCATTTTCCCGACATCATAGGGGGTGCGCAGGGGGTGGTCCCTGAGCGCGGTCGCTATCCGTGCCGGTCGTCCAGGGTATAGCAGGAGTGGCATTTCCCCGACACCATAGGGCGTGCGCAGAGGTGGTCCCTGATCGCGGTCGCTATCCGTGCCGGTCGTCCAGGGCATAGCAGGAGTGGCACTTTCCCGACACCATAGGGGGTGTGCAGGGGGTGGTCCCTGATCGCGGCCGCTATCCGTAACGGTCGTCCAGGGCATAGCAGGGGGTGCGCAGGGGGTGGTCCTTGAGCGCTGCCGCTATCCGTGCTAGTCGTCCAGGGCGCTGCTGTCCGTGACTGTCGTCCAGGGCACAGGCATGGCATATTCTCGACACCACAGGGCGTGCGCACGGGGTGGTCCTTGAGCGCGGCCTCTATCCGTGACGGTGGTGCTCAGGGCACATCGTTACGCAAGCTTGCTATCCGTGCCGGTCGTGCTCAGGGCAAAGGGGAACGCTGGCGGAGCAGGCGTGGTATATTCTCGTAACCTTAGGGGGTCCGCAGATGGTGGTCTCTGAGCGCGGCCGCTATCCGAGCCGGTCGTCCAGGGCGCAACAGGCGCGGTACTTTCTCGACACCATAGGGGGTGCGCAGGGAATGGCTACCAACATCATTCTCACATGCTCCACTTCAGCTATCATCACTCCAGCCATAATATCAGTATGTGGGGTTCCTCGGTAGCGTAATTTTGGTTCTGCCTTTTTCCGTCTCCATCTATATATATATATGTATGTATATGTATATACACAATGGGAGCTCCCGGGGACAGGGCTCCATCGAGCTGTCCCCTTGTACGTTTCCAGGTTCCCCGCCTTGGGGGCCTCCGAGAGCGCCCAGGGAGGATCCCAAGACGGGCACGACAGGCCCAAGAGGCCCCCAAGACGAGCCGAGAGGGCCCCGAGACGTTATAAGAACGCTCGAAGAAACCCAGGATAGCTTCAAGGTATGGTGATGCTTGCGGGATGGTGGCCATCCTCATCCGATCCTTTTCGATTGGCTTGGGCTGCGCTAGAGCGTAAGCGCGCGAAGCGCGCGTGGTTCGAGCATATCTAATATATATTTATATGTTCACACGTCTATGCGCACCTCTTGCTTTCTCATTGTTTTTGGTTCGTATTCCCCCCTCTGCAGCACAGCTGCATGCCTGTGATTAGTGAGACCAGTCTGTGTCTTGACTTTTTTGCCCCTCCTCTTTAATCCCCCTCCCTCTCTATTCACTGACGCCGCCCGCCTTGGCTCGAGCGAAAACCCAAGACTGAACAGCACCCTGATACCATCCAGGCCGAATCACGAGTTACCATCATGGGTGGCGACCCACCCGTACACGTACATAATCAACGCAAAGGCTCCTGGCTGATCCTGCGGTGGGGGGGAGGATGATGAGGAACTGCTGCATCGTCCTAGCGTTGCTGGTGATGACGCCTTGCGCTTCCGGACACATTGGGCTTCCGCTCCATGTTTGAGCTGCGCAAAAGAAGGACGACATGGCGGCATATGCTTGTCAGTACGTGGGAGCAGGAGGGAGGATGAGCAGAGTCATGAAGATGAGGGAAGAAGATGCGGAGGAGACGGAATAGTGGAGTGCATCAGGAACAGTTCTTCTCACCCGATCTTTTCCATCTTTTGATTTTGCTCATTCCTGTGCGTTTCGAGCATCTTGGTGTCGGATCTGGGCGATAACGCAATCCCATGTTGATGCTGATGCTGCTCATGGCGATAAGGAGGAGCAGCAGGAGGAGCAGGATAAGGAGGAGGAGGAGGAGGAGAACAAGGAGGAGTTAGTATGAGGAGATAGGGAAGAGTAGAAAGGATACGAGGGATGTGTATGGAGGGAAAGCGGGGGAGCAGGAGGGGTTGGCTTTGGAGCTACGTGAGCCGACGCTCGTAACGAAACGCAGGGATCAGTACCTGCAAAGCGGGAGTTGACTGGAGGTTCGGTGTTTCTCCACAAGGTTTGGCGCTTATCGAAGACGTCTACGGCGAATCACCGCCGCCCCCCTGCCTTTTGGAATCGCCCATGTGACCAAGCGCTGTGGCAAGAGCTCTGCCAAGCTATCGGACCATGCGTTCCCCCAATCGTTGTGGAAACCCTTCGAGGAACGTTTGGGGGGGATGGCGGGGTAGATCAGGAGGAGGAGGAGGACGACGAGGAGGAGGAGGAGGAGGAGAAGGAGGAGGAGGAGGAGGAGGAGGAGGAGGAGGAGGAAGAGGAGGGGGCATCTTGGGAGCCTCTGGGGTCCTGGGAGCTTCCTGGGAGCCTCCATGGGGCATCTTGGGGGCCTCCTTGGGCCTCATGGGGGCCTTGGGTGGCTTCTCGGGAGCCACTTTGGCTGTCTCAGGGCATTCCTGGCCCGTCTGACGCCGTCGGAAGCCGTCTTGGGGGTCTCTCTGGGCCGACTTGAAACACTCTAGGGGGGCTCCAGGGCCGTCTTGGAGGCCATCTTGGGCTTCTTGGAGGCCCCGTGGGCCGCCTCGGAGACCTCTTGTGGGCCTATTGGGCCGTCCTGGGCCATCTTAGGGCCATCTTGGGTTGTTTTGGTGAGCTCCTGGCCCGTCTGACGCCGTCAGAAGCTGTCTTGGGGGCCTCGGTGGGCCGACTGGGGGCAGTGCTCCAGGGTTGCCTTAGGGGCCATCTTGGGCGTCTTAGAGGCCTCTTGGGCCGTCTGGGCGCCCTCTAGGGACCGTCTTGGGGGCTTCTTGGGCCGTTCTGGGGCCATTCTGGAGGCCCCTTGGGCGATCTTTCTGGGCTCTTGGGCCGTCTCGGGCCGTCGGAAGGCCGAAACGGAGCAAATGCCAAGATCCTTCAACAACCTAAGTAACATCAACGATTTGGGCCTCTTCGGACCTTCCTGGAGGCCATCTTGGAGGCCTCTGGGGCCGTCTTGGAGATCTCTTGTTGGCCTCTTGGGCCGTCGCGGGTCATCTTAGAGCCATCTTGGCCCGTCTTGGTGGGCGTCTGACGCCGTCGGAAGTGTCTTGGGGGCCCCTCTGGGCCGACTGGGGGCTCCCTTGGGTTGCTCCAGGGCCGTCTTGGAGGCCATCTTGGGCGTCTTGGAGGCCTCTTGGGCCGTCTGGGGGCCCTCCTGGTGCGGTCTTCGGGGCCTCTTGGGCTGTTCTGGGGCCATATTGGAGGCCTCTTGGGCAATCTTGTGACGATCTTTGGGGGCTCTTGGGCCGTCTCGGGACGTCGAAAGGCCGAAACGAAGCAAATGCCCAAGTCCTTACACAATCTTATGAACATCAGCGATTTTGACCTCTTCCTGGAGGTCCTCTTGGAGGTCTTTTGGGCCGTCTTGAGGCCTCTTGGGCGCCTATTGGGTTCTCTTGGACCGTTTTGAAGGCTTCTAGGGCGGACTTGCAAGCATCTTGAACCCTCTATGGCCGTCTTGGAGGCCATCTTGGTCGTCTTGGAGGCATCTTGGAGGCCATCTTGGGCCATCTTGACCGTCTTGGAGGCCATCTTCAGCCATCTTGGGGAACTTTGTCCAGGAATTCCGGTCCTTGTGCGGCCTTCACGGGGCTGGCGGGACGGGTCCAAGCCCCAGGAGGAGCTCTTTTGGAAAAGAACCAATACCAAATCGTAAGAAATTCAGCACGCCAGGCACCCTTGTGATACATCACTCTAAAGTGAACTGGGACAAGGGCGAGAGATAGCGATCGTTTGTCCGTGGCTGCTTGGGCTCAAGCGGCCGGCCGCCAACATGTGACTGCGCCCCATTGCGAGGCATAATATTTGCCAGCGAAACCGACAACATCCTTCGCTTGAGATGGCCCGTCGCTCCCGCGACGACCTCTTCCGACTGGGACTATCGTTACTAGGGTACAACAGAGCTGGAGCTGCGCTTCGCCTAAGGCGAAGCTTCTGGTCGGGCCTCCCGGCCTCCTTCAAACTTGGTAGCGGAGCTGGCCTTTGGTGGTTAGCTCTCGCTCTACTCCTCACCGTCCACGGCACTATTTGGTGGACTACTGACATGGTGGAACATCTGGGTGCAGTGGGTCTGCGCGGAGGAATGTGCATAACTACGGACGACCGCAAAGACACTTGCAGTGCTACCTCTGCTCTCGCGGAGGTCTCTCACTCGAGTCCTACATTTCTGCGCTACTACACTCCTGAAGCCCACCCACCTACTCCAATCGGAAACTTGTCTGAAGATGCCATGCATGGCAACATGCGATACGATATTGTGCCGCCTCCACCCCCACGCAGGCTTACAACAACACACCACAAAACCCAGCCACCAACATCCGACCACGACCTACGGGGCCATTAGATTGGCATTACTATCTTTGGTCTTTCATGGGTCGCTTTCGGGTGTGCTGTAGGACACATGCGTGGCGGAAACGACGCAAAAACAAACGGCCCCCACTGGGACCCGGCCGGTCAAGTACCTTTTTCCGCGAATTCGTTCGAGAGGTGCACGCCTGGATCAACGTGACCGCAGGCAATATGACGCCCTCCCAACAAGCTGCAACACTGCAGCGTGGTCTGGGAGGTCTTGCACGGACCATAGCCATGATATTTCCCCCCGCAATCATCAACTTTCGCGTTAACATTAGTGGCCGTCATGCCGATGGCGTCACCTGCATCATGTTCCTTCTTAGCACAAGGTTTGAGAACTTAGAGGAGGCACGTGAACTTGACCCGGGAACGGCTCCCATCGACTTTCGAGTCCATGCGGGAGAACGGATCGACCAGACAGACATTGGCGCGCATCGAGATGGCCCGCTACGACGCTGGAACGGCAGGCTTTAACATCCCCAATTTCCAAATCCTAGCAGTTATTCTGTTCAGAGCCTTCGGAGCGGGGACGTCGCGTGCACAACGTCTCCTACAGCCACTCAGCCACCAAATGCCGAGGAATCAACAACAACTTGATTCTGTACTTGAACGCATGAGGTCATATGCTCGTATTGTTGAGCGAACCCCGGGCAATATTGGTGGCATCTTTAGCCACGGTCACCGTGCCGAAACCTTTCATGCTGAAGCTAATGCAGGGCAGCCTGTGGCAAATGTCTGGAACCGCAACCAACGGGGGCCGCCGCCCTATTATCTCGAAATGGTGGTCCGGCTACGGGGTCGGAAGACTCTTGCGCCAGATATCAGGGGCCGTCGGCAACGGCGGCCCCCGTGCCAGCCGTTGCCCTTGTTGGCTCAGCGGGGCAACCCGCTGAGTCTGACTTCGACTCCGGATCCGACGTCGGCGCGTCATCGGACGACGAAGCGACTGCCTAGACTACTCCGATATGCCCACGTATATTACGGAAGACCGACAGGCTCAATGGCTATTTCTGGGACATCAGAAGCATAAGCGCAGATGGAGTCGGTTTATGAAGAAGCCAATTCGTAAGGTACGACGTACTATCCGATGGGCACTGAGGGGAAAAGGTAAGGACCGAGGCAAGGGTCAGGGCAAACGACGGCGCTTGCATGGCAGAGGTATGCTAGCATTCCTTGCATCTCCTACTGGACCGCAGTATGAAGAATTATTCCTGGGCGCAGGCAGGGCCCGTAGGCGCGCCCCAGGAAAAAGGTGAGGGGCGTCAGGGCAACCCGAAAGATCCTAGCGGCAAAGCCATGGAATTTGATATCTGCCATAGTACACAAAATTTCCGCCGTGAGTGCCCCCGAGGCGATGGGGGAGGCAGGGGTCCGCCGATGCGTTTGGCGCAAATTGATTCGGACATGCAGTATGTCGACTGGGGGACGCTATTGGCCGACCCTGCCGGACATCTTACCGCCGTCGTTGTTAATTTCCTGGCTGCCAGATATATGAGTGCCAGAATGTCCCTCTAGAGATGCGCCGAGAGCTCTTCGAGGAGATATGTGTTGGCCGCGACGAGATAAACCTGGCAGACTTGGCTAGGCGTGCCCATCGCGGGGCAAACGGCGCAGATGGAATTTGTGGAGGATTTCCGTATACCTGCCGACGTAGATCAGGATATGGCGGGGGCACCTGCGCATTCTGAAGCTGCACTTCCCGCGGCAGAAGAGGAAATGCACTTGGTGCTTCATCTCCAGGCCATTGTCAACCCGACAAACATATAACCATATGATGATGATCTTTTGCGGGGAAACCCGCGAGATGCTGGCGACATTTCAGAGCGCATCCAGTGCGAACTTGGACATGGTGAAGATCATCATTTCACGTTCGTCGCTCATGGGCGGTCTCCGAGCCGCCATGAGCGACCAGCTAGTCGCCAAGTCTGGAGACGCGCGAATCGCTCAGATGATGACGAAAAAGAGTGGGGCGCTGAGGGCCGGCGCCTGCAGCGTCGCGGTCGCGTCCGCAGCCGCTCGCGCGGACACTCGCGCGTGCGCTCCAGCGGTGCCCGGCGCCCTCGCTCTCCGGGCGCGAGCGCCCCGGGGGCCCCGCCGAGGAGGGGGCGCCCGCGGGGAGACCCGCCTCAGAAGGGGGGGCCGCCCAGCCGCGCCCAAAGCAGGATGCGTGCAGCGCTTTGTCAGTTAAGATGATCCTGGGCTAGCTCGCCAGTGTATACTTCCCAACGCGATGCGATATTGGCTCGACCAATGCTGGGCCGAGCTTGACATTCGTCACTGGTATTCACATAAAATGTTGCGCGGAATGTCGATGGCAAGATCGCCCGCGCCAGCAGAGGCAAGGGCGCCGCCGGAGAACCTTCAAAAACGGGGCCTTAGGAGGGCCGTCATCAATGGCCGGAAGGAATGCCGGGGTCCCGTCTGTCTGTGCGAATATTTTGCCGACCGCAGACTTATTTGTCCGATGGGGCGTCCATCGAGGGGCCCTCGCTTCGGAAGAACCCCGCGGGTCTGGCCCCGTGGCGATGGTCTGTGTGGATCCGCCAACCAATCATTCACCTGCAGAATGTTTGACTGAAGCTGATTACCAGCCGAGTGCTGAGAGAGATATCAATCGGATCGATCGAATCATGCAGCACCTCGTGCCGAATCGCTCTATTAACGTATGCAATCGAGAATGTCATGCGGGGCAACCCGCTTATTCTTCGCATGAAGGTGCTGCCCATCCAGGAGGTGATGCAAGGGGCTGGTCGTGTGGTCCTTGCCAGAGCAGCGGGCCCCGCTGAGGCCGCTCCTTCTGGGTCCGGCCGAGAGTCTGACTCGTGCTACTCCGACTCGGCCAATAGCTCTGATACGGAAGATACCCACGATACTGACGCAACAACAAATTATCATGACAGGATGATAGAAGACTTGGGTCTCACACCAGGCAGGGACATCGCCTACCATTGCAAAGGGGTAGGTAGGATAAAACCTCAGTTAGAAGAAGGGTTGGAGCTGATGGATATGATCTGGGTTGCAGACGTAAGGCCAGGATCACGAACATGGCACTCGAAAGGCCAGTTCCGCCGATTGTCCCCGGTGCCGGGGGGCCTACTGTGCAACCTCCTGCGGGGGCGCCCGAAGCGGAACAGCCAGGAGAACCTTCTCCCAAATTGAGACCAGGGAGGATGGTAGCTCCATCCCCATCTTCGTACTCTTCAAGCTTGTTCTGGTTCTTGAACCTGACCAACTAGCGCGATCGCCCGAGCAGAAGAAGAGGACCAGTCCAGATGATGCCGATCCTGGCGGCGGAGAGTCTTAGCGTTCTGCGGGGAAGCCCGCCAAGAGACATCGCTCCAGAGGACCAGCAGTGGCCGCTGCAGCAGCAGCGTTTCAAGGCGACAGCGCGCCTACGCCAAAATACCCTGCATGCCTGCGCTGCCCGACGCCTGGCAGGACTCGCGGGACAGGTTGGGCGCCATCGCTGGATGGATCATCCAAAGGGCGATGCTAAGTTCGAGGTGTTGGAGGCCACCTCAAAGGCATCAGGAGCCGCTCCCAAGATCACCCGAGGCCAGTGCTTCGACACCCGCGAGAAGAGCAAGGCATCTGGGAGCGCCAGCTCATCAGCAGCGCCGGCAGCGCCTGCTGCGCCTGTCGCTGCTCCTGCGGGGCAACCCGCCGTGGCTCTCGAATTGCCATAGGAATGCAGGAGAACCTGGGCACTCCCAACCAGATGAAGATCAGCCCAGCGTACAGGCCCTTTATTGACGACGGGTCTGACCGTGATGTAGTTGTGCAGTGTAACACCAAGCGTACTGCTATACATGCTGGCAACGAGGCTCGCTCACGTCAGATTGTCCGCAACATTTTGCGGGGGGAACCTGCCCTCAGTTTTCAATCCCCGGAGAAGTATTTGAGGGCGGCCCTTAAATATGCTAACATCAATGCAGCGGTACTGAACGAACAGGACAAGCGTGAGTGCTCGGAATGGCTCACCACCGCCACGCGTCACAAGCCATTCCGTCGCGACCAGCTTTCCGATGGGTTTGTCGCAACTGTCACCGCCTACGACGAGTACGACGGCCGGGTAGAGCATACGTATTTATTCAACAACTGGCCGCCCCAAGGCCATGATAACTGGTATCGGCGCCACTTGGAAACTGCCAAGAGGTGCCTCCGCAGCCGCCATTGGGCCTATCAGGCACTGGCGGTACTGGAGCTCTGCGAAATTCGTGACCATTCAGGCATGCGGAGAACAGGCTCCAGGTAAAGAAGCTCAAATGCACTGGGGAGTCATCCGACGTACTTTTTGAATCCAAGCAATGGGCATGTCAGCCCTGGCATAAGATACATGGCACAGGATGGGCAGTCTCCCGGACGTACTCCATGTCGGGCAGTCATGCCGCGCCGGTGATACTGGCAACGGAAGGGGCAGACAATTTATTCATGGATGCCCATACTTACCTGGGGAAGCAGTCCAGTCAGGCCTGCGCATTGATTCCGAAGTATTTTTTACGGTGGGCCTCAAGAACCTACCTCGTGATAGTATGTCAAGTTGGCGTTCCGCCAGCGATGTTGTTATGGCGGCAGGCCGGGAAGGCAGGGTCCCACCAAACCACATGGCTCAGTTCATTGACATCCTGCCTAACAATACTCAATGTAGACATGATCGAGTTGGACAGGTGTGGATCAATCTTCTATGCGTCGAGGACAACGAGCGGGGCAACCTGCGCGCTCAATTTCCCCCCGCAGCTACAATGCGAAATCGCATTCGATGCATCAGCGCTAAGGAATTGGATGATACCACAGACCCCCTATAACCTGAAGGTCCCTGCGCCGACGCCCGTGCAAGGGGTCGAGTTCACCGCTATCTTTCTGGTGCAAGAGGGATGCCAGGCGGGGGCGCCTGCAGGGGGCTCAGATGGATCGTGGATTCCGGCCCAGAGTGCGGACTTGTCTGGCATGACATCCAACGGGATCACGCCCAACGACGGGTTGTATGCAAACGACCCGTGGCGCGCCCAGGCGCAGCCGTTGCCGCTGCCTGCAGGGGAACCTGCGTCGTTCGCACCCACGAGCAGGGCTACGACCCCATTTGGAACTCCACCGAGTTGTGGGAGTACCAATAGTCTGCAGGCCAGGTTGCAGAGCAGTAGAATGGACCCTCAGCTCTATCAGGCTTTGTTATCGGCATCGCCATTTGCATCGCCGCGTCCAATTGCGGGGCGACCTGCTGTTTCGGACCATGAAGCTGCCCAGAGGGCTGAGAGCATGGCAGGTCAGCAGCAGTGGATGCACAGGCAGATGCGCGAGGCCATGCAGAGCATGCGTCGGGATGGCTTTGACCTTCCGGGCGCTGGCTGGACACCCCCATGGGAGTATACTCCGGATCCGAACCCGTCATTGGATCATCCTAATCAATACGGGTATGTTCCAGCATTCTTCAGCCACCCGACGTGCCATCCAACGGCTGCTGAACGACAAATTGCACCACCGATGGATGCACCGATGTTCCCTGATTATTTCGCTCAGGAGACGGGCATTCCACGCATTGGTTCTCAGCCGGGCAACCCGTGTGTTCGGGCAACAGCTGGCGACTTTTACCCGTCCCAGCTGACGCGCAGTGTTGGGTGCGGACCTGGGCTGCCAGGCCAAGAGCCTCACTGCGGATACTTGGCGGTTCCCATGGGCCCTGATGTAACACACCATGGCCCTGGGTTAGTGGTGCCGCGCTCCATGGGAATCTGCGTCCCGAGATTCTGGCCACCCACGAGGCGCAGCAGGCCAATTTCTCCATGAAGTTGGCTCGCCAACGCCGCAATCAGGAGCGACAGGCACGCCGTATGATGGGCCTTGCGGGGCAACCCGCTATTCTTGTTCCTGCGGGGACGCCTGCCTTCAACCTGGCATCACTCGCAGCCGCGGGGTCACTTCCTGCAGTGCAGCAGCCAACGGTCCCACCGACATTCCCACCGATCCAATGCGAGATTGAGTCCACTGGAGCGACGGACGCGCATCTGGCCATCGGCAACACCGCAAATCACCCGTGACGGTGGTTTTCAAAAGTGTGCCGTTTGCCGGGGTAACTTCGTAAACCACGACAAGGTATGGAGGCTTCAGTGTGGCCGCATATTCCACGCGCAGTGCTGGGGTCGAGTTGCTCACGCACATGTGGGCCGACAGCTGGCAGGCGCGCTGGAAGGTGCCGCGAGTGAGGCACCCTGTGCTATTTGCCGGAGTGTTGGCCTCATCGCAGCTGAGTTTCGTGGCGCCCTCGCTGGTGATCAGAATGCAGACAATCGTCATGAAGAGATACTCCGCGGGGCTACTGAGCTTAGAGACCTTCGTGACGAACTCAACCGCATCACGGCGGTGACGACAAGCAACGCAGCTGCCGCACTTACACCTGCGGCGCAACCTGCGTCATCATCAAGCGTGGTGCAGGCAGCAGCAGCTACCGCGCCTGCCACAGATGCGCCTATGCCCCTGGTACCCGAAGCAGTAAATAATGCAGGGGCACCTGCTGCAGCAGCACCAGCGGGGCTATCTGCCAGTGATCAGTGGCTGAGGCGCATAGAAAGGGCCACTGAAAGGAGCTCGCAGTGGCTCCCAGCACCATGCGGCATCATGCCCTATGGGCGTCCGCTGAGAAACCAGCGTAGAGCTGGAAGCCCAGTGGGCGTGCGCAGCGGCACCAGCGCCATATCAGAGCGCGATATGCTGCGCGCGGTGCTGGCGGTTAACACAGATGGGAAGATAGCCATGCGTGCTGACGAGAACACTTTCGAGAACGTGCCGCTCTCGGCACAGCGTCCCCACATGCGCGGCGAGTTCCCATCGGCCTGGATCTTTGAGAAACAGCCCATCGCAAAAAGAGGCACGAGGATACATGAACTTCTTCACGACCTTGACAAGGAACGAGTGGGTGCTGGAACAGAGACGCTGTAAAGGCATGCATGGCACGACGCTGTCTGACGTGCCAGGGATATTTGGAGAACGCCACGAGCTGTCCCTGGCAGCGAACAGTGCGACCGTGGTAGATGGCATGCTGAGTATTCCACTGGACATCGACAGCAACATCAGTATCATTCGTCGAAAGACTGTACAGACATTCGAGCGTGTGTCACGCTCCCGTGGGCACGACGTCAAGAAACTGAACTTAACGAAGAGGCTGTGCGTGTCTGGTGCGGGGCATGGCGCCGCCATCTGTGACGAGTCAACGCATTGCAAAATCGCTCGCAAGGAGAAAGGAGATCCTGCGGGGAAGCCCGCTTTGACCAGGCTTGCCACCTATTCGGCCAACGTGGCTGAAGGTTCCGGCGAGTATCTTCCCGGCGTCCTGGGTCTAAGGATCATGTCCAACATGCGGACTATTCTGATCCTGGAGCAGGGGCGCGAGAAGATGACCATTCCAGGCTCTGAGATGTATAAGGTCCTCCTTGGAAAAGGCGCTGGAGCATTTGATCTGGTGAAGAGGCCCTCGGGGCACCTGCCGATCAAGGTCGACGGGTGCGGGGCCGCAAGGGGGGATAATGGCTCAATGGCATTCGCTATAACAGCCAATCTTCACTGCGACGATGCACCTTTACTCGTCAGGGAGGCAGCTGATGCAGAGCCAACAGCAGGGCAACCTGCATCGAGCAGCGCGGGGACACCCGCCACCAACGATGCCCATGCGTACATGATGTCTCAGGACACCGCGGGCATTCGCTTCTCCATCAATGGGGAGACATTTGCTTGCGCGATCCAGTCTTTGGCGAACGACGCCCTTGAGACTTGGCATCGAAGGAGCACGACTTATGGGAGTGTTCCTACACTGGCCGGCCGATCAGGATTTCGCCTTGCGCAATTTGCAGGCGAAGGTGTATCGGGCCATATGCGAGGAGGGCAGCGAGTGGATGCCGCCCGACAACGCTGCAGGGACACCTTCTGGAGTGAATGCGCGGGCACTTAGAGGGGCAGATGGCACTGCTGAGAAGTTTGACATCTTCACTTCGAGCAGTGGTTCAGCGGCGCATGGCACGGGCAATTGGACGCCACCATCGCAGGAAAATGAATGACGGGGGCAGGCGCGCGCCGCGGCCACTCGCGTTTGCCTAGACAGGCCGAACGCTGAGGTTCTGTCGTCAGGCGCGGGGGAACCTGCATGCTGTTCCCAGGCGCCGGCTGTGCGCGCCAGGGACACTGGCTGGCAAGCCCGGCTGCGAGGCCGCCAGAAGCAGCGGTGGGCCCGGCTGTGTGGCCACCGCAGCAAATGAGCGCTCATCACATCATGATCATTCTCGTGCACTCTTTATCGAAGACATGCGAACAGCGTGCGCTGAACTCCGAGCTCGCGGGTACATGTGTGACCGTATCACGCATGCAGAGGTAATGACCTCTACAGGCACACAGGATGTTGGTGCAGTACTCTCAGGGGATTACCAACTACTATGGGTGGCAACGCCCGCTGACTGGGATGTTCGGCTGCCTGGCAAGCGGGCAGGACCACGTTGCCAACGTGTCCAACATTTGTTGACCAAAGCTCGGGCGTTACGTATGTCGATCGTACTTGCGGGACCTCCAGGCTACTTCTGGAAGCAAGGTCCCATGCGATATACTATTGAAGATTTAGGCTTGCAGGTCATGCGTATGCGATGTTTACACTTCGGTTTGAATTTTGAGCTTTCAAGCAAAATGCCTAGCGGATTCTACCTGCTGGTAGAGACCACCGACACGCACATCCCGACTAACCTGTGGAAGTGCGAATGCCAAACAGCAGGGGGGCCCGCGCAACATGCCGAGCATGAATTGGATTGGTATGGCCAAGGCGCTCAGAAAGCATAATGGCGCAACAAAGCACTTGCTGTAGTGACTACAATGCTACTTGGCCAAATAGATTTGCACAAAACAAAGAGAAGTCGTACAAATGCTGGACGCTATAGTGACAGCGCAAGAGTGGATAAAGGAGCTCGAACCTACGTTCAGTTTCCTAAGCACGGCCCTGAACGGGGCCATGTTGCGAGAAGGGTGACGATGAATATTGACGACAATACTGTCATACAAGATTAACATATTCAGGACTAACCTACCGGATGCAATTACAATGCGCCGTTACCGAATGGCGTTACATATATTCGTACTCGGTTGTACTGGGGGCCTCCGGCACCGGTCCTTATCGGACAAGAGGGCCAGCGACCGCGCTCAGGCATGGTTGCGTTCGTCGGTGACGATCGTCTTCCCCCCCCTCGATTGCGCGCGGCCGCGCCCCCCCCCCCCCCCCCATTCCCGGATTTCCGACGCTGGCGCAGAACAACAGACAGCGCTACCGACAGATGCCCGGATCAAACCAAAAGAAATGCAGAAAGCCGGCCAAGAAGCAGGCATCAAGCCGCGCAAGATACCCAAAGTAGTCGAAGACGGCAGTGATGACTGCGGTGGCGCCCTGAAAGGTCTTGAATGCGTTGCTCGCTACACCGTCGTTCCCATTGACTCCTACACCGATAGTGGTGGCGAAGAGGAAACATTCATCGCGTTACCTGCGGGTTTACCTGCGGATGCACATGCCGATGTGTTCGCCATGACCTTGACTTTGTGTTGCCGACGACGCAACGAGGTAGATGCGTTGGAACTGCGTGGAGGTAGCGGGGGAATATAGCAGTTAGCTTTCAGAGATAAGGACGTCCAGGATGCAGTGATGCATTGCTTAGACGTGTGTTTCGTCACTGTTGTTATACTGCGACCAAATTGCAGAACGGCTGGGCTACCTTCTTACTTCAATTTCCAAGTCAATTCTGACACGTGAACCACGGCCAGGACAAACTTGGTCACCCGCGGACACCTGGCACGTGCGAGTGTGCCAAACCGTGGAACTTGCCCGACAACCGCGGACAGGAACCTCCGGCCCCTGCGGAACCGGCAGCGCCACCACCCAAGGCACGGGCCGCACCGCCACTTGTGCGGCTACGAGCACCAAGACCTGGCTCCAGGGCTGGCCCCGCAGCTGGCGCCAGCAGCCACGATATTTCAGTGGGCAGACATGCTGCTGAACCTGCTGCGGGGCAACCTGCTTCGAGTGGAGTCGGTAGCTTGGATGGTCACAGACGACTGCCACAGATCAGAGCCAGACGTGGCCGACAGCAGGGAGGAAATCCACATCCATCACCACCTGCGGGTGGCCCTGCTGCGCGCCCACGACTGCCAGACTGGTCAAGGTTCGATATCCAAATCAGGTTACATAACCTCCGAAACCTTGACCCAAGCGTGGTAGTACGCGAGTTGCGGAAACTGCACTTGCGATGGTTCCATGCTAAAGAGCCAAAGGTGATACTCATCTTAACCAAAGCTGGTCTGGACAACGTCAGGCGCAACCTGACCGAAGGCGTATGTGACACATGTCGGGAGTGCAGGGCTTGGGTTCGGCCAGGGCATGCGGTTATGCCGTCTACTGCACTACCGTCTACCGTTATGCCGTCTACTGCACTGCGACCTGATGTTCTACAAACAGGAGAATAATATATTTCATCCTTGGTCGTTGTATTCGATATGCTGCTGGAATGGAGATACCAGATACAAAACATGACCAGTATCCCAGAAGCGAGATGCGTATCATCAGTGCTGGATGCAGCTCGGACCTGCAAAGGCACCCTACTCCGATGGGGAGGGTGCCCTTCATAATGACAGTGCTAAGGCAGTCCCCAAGGCAAAAGGCACTGAGTTGCATACTGTACGCCCGCCGCCGGCTTGGTACCCTTTCGAATACCAAGCCAGCGGCCGCCGGCTTGGCACCCCGCCGGCTTGGTACCCCCCCGGGGGCTCCTCCCTACCAAGCCAGCGGCCGCCGGCTTGGTACCCCGCCGGCTTGGTACCCCTCCAGGGCCTCCTCCCTACCAAGCCAGCGGCCGCCGGCTTGGTACCCCCCGGGGGGCGCCTGCCTACCAAGCCAACGGCCGCCGGCTTGGTACCCCGCCGGCTTGGTACCCCCCCAGGGCTCCTCCCTACCAAGCCAGCGGCCGCCGGCTTGGTACCCCGCCGGCTTGGTACCCCTCCAGGGCCTCCTCCCTACCAAGCCAGCGGCCGCCGGCTTGGTACCCCGCCGGCTTGGTACCCCTCCAGGGCCTCCTCCCTACCAAGCCAGCGGCCGTCGGCTTGTTACCCCACCGGCTTGGTATCCCCCCGGGGGCTCCTCCCTACCAAGCCAGCGGCCGCCGGCTTGGTACCCCGCCGGCTTGGTACCCCTCCAGGGCCTCCTCCCTACCAAGCCAGCGGCCGCCGGCTTGGTACCCCGCCGGCTTGGTACCCCTCCATGGCCTCCTCCCTGCCAAGCCAGCGGCCGCCGGCCTCCTCCCTCGCGGCTTGGTAGTACCCCTCCCCCCTACCAGCGGCCGCCGGCTTGGTACCCCGCCGGCTTGGTACCCCCCCAGGGCCTCCTCCCTACCAAGCCAGCGGCCGCCGGCTTGGTACCCCGCCGGCTTGGTACCCCCCCAAGGGCTCCTCCCTACCAAGCCAGCGGCCGCCGGCTTGGTACCCCGCCGGCTTGGTACCCCTCCAGGGCCTCCTCCCTACCAAGCCAGCGGCCGCCGGCTTGGTACCCCGCCGGCTTGGTACCCCCCGAGGGCCTCCTCCCTACCAAGCCAGCGGCCGCCGGCTTGGTACCCCGCCGGCTTGGTACCCCCGCCGGCTTGGCTCCCCCCTACCAAGCCAGCGGCCGCCGGCTTGGTACCCTCCCGGCTTCGTATCCTACTGGCCTTCGGCCCTTCCCGCCATCGTGCCTGGGTGGTGGGTCAGAGGCCTCATGGATGTTGGTTGGGATCTCGTGGTTGGCCTCTCGGGGGCCTCTTGGAGGCAGTTTTGAGGCATCTTGGGGGGGCCTCTTGCCTTTTGGGGGCGTCTTGGCGGCCCCTTGGGGCCTCTTCGGGGCCTCTTGGGGTCTCCTGGCGGCCTCTTGGGGCGGAAGGCTCGAGCTTTCGGTCTGTGGTCCCCCTCTGGGCTCTCTCCTGGAGCCGTCTTGGGGGCCTCTTGGGCCGTCTTGGGCGCCTCCTGGGCCGTCTTGGGGCCCTCTTGGGCCGTCTTGGGGCTCTCTTGGAGGCCGTCTTGGGGCGGTCTTGGGGGCCTCTTAGGCCGTCTTGGAGCGTCGGAGAGCCGAAAAGGCGGGAGGGCCAACATCCTTCAAAAACAAATGGAAATTGTCGATTTGGACCTCTTGGGCCGCTCTTCTGAGGCCTGTTGGCGCCGAACCAACCCATCCAGATACCAAGCCAGCGGCCGCCGGCTTGGTACCCCGCCGGCTTGGTACCCCCCCGGGGGCTCCTCCCTACCAAGCCAGCGGCCGCCGGCTTGGTACCCCGCCGGCTTGGTACCCCTCCAGGGCCTCCTCCCTACCAAGCCAGCGGCCGCCGGCTTGGTACCCCGCCGGCTTGGTACCCCTCCAGGGCCTCCGCCAGCGGCCGCCGGCTTGGTACCCCGCCGGCTTGGTACCCCCCCGGGGGCGCCTCCTACCAAGCCAGCGGCCGCCGGCTTGGTACCCCGCCGGCTTGGTACCCCTATCCTCCCTACCAAGCCAGCGGGCCCGGATTGGTACCCCGCCAGCTTGGTACCCCCCCGGGGCGCCTGCCTACAAGCCAACGGCCGCCGGCTTGTTACCCCGCGGCTTGGTACCCCCCGGGGGCTCCCCCTACCAAGCCAGCGGCCGCCGGCTTGGTACCCCGCCGGCTTGGTACCCCTCCAGGGCCTCCTCCCTACCAAGCCAGCGGCCGCCGGCTTGGTACCCCGCCGGCTTGGTACACCCCGAGGGCTCCTCCCTACCAAGCCAGCGGCCGCCGGCTTGGTACCCCGCCGGCTTGGTACCCCCCCGGGGGCTCCCCCCTACCAAGCCAGCGGCCGCCGGCTTGGTACCCCCCGGCTTCGTATCCTACTGGCCTTCGGCCCTTCCCGCCATCGTGCCTGGGTGGTGGGTCAGAGGCCTCATGGATGTGGTTGGGATCTCGTGGTTGGCCTCTCGGGGGCCTCTTGGAGGCAGTTTTGAGGCATCTTGGGGGCTGTTTTGGAGCTTCTTGGGGCCTCTTTTGGGCCTCTTGGGAGCCTCTTTGGGGGCGTCTTGGCGGCCCCTTGGGGCCTCTTCGGGGCCTCTTGGGGTCTCCTGGCGGCCTCTTGGGGCGGAAGGCTCGAGCTTTCGGTCTGTGGTCCCCCTCTGGGCCCTCCCCTGGGGCCGTCTTGGGGGCCTCTTGGGCCGTCTTGGGCGCCTCCTGGGCCGTCTTGGGGCCCTCTTGGGCCGTCTTGGGGCCCTCTTGGAGGGTCTTGGGGCGGTCTTGGGGGCCTCTTAGGCCGTCTTGGAGCGTCGGAGAGCCGAAAAGGCGGGAGGGCCAACATCCTTCAAAAACAAATGGAAATTGTCGATTTGGACCTCTTGGGCCGCTCTTCTGAGGCCTGTTGGAACGTCTTGGGGCCCTCTTGGACGCCTCTTGGGCCGTCTTGGGGCGTCTGGGCGGCCTCTTGGGCCGTCTTAGGCACATCTTGAGAGTCTTGGAGCGATCTTTGGGCGTCTCGGGGGCCTCTTGGGCCGTCTTGGACGCCTCTTGGGGTTATCTTGGCCCGTCTTGGGGCCCTCTTGGGCCCGAACCAGTCACGCGACAAGTTGCCGGGGACCCCAGGGGAACGGCCGGGAGCCCCAGGAGATTTGGCAATTTGGGGTCTGGTCCCCTAAAAGACTCCTCAGGACTGAGGACTGAGGCCCAGGGGATGAGGCAGAGGACCTGAGGACACGCCCACTCCGTGCCCAGAGGCACGGTGGCGGATGAACATATACTTATGTATACATATATGCCTACATATACACATACACATATACACAAATATATGTATAGATATGTATGCATGCACATATGTATATATCTATATATATATATATATATATGTACATCTGTATACATATATGTAAACATATATACACGCAGAGAGAGAGAGAGAGAGAGAGAGAGAGAGGGAGAGGAAGAGGGAGAGGAGAGAGAGAGAGAGAGAGAGATAGAGATGCAATTCTTGACGCTTCGCGTGCCCCCACCAGCCCATCCAGTAACGATCGCCAGGCGAGTTGCCTTGATCAGGGAAGTGTAGAAGCATGCAGTGGAACAACCGCCTTGGAAGTGTTTCGGGGGCGCTGAAACGGCGGGGACATGTGTTGAATGATTTTACCGATGTTCCGCACTTGGCTGGTGCATTTGGGCCGCAGGAGTGGTTCAGGGGTTGAAATGGAGCGCGGCCCAAAAAGTACAAATCAGAGAACGGTCCAAGATGCCCCCAAGATGGCTCAATACGATTTCGGGACGGCCTTGGAAGCCCTCAAAGAAGCTCAGGAGGGCCTCCAGAGACACCCCTGAAGGGCCCGACGAAGCGAAAATCTCCAACGCTCGTGAAGTTCTCTTGAAATTGTAGCGTTTCCACATTTCTCGTTGTGGACACGTCAACGACGGCCGAAGCTGCCTCAAGAACCGCCTCGAGACGCCATGACAGCCTCCAGAAAGGCTCCGAATACACTCTGGAAGGGGTTCAAGTTCGACCCGAAGACATAAACACGAGCCCAGAAAACGTCCAGGGGTTCCGAAGAAGCCTCCACGATCGTTCCACGACGGCACAAGTGGCTCCCGAGGCGGCACCTTGTAACCTCAAGAGCCTTCGAGAAGCCCCGGAGGCGCCCCCCCAGGGACTCCCAAAGCGCCCCAAGACAGCCAGAGACGCTCCCAACAGGCCATCAAAGAGTCCCCAAGAGGCTCCCATCGTGGCGCGGATATTCCCGCAGGATCGGTAACCTCGAAACTCGATCCTTGAGGTTGGAACCCCATCGTGGGAGGAACGATGACGCGGAGGAGGATCAGGAATGCAAGGGCGAGGAGGGAATCAGGATGATCACGAGGAGGTGGATGAGGAGGTCGATGAGCAGTGGCAGGACGCCACGGCAGCGGAGGAGGAGGAGGTGGAGGAGGAGGAGGAGGAGGAAGAGGAGGAGGGGATGACGACATGCGCGCGAATGCGGTAGGAGTCAGAGGAGGAAGAGAGGGAAGGAAGAGAGGGCAGAAGGGGTATTGTAGGTGGAAGGTAATGGTCAAGATTCTCGGCTTCAAGCGCTGGGGGCTTTCAGCTTTGTACGGCCGTCGCCATGGTGATGCTGAAGTTGTTGGCCGTGAACGGTCACTCGAAGTCCGACGTGATCGAGGTTGACTCGGCGGCCAGCGGGGCGGACCTCCTCGCCGCGATCAAGGCCAAGTTGGGCTGGCCCTTCACGGCGGCCAACTACCAGAACGAGGCTGGCGATTTGTTCTCGCCCCAACTACTTCCTGTGCATACCACGGCGCGTGCACACCACAGCAGCCGCGTGCACCACAGCGCCTGTGTACACCGCCGTGTTTACGCGCACCACAGCTCCCGCGTGCACGACGACGCTTGTGTAGACCGCAGCTTTTTGTTTACTGCAGCGCGTGCGTGAACCACGGTGGTTGTGAGCACCCAGTGCCTGTGTGCCTGGGAGAATTCATACTTATCGTCCGTGCCGGCGTTGTGGCTAGCATGTAGCATCTTGGGATGCAAATCCCTGGAGGGACGCGTGCGGGGCGAGCCGCTGCCTGTCGACCAGCCGCTCGGCGACGCCCTGAAGGACGGCGCCGCGGTCACGGCGAAGCGGGACAGGGGCGCCAGGCCGCCGGCGGCCACTCCGGCGCGGCGGGCGGCGGCGGCGGCGGCAGCGGCGCCGGCGAGCGAGGGCGGCAAGCCTCGCTCACGCCCGCGCTCCCCGAAGAGCTCGGCGCCGGACGGTGGGTCGACTCGCGAGAGCGGGGCCGCGAGCGCGGCCGCGCCCGCGGCGGCGGTCCAGCAGGCCCCGCCGCGCGCAGCCGCGGGGGCGCCGAGGGCGGCGGCGCCGCGGGTGGCGGCGGCGTCCCCGGCGGCGGCGCCGGGGGTCGCGGGGGGCGAGCGCGGCGCCGGTGTTGGCAGGCTGCGGGAGGAGCTGGCGCGAGCGCGCCGGAAAGCCGCCGCCGCGGCCGCGGCGTTGGGCGTGCGCGACCAGGAGCTCGCGACGGTGCGCGCGGAGCTGGCGCAGGCGCGCCAGGAGGCGGCCGACGCAGACGCGGCCTGCAGCAAGGTGGAGACGAGGTCGGTTCACGGGGTTGACGGCCACTGGGCGCGCCTGCGGGAGAATGCGCAGACTTCCTCGCGCGGGGGCGCCGGGCCGCACCGCGAACCGCACTTGGTCTGCCAGGTGCGCGGGCCTGACGACGGAGGTAGCCCGCCTGCAGGGCGAGGGGGAGGCGCTCAGGGGGCAGCTGAGCTACTGGCGCACGATGTACCGCGGCGGCCCGCACGTGGACGGCGCGGACTACCCTGCAGGAGCAGGTGGCGCTCCACGCGAAGATCTCGGCGTCGGGGAGCGCTCGCGCGCAATCGCCCTCGCGCCAGGGGAGGGCCCCGTGGTGCTCCTCGAACGCCCGCCCACGGTGTGTTCGGAGGTGTTCGCGCGGGGCTTTCCGAGTTCGGCCCGCGGGCGCTTGCGGGCGCAGAGCCCTCGCAGGCTCTCCGCGAGAAGAACGCGAAGCTCTTGCAGGAAAACAACGGCCTGAAGTTATGATGTGCCCGCCCCTGCTAAGGCCTCAATTAATTAGAAAGTCAGGGGAAGCCCAGAACTAAGTTTAAAATAGGTCTGCGCTGATAATGCAAAATAGGTAGGAATTTATCGCTCATCGGCGGTGAAGATAGCTTTTGGTCTACGCGCGAGCAGCGCGATACCCGAAAGTAAGTCGTTCGGCCACGAGCATGCTCGACAGGTTGGAGTTGTTAGATTATAAAGGACAGACCTCCCGACCCGCCCGCTCTGCATACCGTGGCCGCCAGATCCCAGGACCATTGGGCCCCCCCGAGTCTCGAAACATGTTCCCCTTCATGGCCCTCTCCTTTCGCTCTGTGTTCTCAGTCATCGCCGTTCCCCCATCGCCCCCTCCACGTATCAATTATCCCCCCATCGTGCACATGTTCCCCCCTTTGCAGCTCCCCGCAATATGGCCTTCCTCCCCGCTCTCCGCCCCGCCCCCGTGGTAATCAGCCGTTTTGGCGCGGAGTTTTTCGAGTGAGAGCTCCATCAGCGATGATGCAGATATTCGTTCTTTTGTATTTTGTCATGTCCTGGGCGTCCGTTGTGGCAGAGCCCTCTGAACATGAGAGTGCCGATGGTGACGTGCCACCCGCGTTCGACCCCTGGGATAATGTTGCAGTTTCGCCAGATGGTGCGGGAGGCGACGCCGAGGATTCAGCTGTGCCAAATGCTTTGATTGCTGCACTGGACGATGCCTTGGCTCACCCACGGCAGCAGCAACCCAGAACTCGTGCTAGAACAGGTCGCCCTCCATCGTGGCCGCAATCTGTATTCTTGGATTTGGAGGCTGAGGAGCCCGTCGTCGATGAGAATATTGAACCTGAGTGTAGTGCAGTGCAGCGGAGGGTACACATGAGAGCCGTGATGGTTGTTGGTTGGGACAAGCGCATGCCAGTATCTCGATTTTCTATGGCGCCGCTCAGTCCATTGACACATTATCTAGCAGAGCGCGTTGAGTTGGGACTACTTCCTGGCGCCCCGCAGCGCCCTGTCGTCCTGGATGTGGCGAAGCAGTGGAGTGAACATAGCAGTGGGCTTGTGCTGAATTGGACCCAGCTCGAAAAGGATACGGGCCACGCTCGGCAGAATCTTCAACGCGCCCTCCATCGTTTTGCAGAAGCCTACTTCCTCAGCCAAGTCTTGCTGCGAGAGCAACTGGAGAGAGGACTCGTGGATGCTCTCGGCAATGGCCAATGTTTGCTGTGCGTTGATGCTACGCGGTACGACGAGACCCCGATGAAGTCGACCTTGAAAGGAGATACCTCGACTGGCTCATCGAACGACCCGCAACTCCAGGCGCTTGTCCCTTTGCCATTCGGTGGAGTACTGCGGCTCCTGCATACGCTAGCTGGCAGAGAGAAGAGCGCGGCGATGGTCACGAAACTCATGTAGATTAATCAGGCTGTGTGGTTGTTCGTCAGAGTCGGGGGAGTCCCAGTGCGGCTTTATCTGAACACAGTGTGTCCGCTGCAACCCATGGAGTCGACCGCAGCACCTGTCACCAAGAAGGCGATGCTGCGGAGCTGTGCGGTGTCCGCGAACAGCCAGCACTTCCATCAGAAGATGCGGTTCTGCTGCTCAGACGCTGCTGCTCCGAACATCGTGACTGAGAAGAGCATCGCATCTGACAGATTGGAATGGGAGTCGCTGCGTCTTCGCTGCGAGGTGCATGTGACAGCAGGCATACGCAAGAAGACGTTCGAGCACTTAATGCCTAGCACGATTTCTTCGTTGATCAACGCATCGCTTTCCCTGCAGTTGAGTAGCTACCTCAACCATTTCCGGAGGTGCCTGAGGCGCGTGATCAGGTCTAGGATCAATATCGTATCAGAGGTCCCTGCCCGAAGATGCGCTGAACTACAAGAAGTCGATCATCAAGATATTTTTCAGTACAGGTCCTGATCAGGAGGTGAAGAAGGTGGTCGTGTCGTGTCTCCCACGCGGCGACTGGAGGAATCGGGGCCACGTCGAGGTCTGCGCGCCCACTGGAGCCGCCGACAACATCGACATGGCCGCAGTTGCGAGCCTCATTGAGAACGGCCTCAGCTTCGCCCTCGCGAGCTCGAAGCCAAAGGCGTGGCCGAGACATCGCTGGACAGGCTCGGAGATCGCCGTCGACTTTTGGGGCCGTCTCGAAGCAGTGCACGGGCTGACATCTGCGACGTACCCGTTGTTTGCGCGGACCCTTGGCAACGAACTGGAGCCCGCGCAGGGAGCTAGCGAGATTGCTGGCGCTGGCGGTGCCGTCGGTGCCCTGGAGGACGGCGAGGCTGGCGAGCACGGAGATCCACCTCCTGGGCCCCGCGTGGACGCGGCTGCAGAACGGGCCCCAGATGAGGCGCATGGGGGCGCCGACGGTAACCAGGCCACCGCTGAGGTCAGCCATGCAGAGAAGAATGCGAAGGACAGGAAGATCGCGCTCGAATGGCTCGCGAAGGACCCACTGGCTGACCTGATGTTGTTGAGTTGCGCGCTCGCTCCCATCATGCGCGCGCTCCACGAGCAGCTGGACATGGCTGGATTGCGGTGGGAGCTGAGTCAGAGGGCGGCCGTGGCAAGGTCGCTTCGGATGGGGGGCGCCCCAGGGCTGGGCGCCAGGGACTACAGGGTCATCGTTGCGTGCGAGCGCGTCCTGGAGCAAGACTTCTTCAGGGAGCTCAGGGCGATCTGGCTTGGGGAACACCGCTGGCAGGCGTTTCCAGAGAGATGCTACATCGAGAAGTTCAACTGCTTGGCGTTCCGCCTGCTCGCGAGAGAGGGCGCCTTGGTGCAGCAGCTGCACAGTTCGTACCACGGCCTCTTCCACTTCCAGGTCTTCGGCTTGCTCGTGGACGGCAACAGGGCCGAGTCCTTGAATCGGGTTCCAGACTGCATGAAGGGACCGTGGGGGAAGGATCTGTGCACCCGTTTTCCAGGTTTGGTTGGCCAGGACATTTGGGAGGTACTACTCACCCTCGCGATGTTCATGCAGGTCGACATCACGTGCGTGGAGGCGAAGCATGCTGCGGTCCGACGCCAGTTAGTGCAGAGGTCCACGCAGACCCACACGCTTAACATCGAGGACGCCTCTGCCGAGTGGCTGCTGCAACAGGCCAGGGCCCTGCGTAGGACGACGCCCCAACCTGAAGAACTTCCTCGCGATGTTATCGCTACTACTTCTGGCAACCAGGACAGGAGGGGGAGCAAATACAAGACATGCAACAAACTAACAACAACTACAACAACAACAATAAAAAACATAACAATAACAACAACATTAACAACAACAACAGCAACAACAACAACACCAACAACACGACGACGACGACAACGACGACGACGAAGACGAAGACGAAGATGACGACGATGACGACGACGACGACGACGAGTGAATGACACTACGATCGGTGCGCCGCTGCAGGCGGAGAAGGGGCACGCGAGCCCAGGTGGCCCATGGAGGGCACATGTGAGCAATATTACTTCGACAGCCGGAGGGATGAGAGGTCATGATATCGGTGCTCTGAGTGCCCAGTACAATGAGATCAAACGCCGAGGAGGGGACGAATGGGCCAGGCTTGTAACTGAAGGCCGTCATGCCACCGTGGCTGCCTCGGCCGAGTGTGCAGGCATATCGACTGGGGCATTCGGCATGCACCAGAAACAGCGGGAAGTCATGAAGCAGAAACATGTTCGACAGGCTGAAGCTAGTCGGATCCAGACAACGAATAGCGATGCAGTGGCTCTTGCCCCAGGGGGCGCTTCGTTCTTGGATGTATCTCGGTGCTTGGAGGTCGCAAAGGAACTGAACATTCGAAAGAGCGTGTTCTACCGCTGCTGGCGGAAAACCGGGGGGGGTCACTACCGGTTCGAACCCCTCCCCCCCCCCCCCTCCGGAAAACCGGGGGGGGGTCACTGCCGGTTCGAACCCCTCCCCCCCCCCCCCTGCTCATCATGAAAAGGGGGGGGGGTTCACTACCGGTTCGAACCCCTCCCCCCCCCCTCCCCATCCGGATCGGAAAACCGGGGGGGGTCACTATCGGTTCGAACCCCCCCCCCCCCGAAAACCGAGTGGGGGTGCGGACAGTGGTGGGGATGGTGTTGGTGGGGACAGTGGTGAGGGGAGAGCGGGACAGTGGTGGGGACAGTGGGACAGTGGGACAGTGGGACAGTGGTGGGGACGGTAGTGGTGGGGACAGTGGTGTGGGGACAATGGGAATGAGGTGGAAACAGTGGGACAGTGGAGGGTACAATGGTGGTGGGGACAGTGGTGAAGGCGGTGGCGAGGACGGCGGTGGGGCAATGGGACACAGGTACAGTGGGGACAGTGGTGGGGACAGTGGGGGCAGTAGTGGGAACAGTGGGACAGCTCAGTGGGAGAGCGGAGGAGTCAGTGGGACAGTGGGGACAGTGGGGATAGTCGGGCAGTGGTTGGGGCCGTGGAAACAGTGTGGAGAGTGGAACCGTGGTGGGAACAGTTCAGGGGGCAGCGGGGACAGTGCGACAGTGGTGGGGCCACTGGTGGGGACAGTAGGGGCGGTGGTGGAACCAGCGGGGACAGCGGTGGTGAGGACAGTGGTGCTGGGAACACCAGTGGGGGATGTGATGCGGACGGTGGTGGGGACCGGGAGTCGTTTGCTGGCGGTGAGTAGGGGGGGGGGGGGGGGGGGGGGGCTCGAACCGGTAGTGACCCCCCCCGGTTTTCCAGATCCGGAGGGGGGGGGGGGTTCGAACCGTAGTGACCCCCCCCCGGTTTCGAAGGGGGGGGGTTAAGGGTAGGTGGACCCCCCCGGTTTGGAGGGGGAGGGGGGGGGGGGGGAGGGGGGGGGGGGGACCAGGGGGGGGGGATTTTCGGAGGGGGGGGGGGGGCGACCCCCGGGTTCCGGAGGAAAAGGTTGGCAATTTTCCACAGTAAAGCGGCGGTGGATCACGCTCTCTCGAACATTCAGAAGCGGCTTCGGGCAGCACAGTGCGAGAAGGAGATCCAGGACACCCTGGTCGAGTTCGAGAATGGCAGCGGCTTGCAATTCGTGGATGAGGTTAAGCGGCAAGTCCCTATCCTCGGGAAGTCTGATATTATCCCTGTGCCCTGCGAGGGCCGCGGCTTGTGCTTCTTCGTTCGGCCGCCTTCGGAGCTGCATGCAAAGCGTGGTCTGGCGTGGGCAGAGGCTTCGACAAAGTGCAACTTGGGGCAGTTTCTTGAACAACAGTGGTCGCAGAGGCATCGCACAATCATGAAGGACGACTGCGCCCCTGTCCAGTCTGCCGCTGTTCTCATCGCGAAGTGTATGGGATCAGGCTACTGCATATGTCAAGGGGATGGGTTGCGCAGGTGGAAATTCAGGAACAAGTTCCTGGCACATCTCAAGGCTACCTGCCCCCCGCGGTCATCAATGCGAAGCATGCTGGTTGATGGATGTATCGTCTGCCGATTCGAGGGCGCGCCGACGGGGGGCGCCTGTGGCCCCAATCTGGAGTTGTGGTTTCACATTGCTGCGATGTACTTGAGTCCTTTTCGGCCGACTTTCAGCACGCTGCGGAGGGCCGCTGATCAACCTGGAGACGATCGTGACGAGCGCAGGGTCAGGCTGCAGGTTGCTACGGCACTCGTAAATGCTATTGCTTGCTTTTGCCTCTTGGGTGCCCTACTTCTACCACGCTACTACCACTA
The DNA here is from genome assembly GCA_963575745.1 of Prorocentrum cordatum. Lineage (NCBI taxonomy): Eukaryota > Dinophyceae > Prorocentrales > Prorocentraceae > Prorocentrum > Prorocentrum cordatum. The sequence continues at coordinate 464,583 of CAUYUJ010021082.1, read as the reverse complement.
CCCCGACATCTCCACCACCACCACCACCACCACCACCACCACCACCACCACCACTACTACTACTACTACTACTACTACTACTATTACTACTACTACTACTACTACTACCACCTACTACTACTACTACTACTACTACTACTACTACTACTACTACTACTACTACTGCTACTGCTACTGCTACTGCTACTGCTACTGCTACTGCTACTGCTACTGCTACTGCTACTAGTACGACTTCATCCCCCGTGTCCTTAGTATGCATTCCTATACTTCCCCAAGTCTCTCTCTCCCTCTCTCTCCCTCGCCCCCTCCTTGTCGTTTGCTGCGCTAATCATTGTAGTCGCCTCTGGCAGGCTGAATGCAGCTTCCACGTGGAGATGCAGATCTTCAGGTTGATGGGCTTGGACTGCAAGTGGACAGTTGAGTTCTACAAGATTTTGGACACATCCCTGGTGCTGCCGAGGCTGTCTCCGTGCGATGTGGCGGTCGAGAGCGCGGGCCCCGCCTGCCATGCATGGCCGCCGCTGCGAAAGAAGAAATCAAAAGGAGTGACTCATGCGGCGCCAGACTGGTCTTCCGTCAGTGCAGGCGCGCCTGCGCACGAGGGAGAGGGCGACGACGACCCAGAAGAGGATCTCACCAAGGACGAGGGAGCCGAGGAAGGTGATATCGACAGTGGCGGCGATGGGGGTGAGCCACGCAGCGAGCTGGATGATGCGATGGACATGTTCTTAGCAATGATTCCCGAAGAAGATACCGATGCTGCAGGCGGTGGTTCGGGCTCTGACTCGGGGGCCGCAGCCAGCGGGAGTGGCGGCGCTGGCGGCTCGGGGGCGTCGGGCTCAGGGGGCGCCCCCCCGCCGCCGCATCCGCCACCGCCGTTGCCGCCTCCGCCTGGGCCGCCGCCAGATCCGCAGGACGGCGACGGCGGGCCGCCGCCGTTGCCGCCGCCTCCTGTGCCGGCGGCCCCTGTGCGGGGTGGCAGCAGACCAGCCGAGGCAACTGTTTATGTAGGTTGTGGCAAGATATCATATTACCAATCGAAGCGTAGCTTTGAGGCATCTTGCTCTCGGCACGGTTGCGTCCTCACACGGACAGCTAGGTGCAAGAGGGTTGCTGGTGGACAGTTGAAAGGAGGGAGACCTTGCGGTTTCTTGTCAGCATGGTTGTGCCACGGCCATGACAAGACGACCAAAGAGGCTCACACACACGAGAAAACACTTAGCCCTGCACTCAGGCGTTTGGCCAGAGGGGGTCTTCAGGCGACCCCGGCAGGAATGCTCCTCCTCAGCTTTGAAAGGGCCAAGGACGATGGCGAGGATAGCGAGCCCGAGGATTTGTCGGGCTACGTTGCTGGCGCGTAGCGCCTTCTATTTTGCGAGCAGCACGTCTGTTCAAACCAGTGCGCTCGCAAGCTTTGCATCGCTGCAGAACGTTTAAATTCCAAGTCCCCATACCCCCCTGGTGCCGCCCCCATATCCCCCGACTCTCCCCGTCCTCCTCTGGCGACTTGTTATCCCACTATCCTCCATATCCGCGTCGCCTTCCCTCCCACTCCCCCTCGCCCCCCCATCATCCCTCCGCGTCCCTTCTTCGAAACATGCGCGCGCACCTATCGAACTATGCGGACTCGCGAAAAGACTTAAGTGACGATGCGCTGCGAGACGCACGGCACATATGACCAGGCATCGATGGCCACACCACGACGCATACGAGCACACTTAAAGTATGTTGTCCAGCATGAAATATCACACGTGCACGACATATTCAGAGCGACCCTTGCGGGCACATCAGTCATTATACCATTGCATCCGCCATCTCGTTTCGCGCTTTATGGAGCCACGAGTGTCAAGAGTTTGCTGGGCATTGCACCCTCCTCATTTACCATTTTTGCCGAGGGCTCGAGACGCCATGGCGTGCGAATTCTTGATGCTTCGCGCCGCCCCACCAGCCCATCCAGAAACGACGCTCCGGCGAGTTGAGGTGATGAGGGAAGTGGTTCAGCAGAGAGGGGGACAGCCGAACCGTTCGACGGGGGAGGGGAAGGCGGAGGGTGGATGGATGGATGAGGGAGGGAGAAGGATGACGAACACGATGAGAAGGAGGAGGAGGAGGAGGAGGGGGGAAATAAGGGGGAAAAGGATGATGAGGATCGAGGAGGAGGGCGAGCAAAAGGGCCAGGGGCCTCATGGATGCCCCTCGGAATCTCTTGGGATATCTCTTGGGCGAATGTTTGATGCCTCTTTCGGCGTCTTGAGTGGTCTCTTGGCGGCCCACGGGGGGGCCGTTGGCGTTGCCTGTGTTTCGGGGGGGTCGCTCTGGGAGCCGCATGGGGTCCTCTTGAGGGTCTCTTGAGGCCCTTTGGGGGCATCCTTGGGATCTGTTTGGGGCCCGCTCTCCCCAGGCTCCAAGAGGGCCCCAAGAGAGCGCCAATGGGGGGCCCACGAGGGCTCCGCGAGAGTCTCAAGAGGGCTCCAAGACTTCGCCCAGCTGGGGTTACTTACTAAAATAGACACCACCCCTGTGGGCGGGAGACTGCAGGTCCTCCTGGGGCTTTCTTCGGGCCTCTGGGCGTCGCATTGGGTCCTCGGGGGGAGGGCCCGAGGAGATGTATAACTAGAGGCCTCGAGTTGTATACGCAACGGGGGGCATGCTTATTTGTTTATTGGGTGCCTCTTGGGGGCCTCTTGGAGCAGCATTGGATGCGTCGGAAGCCCTATCGGAGCCATCCTGGAATACATCGATCAAACAAGGGAACTTCAATGAGCACTGCCCTTCGAGAGTTCGTAAAGTCGCCTCCTGGACCCGTCTTGGAGCGCTCTCGGGGCATTCGTGGGCGCTCCTGGGGCCGTCTTGGGGCTCTCTCGGGCTTCTCGTGGGACCCTCTTATGCCATATTGGAGCCATCTTGGGGCCTCGGTTGGCCGCCAGAAGCGAAACGGCGAACCAATATCATACGTTGATTTCGGTTGACGTTTCAATGTTTTGGGCATATGCTGGGCCTCCTTGGGGAGCTATCTGGCCACTTGGAGCCGTCATGGGGCGTTCTTGGGGCCCATTGGAGAATCTTGGGAGCCATCTTGTGGCATCGTCGGCTATATTAGGCAATAGTTGATGCGATCCCTGGCTCTCTGAGGCCCTCTTGGATCCGTCTTGGGCGACAAACGACCCCGTGACACATCGTGGCCCGCCTCGCCCAGGCCCAGGGGAGGGGGGGGGTGGCAGACCCACCCTCCAAGGGGAAGAGGGGGGTTGGATGAGCAAACGCCTTGGACACCCTACGCCCTACAGGGCTAATAAGATTGACTGCCAACCTGAACATCGTGCTGTCAGATCCGAGCAAACCGATGGTCTACGAGAAAAGGATCGATGTGAACATTCCTGGGGCACTTCTCATTATAGGGTCACGCTGCACGACGCCCGCCCCGACAGAAGTCGCTTCATCGGATGATTCAGATCGCGGCGTTGCAACCGGGACTGGGGAACCAATCTGCGAGGGGCTCGAGCTCAAGATTGCCGTGAACATTAACCCATCTCGCTTCGCCTGCGATTCGGGCTGGCGAGCTGACCGCGCAGCATTCGATGCGGCCAGCGGGCTCGCACAAGATATTCCCACCGTGCCCTTGTCCGCTGATGGCGCGAACATGTTGCGCGGCAGCCCTCGCAGCGCTGCCGCGGCGGGCGGCCGTTCAGATTCCCCAGAGGGTTCGTGCAAGGCTTTCGGCGGCCTCGAGGGGGAGCTCCCCGAGTTGCCTGATGGCCAGCAATGTGCCGTGAGCCCCGTTTCTGTTTCGGCAGCATTTAGCTGCGCGCCGCCATTGCCATCTCGCCTTTGTGCGCCCGCATCAGAGGCGCCAGTGCATGACGTGCCCGATAGCCCGCCCCAGGAGCACCCCTCCGACGCTACTCCTGTGCCCTCGCGAGTTTTTGTTGTGCAAGTCGGCGGATGCGGGGGCGCCTTTAAGGGTGCAGCAGCACGATCGCCGCCCCAACGGTACGCCTGCCAAGCATGCCCCTGAGCCCCGTGAGATGGCCATCGAAGCCGCGCCGCCGAAAAGGCGCAAGTGGCTTCTCAAGCCCGAGTTCGGCGGGCCAGCTCGCAGCGACTACAGCGATATTGAGGCAGCCCTGGCCATTTCGAGGCATGGGTGGAGCAGCCAGGCAGATGCGTCGCTCCCCGATCCCATGGCTGCCCTTGGCCACCAGCTTGCACGCCCCAGTCGTTTGCTGCGCGAGTTCGGTGACAGTGACATGTGACGCCCGCTTTCGTTCAGAGCTCTCGCCTACTAGGGGGGAGCGGCGATGGTGGAGAGCGATGATGCACTGATGATGATAGGGGTGGTAGGGGTGGCCGCTCGCACGAGTATCATGAGGTGTCTGATGACGAGGGGGGCGAGGTCGCCCCACTCGCAGCGTATACATGTCATGCAGGCTGTTGCGCAATCTCGTGGCTGCTTGCCCGAGCGCGTTACCGTGCTGTGGTAGGTGCAATCATTTTTGCAGTCAGCCAGCTTCGTGGTCTCATTCGCACGTGAAATCGAGTGTCTGCCTCGCGAGCCCAGCTGGGATTTCAACGCAGATCGAAGACAGGCGGTTGGGGATGCCGCCAGCTACCAGCAGCAATAATTCATACCATCGTCCGCCCGACCCCCTCAGTTGCGGCCCAGTTGAGGCCATCTGGGACCCTGGGGGCTCTTCCTGGCCTTAAGAGGGCCCAACTGGTGCTCTCTTGTGGCCCTCCTGTTGCTTGCTGTTGGGCTCTACTGGGGCCCTCCTGGTCCTCCCTTGGGGCCCTCTTGGGGCCCCTCGTGAAGCCACCGTCCTTGCGGCCCTGTGTATCTGGCGGTGGGGGTCCCTTGGGGCCCTCCTGGTGCTCTCTTGGAGTCCTCTTAGGGCCCCTCGTGAAGCCACCCTGGCGCCATCTTGAAGCTGTGGGGGGGCTCCTACAGGGCCCCAAGAAGATTCCAAGATGGCCCATGAGGGCCCCGCGAGGGGCTCCAAGAGGCCCCCAAGAGGGCCCCGAACCAACTCTATGCATCGAGTTTTTGTTGGGCCCCCCTTGGGGGCCTCTTGGAGCCGTCTTGGGGCCCTCTTGGAAGTCTCCTGGGGCCTTCTTGCGACCCTCTTGGGGCCCTCTTGGAGCTCTGGGAGGGCTCCTACAGGGCCCAAAGAAGATTCCAAGAGGGCCCAGGAGGGCCCCGCGAGGGGCTCGTCTTAGGGTCCTTTTGGGGCTGTGGAGGGCTCCTGTCCGATGACAACTCCAAGAGGGCCTCAGGAGGGCACCAAGAGAGACTACAAGAGGGCACCAACATGTGCCAACACGTATTGCATGATCATGCATTACTCTTGGGGCCCCGTTGGAGCTGTGGGAGGGCTCCTACAGGGTCCCAAGAAGATTCCAAGAGGGCCCATGAGGGCCCCACGAGGGGCTCCAAGAGGCCCCCAAAAGAGGGCCCCTCAAACCAACTCTATGCATAGAGCTTGTTTGAGGCCCTCTTGGGGGCCTCTTGGAGCTGCCTTGGGGCCCTCTCGGAGATCTCCTGGGGCCTTCTTGGGACCCTCTTGGGGCCCTCTAGGAGCTCTGGGAGGGCTCTCTTGGGGCACCCTTGGGGCCATCTTGGACCCCTCCTGGAGCCATGGGAAAGCTGCTGGCGGGCACCGAATAAGATTCCAAGAGGGCCCCAGGATGGCCCCAAGAGGGGCCCCAAGATGGGACCAACCAGGGCCCAGACGCATTGCATGATCATGCAATACATATTATTAGGGCCATCTTGGATCCCTCATGGGGCCCCATCGGGCCCACTCGTGTTGATCGCGCTCAGGCCAGTATGGGCCTCGATCTGACTCCAAGCTGGATCTCGGCGGGCCCCGTGAGGATGATAACTGCTTCGGACGGTGATGACGAGGATGAGGTAGCGACCGCGATAGGTTCATTGGGGCAGTTAGGACCCCCGACATGGTCCCCGACCTACTTTGGTACCTACTGTGCGGCCCGCCTCGGGTCACTGCACCTACTTTTCAATTCTATGTGCTCGATACATATAGCTCAAAAGTAGGTCGGGCGGGTCCGGCCTCCAAGTCCCAAAGTAGGTCAGTGACCCAGTCATGCCCTCGAGATAGGCACCGCTAGCGATCGTGCGCCTCTTGGGTGCCAGTGGGTAGGACCTCGTACGCATGCTCTGCACCTGCGTTTCTCACCCGTTGCTGGCGACGCCTGGCGTGGAAGCAGGTCGGAACTAGGTCGAAAGTAGGTCAGAACTAGCTTGGAAGTAGGTTGGAATTAGGTTAGGCTTCGCTAAAAGAAGCTCCAAACTAGGTCAAAAGTAGGTTTTAAGGATGTCAAAACTAGTTCCAAAGTAGGTTGAAAGTAGGTCAGACATGCGTTATGGCTAAAGAAGGGCCAGCACGTGCTTACGCATACGCAGCCGCAGCGGCGTGCGCTAAGTACCCCCCCCCCCGCGGAGTGATGTTCGGCGGCCCCGTGGATTGCGATGCCACGTTGCTCTCGCCGCGCCCCCTCGCTTCTGCCCGAGTGGCCCTGGCGCTCCTGCGAGGAGCAGAAGCACAGGGAGGAGGAGGCCGATAATGGAGGAAACATAAACAATCAGGGCATATTAACAGGGCGCGTTGAGGGGGCGGGCAAAGGGCAGGAGGGGCGATGGGGGAGGAGGACGGAAGGGTTCAGGGCTTCACTTGTTTCTCCGACTTTGCCACGCTCACGTCGCCTCCATCCAGAGCGTCTCGGTTCAGTCCAGAGTCTCTCGGCCCCTGGGAGGTTTTTTCGATTACATCCAGAGGCCCGCGGCTCGGCCGCATCCATTCGTGTTCGCTCGCCTGGGTAATGGCGGCCGGGAACGGGGGCAACGTGGTGGCGGCGCCAGAGGGTCCAGGCACCCGAGCTGGAGACGCTGCACCTGGCGCCGCTCCCGCTCGCGCCAGCATCAGCAAGGTTGCGATCTGCAAGGGCGATCTGCACGCGCTCGTCAGCGAGGAGACTCGCGGCTTGTGGGGCGTGCACGGCGAGGAGGGTCACAAGGTTCCAGGGGCATGTGCAATTTTCGGATCTCTCTAGAGAAAAAAGTCACTCGTGGGGTGTGTGCCGATCGAGGCAAGCATTTGCATGCAAGTGTCTGTCTTGGTCGGCATATACCTCCGCAGGTTTCCGAGTACGACGCGGCTCGCGTGCTCACCGCGTTGGCGTCGGTGGTGGTCAAGCAGCTCGAGGGTCCCAGGGGCTGCGTCATCGTGCCTGGCGTGTGCAAGCTGCAGAGCAAGAAGGTCGGAGCCACCGCCGAGAACCATCACGGAGCTCATGTTTGCTTCCGTTGGAGAGGAAGGGTATCATATGATGGAGGCGTAGGGTAGAATAGGTAGCGTAGATGAGCAGAGTAGGGTAGAGTAGGATATGATGACCTGGGGTAAAATAGGACATAGTAGGACATAGTAGAGTGGGGTAGAGCCGAGTAGGACAGATGACCTGGGTAATATACAGCATTGCGGGGTAGATGAGCAGTGTATGAGAGGGTCAAGTAGACTAGGATATAATAGAGTTGGCTGTAGGGTATAACAGAGTAGAGTAGGCTTGAGTAGAGCAGAGTAGGGTATAGTAGAGTAGAGTAGGATACCTCAGAGCAGATTAGGATTGAGTAGAGTATGGTAGATAAGCAAGAGTCGGATCCTGTAGAGTAGGATCGATGACCTGAGTACGACAGCGACTGTTCCAATACATGGGCGGATTAGGATATACTAGGTTAGGTTCTAGTATCATGTGATAGAGGCTATATTAGGATCGAGTAAGGCTGCATCTATCATGGGGCACGGGCGATCATGATGACATGGAAATCGGCTTCCTAGGTCAAGCACCGCCTCGTCAGGGTGCCCTCCAAGGGAGAGCACCTCTTGGTGAAGGCGGTGCCGCACGGCTCGATCAAGCGCATTCCTGTGCCCGTCGCTGCGGCCCCCGCGTCGCCATCGAGCAGCAGTAGCGAGTGTAGTTTTTGGAATAGTAGCCCCGAACATTCTGGGTGAGAGTGCCCGAGCGGCTGAGCCGACTGAGATGGCGCATGCGAGGTCGTCAGTTTTCGATCTAAGCTCTTTTGGGGAGGGCCCTCGGTGGGAAGGCCCTCGGTGGGCTAATATGAGGCCCTCTAATATATGTGTGTGTGTGTGTGTGTGTGTGTGTGTGTGTGTGTGTGTGTGTG